>UESW01003857.1:511641-832122 GCA_900491605.1 Calamus simplicifolius
TCAAACTTAAGACTGTTTGCTTTCCGAAACTGTTCTGTTCCCCATCCCTCGAAACTCAACGTGGAGGGCGGGGCGTGGTGACGCACCGATTCGATTCCTGTGAACAACCACTGAGATGGTGGCGCATGGCAATCGAAACACCCGCCAGGGGAACCTTAAATAAGAATGGGGGAATGCCATCGTTACTCACCTTTCCAGCTTGAACTGACGAAAAAATGGCTTCCAGAGGCGAGGTGAGATCAACTGGCAGCCATGGCAGGCGACCCCCAACCGTCACCATCGACGCAGTGGCTTATGCTGAGTCGCTCGCAAGCAGCGAGAGACTCATCGAGACGGCCGAGAAATACCTGGCCGTTACAACAAAAGAGATAGTGGTCCTGCGTCGGGCCAATAGCCACCTGGAGAGGAAAGTAGCGTCCCTCCAGCATCACATCGCCGGCGCAGCGACTGAAGGAGATAAGCCCCAGTAAGGGCTAATGTAATTTTTTTTTTATAAATAAAATTAAATTTTAGTACCTTGGTTGTCGCAGGCCTTCTCGCCGCCGTGATCAGTTGGGTGTCGTCAATTTTCAACTGGGGTGTCGTCGCCCTAAAGCTAGGATGTCGCGGGATTTCGTCTGGGGTGTCGCGAAGGACTTACGGCAACTTTTCAACTGGGGTGTCGTCGCCCTAAAGCTAGGATGTCGCGGGATTTCGTCTGGGGTGTCGCGAAGGACTTCGAACTAGGATGTCTCGTATGCTTCAATCCTTCGGGTGTCGCCGAGCAAGACTAGGGTGTCGTTTGCCAGAACTAGGATGTCTGGTATGGTTCCGTCCTTCGGGTGTCGCCGCGCAAGGCTTGGGTGTCGTTTGTCAGGACTAGGATGTCTCGTATGTCGCGATTGATTTTCTGCCGAATTCAATTAGGGTGTCGCCGAGTTCTCTCTATGTGGGGTCATGTTAAAGAACGGGTGTCGTCTAGTTAGAGCTAGGATGTCGTGGGATTTCAACTAGGGTGTCGCGAAGGATTAACGGCAGAATTCGAGGTAGGTTGTCGCCGGGTTCTCTCTATGTGGGGTCATGTTAAAGAACGGGTGTCGTCTCGTTAGAGCTAGGGTGTCGTGGGATTTCAACAGGGGTGTCGCGCTGGGATTTTCTGCCGAATTCAATTAGGTTGTCGCCGGGTTCTTTAACATGTGGGGTCATGTTAAAGAATTCAATTAACGGCAGAATTCAGAGAGAGGTTTTGGCAAGGAAAATATCATTGGATTAACTTTTGTATTTTAAGCCTCCTGTAGACTCCAGTAGCCAGGTATTTCAAAGCTGAAATATTTACAAAACAGTTATGACTCTCAGAGTGTCATAACTATTTCATTCTAAGGTAGTTACCCGCGCATTAAACGCATTAACTAACTTTAACCAGAAAAAATACTGTTGAATGTAATAAAGATATATAAAATAAAGAGTTCTTACTTGCTGCGGATGACATTTCCTCCAGAAATTTTTTTACACAGACTCCAGTATCAAGGTTTTCCAGTCCAGTAGCTGAAAAACTTTCAGCCTCTAAGCTGGAAGAAAATGAGTTCTTCTTGCAGAGAGGACATAAAACGGGAAAAATGGCGCTAAAGGGCATTTTCGTCCACACAAAAAATTTAAAATAAAGCGAACAGCATTTAATGTCCGTCGCGTTCAGAACTGTTACGTCAAAGGCCAGCCATACCGTCTGTCAGGTCTTCCACGTCGGAGCCACGTGGACCAATAGGAAGACGCGGTGCAGTCCACGTCAACGTTGCTGCACCGGGGCCGGTGTACAAAGTGTTTTCCTTCCTTATTATATTTAGGAGACTTGAAGCTAAGCCCATGTATGGGATGGAGGATAGGCTTTATTTGTTTGTTTGTTTTTTATTTTTTTTCCTTCCCTGTATTGTCAGTTGTCTTGAAAGCCGTAATGAAGCCGGCCTTTGAAAAGTCTGGGGTAGCGTGTCAATGAACCTTGTTCAAAGCGTTCAAACAAGCCATCACTTCAAAAAGAAAAAACTAAAAAAATATATATATATATAAGTTCGGATGGGACAGGTTAGCGGACCGCTTCAAATGGGTTGAAGAGGCGGTGGGCTATGGTTGGCGCGTGTTGCAAAGACCCTTCGAGAGAAAGTCATGCGGTGGAGCAGCGCACATGGCACGCATTAATCATGTATGCGTGCGATCGTATAAATTAAGAATAATTTTATTTTATTTTTTACATTACATACATCTGCGCACGATGCGCGATATAAAAAAGACTTTTTTTGATCAAACTTATCTGCATTTATTTTTATTAAAAAATAATATTATAAATAAAATAATTAAAAATTATAAGATTTTTTTATGAAATCATAGACTCTTAGGTAGTGTTGGAAATTGGGGATAAGAGAAGGGATAAAAAGGGAATATCTAGGGGATATCCCCTCTTATTCTCAAAAGCCATAACTATAAGGATAGCTGGGAATAAAGTTAACCAAAGGGATAATCCATGATTAACCATGGTTAACCATGGGATATCCCCTCAATTTATTCCCTAGAAAATGCAAGGATAGCTGGCTATCCCTCCAAATAAGAGTAAAAAAAAGTTATCCTATAAATTTACCTTTTTGCATTTGATATGATCAATGGGATAGTCAAGGGATTTCCCTATGGATAGCCAGGGGACAAACCTTATCCGTACACTTATCTATGGATAATATTTTTTCTATCAAACACTACCTTAAATAGTGTTTGAAATAGGAATAAGAAGGGATATCCCCTCTTATTTCCAAAAGCCATAACTATAAGGGATAGATGGGAATAAAGTTAACCAAGGGATAATCCATGGTAACCATGGGTTATTTCCTCAATTTATTCCTTAGAAAATGCAAGAATAGCTGATTATCCCTCTAAATAAGAGTAAAAAAGGTTATCCTATGGATTTACCTTTTTGCATTTGATATGATCAATGGGATAGCCAAGGGATATCCCTAGGGATAGCCAGGGGATAAACTCTATCCCGTACACTTATTCATGAATAATATTTTTTCTATCAAATACTACCTTATATATCTAACAAAATTCTCTTCTCCAGCTTTTCGTAACCTTTGAAGTTTGCTTTAAAAATCAGAATTATATATCGCTTATATAGATAAAAAATTTATAGTATTTTAAATTAATTAAGATTGATATCCTTCGTACCTACGAAAACATATTAGGTTATATCCATTTAAGATTTTAGATCATATCAAACACTATATTATATCAAGACTAGTCTATATTAGGCTCCATATCAAGCCAAATTCTATCAAATCTTCACCTTTTGGCTTAAAGTTTACCAAGTTAACCATCCTGAAATTTTTCATCATCTTTGATACCCGTAGAATGGACATTAGCCTCTACAAACTCCAACTAAGTCCAAGCAATGCTTGAACATATAACTAAGTCCAAGCAATGCTTGAACATATTTTTATTATAGCCACTATCCTTCTAGCAGATTCTTTAAACTTCATCATTTTCATATACTTGAGAGGCTTATACTCCACACTCTCAACCATGGTAAGTGCATAAGCAGCTATGTTTGTATACCATATGAATGGCCTAATTTGCCTCTTCTCATAATTGGTAGTTATATTATAGTGTTGGGAGGATGAGTCGTTCTCATATAGTTGGGAATAGGCTTAGATGAGTTAAGTTGAGTTGAGCTGAGCTAAGTTGAGTTGAGTATTCTAGCGTTGCTGTAAAGATACTCCTACATCCGGTGTATTTTCCTCATATTGCACCTTCACTTTGGATTGACCTGGCAAGGCTTATAACTTTCTCTTTGAAGCTTTTCCTTCGAGCTCCACCTTCTTGCTGGCACTATGGTCCCCATTTGAACTTTCAATTATTCCTCCTTTCTAATTTATTGTAGCAAACTCATTGAAGATAACATCTTCATTATAAACAATTTTGGATAACTCAAGATCTTTATATACCACACTTTAAATTCCTTCACCTCAATGCCATGACTTAAGAATATGCACTTCATTGCCCTTCATTTAAGTTTACCATCATTACATGAATATATGCAAGGCAACGAAAGATCCCCAAACTAGAATAAAGAACTAGATGATTAGACCATACCACCTGAGGATCTTTAAGTTGATGATTGTTAATGATGATCAATTCATCAAGAAGTTTGTTGTATTCACTATCTCAGCCTAAAACAATTCTTGAATCCATGAGAGAGCATACAAGAGCTCTATATGAGAGTGCTCTTATCATTAGTTCTTCAACTCTAATCTATTGTAGTGGCAATTATACAATGGTGCCTCATAATACCTTCATTCTTTCAGAACTTATCAAATTCACCTTTGTTGTATTCCAAGCCTCTATCAATATGTAACATCTTAATTTTTATTCATTTCTCTACCATGGCTTTCTACTACTTGCACTTAGTGTTAGGCATTGGGTTGTGCCCGGCACGGCCCGGCCCAAGTCCACTAGGCCACTAATTAAATGGGTTGTGCTTGCCACAATAAAACTTGGGTCGTGCCTGGCACGGCCAGCACGAGCCATGCCTGGCACAGCCCGCTAGGCATGACAAATAACGTCTCTAACTGGACTATGCCAGGCACGACCCAATTATAGCCATTTATAGCTGTTTCTAAACGGCTAGAAATGGCTAGTTTAGGGGGTTTTATCATTTTAACCCCTTCAACAGCCATAAATGGCTAAATTGAGGGATATTTTGAAAAAAAAATTGAAGTCCTATAAATACCCCTTCCTCCTTAATTCTCACCATACCAAACCAACTCTTTTCTCCTTCTCTACTACTACTATTTTTCTCTTCTAGCAAGTACTCTAGGCTTCTAGCAATTTAATTTTTAGTTTGCATTTAGCAAGTGTTCAAATGCTACACAAAAGAAGGTTCGTATTGAGAAGTTAGAAGTACAAGATGTGAGAGCACAAAAGGAAGCTCACAAATCTCGGCTCCACCTCTGGTCCTCTACTCAATTCCTTCTTGGCTTCTTGTGGTTAGTTTTTATTTTTTGCATTCATCAATTTAGATATGACATCTTATGATGAAATCATTTTGGCATGCTTCTGAGGGAGAGAAAACGAATCCCCAAGTTTTCTCTATAACTAGTGAACCAAGTGAAGGTCAAACCTCTTCTTGTAGAGAACTAGTGATGTTTGGAATAAATTTGATAGAATTATGGTTGATGGAGTCTTGAAAGTAAAATGTAGAAAATATGCAAAACTTTATAGTTGTAGTAGTAGTGGGGGAACAGGCCATTTAAAAAGACATTAAAAGAGTCATAAGATGCATGGTTCTCATCTTCAAAGTACCCTTAATATACAAGGGGATCACTTGTAGATACTTTTGCATATAATCATGAAAATCAGAGAAAATTACTTGTAAGATAGATAGTTAAGGATGAATTACCTTTTAGCTTTGTGAATTTTTTAATTTTAAAATATATGTTCTACAACCTGCTTATAGAAGAACTAGTAGGTACATTTAGAAGAGTAGCTATGACAAACTTTTTAGCAATGAGATAAAGTTTAATTGAAACACTCTCTATTTTAAATGCAAAAGTTTCTTTAACTTCTGTATAGTAGTAATTATTTTATTGCGATTACTACTCATTATATTGATAATGATTGGTAATTAAATAAATATATTCTTGCTTTTCATGCTTTTGATTTTTTGCATTCTCGATAACAAATTTTAAATGCTATTTATCAAACTGCATGCTCATAATATTAATGATAAAATCATGTCTATTATTTTTGATAATGCATCTAATAATAATTCTGCTATTGCATTATTGAAGGACTCATTGCATCCCATGTTAAATGAAAATTTATTGCATATTAGATGTGCATATCATATCTTAAATCTTTCTGTTCAAGCTGGCATGGGCATGATTCAAAATAATATTTCAAAAATTAGAAATGCATTATCTTTTATTCATGCTTCAAGATCAAGACTTCAAGAATTTAAGCAACTATGTATAGATCATGGTAAACGTTTTAAAAAATTTAAACTTGATGTAAATACTTATTAGAACTCAACATATAGCATGATACATGATGCATACCCATATAAAAATTTATTAGTGCATATATTAATGATTATGGAATAGGCTTATATTGACTAAAACTGATTGGAGTAAAGGTAAAATTTTGAAAGATTTTTTGGTTAGTTTTTATAATGCTATTAATGTTCTTTTTGTTATTTATTATCCAACTTCATGTTCATTTTTACAACAAGCCTATATAATTAGTCAAAATTTGCTAAACATAGATATGATGATGTTTTAATGCCTACTATTGAATAAATAGAATCTAAATGGAATGAATATTGGGATAAGATATGTCCTATGCATAACTTAGCTGTTGTATTTGATCCTAGAATTAAATTAAGTGGCGTACTAATTTTACTTGAAGCATATTGTGAAAATATGATTCAAGATCCTGAACCTGCTAAAACTAAGGTAACAAAACTTCTTCATGATATTTATACTTTATATGATGAAAAAATTCATGGATCTAGAATACCCGCAAAGCTCTATTCCTTTTTCTAGTTCTCATTCGTCATCTATTTTTTCATTCATTGCACAAAAAAATTATACACATGATTCAAGTCCATCTTCATCTTCTTTATCTTTAAGAAGTGAACCAGAATTTTATTTATGAAATGATCTTCAGTCTGCATATGATGAAAATCAAATAGAGAATCTAGATGTATTAGCTTGGTGGAAGAGTATTAAAAATTAATATCCTATTATGTTTGCCATTGCACGTGATATTTTAGCTGTGTCGATGTCCACAGTAGCATCGGAATCCACTTTTAGTGCAGGTCGACGTGTTCTGAACGAAAGAAGAAGCAGGATGACTGATGAAACAGTTGAGATGCTTCTTTGTTTCAATGATTGGTTGGATGCTGAGGTAAGACTTCAAGATAAAGATGGACATGACTTATCCAATAAAGATGATGATGATATAAATACTACTGATGAGTGAGTCATCTCTATTTTTATAATTATATATTTTTATTTTTTTAATTATTAAATTGAGTCATCTCTATTTTTTTTCTTATTGTATTATGAAGGTCAGGCCTAGCCCTCATTCCTTCATGTACCATTTTGATTTTAAATTAATAAATTGGTAGGGGTCTATGCCAAACCCTTCACCATTAAGATGGATTTATATTAATAAATCCTTTATTTTTAATAATTTTTTATTTAAAAATATATTAAAATAAAAAATTTATTAAGGAGATCGGCCTAGGCCCTTGTGGGCCGGCCGTGTTGAGCCGGCATGCGGGTCGTGCTGAGCCATGCCGAGCTTGGTCAACGGGCTAAAATTTTGGAGCCTAATACGGTCTCCTTTTATGGGTCGTGCCTAGCACGGCCTGTTACTGCAGCAAGCTGGCCATGCCAGGCATGGTGTGGCATGGCCCTCTTCGTGCCAAGTTGGGCCGGGCCATGGGTATAGTCTAGCATTCTTTTAGAACAAGTACTATTACTAAATTTCACCTTACTTTACTTTTTATCTAGTAGTGCTCATAGAAGTCTAGCTTACCTATCTTCACTCCATTAAACAAACCTCTCTTGGACAATTTTAACATCTCTCTCTTGCCTATATGCCCCAACCGTATATGCCATAACCGAGTTGAACTTCGAATTTGACAACTCCGCGGTTGAAGAATTTGCAACAGCACCATCGATGCCCATAACAATACTTCCAATCATCTAATACTAGCCATACATCATCCTTTCCTTGATCACCATAAGAGCATCCTTAGAAACTTTTACTTACCATTTTTAGCCTCATATGTGTAACCTAAAAATCAAATATGCCTAAGGAAATCAGGTTCTTTGTTAGCTCTGAGGCCTTTCAGAGACTTTATAATGTCATCAAACATCTTGATAGAAATTATTTCAATTCCGACAACATTTGTAGACTTGTTATTACTCAATAGAATATTCTCTACTTTCGATTGATACATAAAGAACTAACTTTTATTGAAAGTCATATGAAAGGAATAACGAAAGTTTAGAATCCACTCAGTTCGAGAGTCACGAACGTTGACTGAGTATTTTACTTCCTGCATCATCAGAGCTCTTCAAAGTATTATTTTCAACTTTGTTAATTCTAGCTTCAGAGTTACTTTTTTTTTTTCCCGCATCCTTTCCTTCTCTTTGGAGAGCTCCTCTTAATGTATCCTTTTTTTCTCATAAAAGTAACAGTAAAGTTTCTTATATCTTGCTTGCATCTTGATTTTTCTCTATTACCTAAATTTTTCTTTTTGCTCCTATCTCTTGGAACCAAACCTTCTCCTTAATTCTCTCCCTAATCCTTATATACTCTTTTGGTATCATTTTTTATATAATATTTCGATGTCATTCTTTATATAATTTTATTTCATCGTTCCAAAACTGCACCAGAAAGAGAGCACGCGATGATCCAACCTCCAACGGATCTAAAAGAAAAATATAACTTTCGTAACACTGCTTGAGCCCATTCATTTATTGGATTTCATGACCACATCAACAATACATGGACCTTCTCATCCCATCCGTTCATTGAATTTCATGGCTACGCCAGTCAACACATGGAGCCATGCGAAGTCATATCGTGTGCAAATTTCGTTGGTAACTCCTAAACTGGCTTAGGCTTCGTTGAGTCTTGTGAGGAAAATTTCGTAGGCAACTTCATCGCAAACCAAATTCTCTTGCAAAAGCTATCATCAATGGACCCAGCTATAAATAGAGTCGTCATGTTTGTTGATGATGCCGTTCTCATGACCTGCTCCTTTTTTGAGTGCTAGATGATGACTCTTTTTAACAAGGCAGATAATTTGGGACGATATAGTTTGAATGAGAAAAGTTCCGCCAAAGATTATGACAGAGAGAGTTGAAGATTGAAATGCTTTTCTCTTGAGTATTTACATTAATATATCATAAATGTAATTAAATTAAATAAAATATGGGTTAAAAAAATAATGATAGTTTGATGGAAAACTAACAGACTGAACTCAAGTCATTCTTTTGATACATCATATTAATTAGGTGAAGTTAAATCTACACGCAACTTGAGCTCCTAGCTAGGTTTAAGCTTTTTCCTATGTTAATGCCATTTTATTTGCCATTCGAGGCTAATATAATAATCGTGAACTAGTCTTCACAAAGGATGGGAAACAAGCTTAGCCTCGGAGGAATCGTAATGCCAACAAATCAAATCGAATTCACTTCATTGCAATGCTTTTAATTTTGACGGCCATGACTGAGGTTTTTCTACTACTTTGGCAGCGAATCGGTATATAATTTTTCAGGGTTTATCAAAATCAACTTCGATAAAAATGTTCAAGGAAAATTAGCAAGTTCAGTATTTATTATCCGACAGATCGATGGAGCTTTACCGCGGCGGGAGGACTCGGCCTCCTAGACTCCTCTATCGCATTGGCTAAGCTTTATGTAGCTTGGGCTAGTATTTCCTACGCTACTCGGATTCTTCATGCTCAATCTCCTCATTAAGGGGGACTCTCTTACTGTCATCCGATGGCTTCAGCAGGAATGTTGTAATCAAGTTCCAATCAATTATTTACTCCATGATATTTGGTCTACCCTTCGAGATGTTCATAGAGTTCAGATCCGTCATATCTATCTAGAAGCCAATTTTGCGGCTGACTAGGTGGCGACATCTATGGTCTATCATTTTGACTTTTGGATTTGAAATCAGAAAATTTCCGTTCTATTGTACTTAAACAAATTCTGTTTTCTGATATATTAGGATTGATTCGCACTAGACTAGTATAATTATTCATCTGTACTAAAAATAAAAAAAATTACTCTCATTTTCCATGCATGTTGCTTGTCTTGAAAAGCAGAACGAAGTAAGGAGTGGTGCTTTGAGGTTCGTGCACGTCTGTGCTCTGGCATTGGTTGAAGGAAGGTGCTTTAAGATTTGTGCTCGTGCTTCCTCTGTCCTGATCTTTGGTGACTGTCGTCTGTTTCGAATCATCTCTCGGTGGATGATGGCTGACGGCAACACCGTCCCTCCGACCAATGGTGATTGGCGGAAGACCTCTGCTGCTTCTACTTGTCGACCGGGCGAAAGCTCGTTTTGCTGGTCTTCTCCGGCGCCTTCGCCGGATAAAATTGTTGCCATGGAGAAGCTATTTCCTGATGTCATCCAGCTCCCCATGGAGGCGATTGATCATGAGATCGCTGATTGATCTCAATTCGGGTTGATCGTGCAGAGTCTTTCTCGTTGGGTTCCCCCTGATGCTGTTATTCGGGAGCTTCGCAGAGGAGGCATTGCAGGACGTATTGAGATTATCAGTTTGGCTTATCGAACTTCGTTGCTCAAGTTCGAACTAGGCTGCTCGTGATGCTGTGTTGTTGGAGCTGTGGGTTGTCAACGGGCAGCCTCTTGCTGTTGAGGCGTGGCATCCTGGCTTCCTCCCTGCAAATGATGCTCTGCACCATGCCCTGCTTTGGATTCGGCTTCCCAATCTACCGATTGAGTATTGGACGGAAGAGACACTCCGATTTATTCTTTCTATGGCTGGGCATTATGTGCATATGGATTCTTCTACGAAGGAGAGGAGACGGGGAGGCTTCGCTAGAGCTTGCGTCCGAATTGATTTGAGCCAGCCTCTCCGCCCTGGAGCACGATTCATAGTGAACGGGATTCCCTTCTGGCAACAATTTGTTTATGAACATGTTGAAGGAATCTGCTCTCTTTGCAGATCCCTCCACCTCTCTGGTCTGTGTTCATCATCCAAGGATTCTACTTCCTCTTCAGCTGCTCCACGGTTTGGTCCTTGGATGGCCGCCCTTTGGATCCGTCGACAACCCCCTGTTGAGGATTCTAGTCTTTGATCACGTTCGGAGGTGCCATCGGGCAAGGCCAAGCTGGGGTCTTTGGCTGGGGAGGAGGGGTGGTTGTTTCCGAGGAAGACCTCCCGGAGGCAGGTGGTTCCTTCACCCTCGTCCCATCTTGTGGATCTCTCCTCATCTGACCTCCCAAGGAACCAGTTGGGACTGTGCCAGGATGGGGGTTTTGTGCCGGTTACTGTAGCTGCGCACTGTGATCCTTCTATTGCTCCACTGCCGGCTTCAGGGGAATTTCAGCCTTCTGTGAACCATCTGAAATCCCAGAAGGTTCCTAAAGGGCAGAGGAAGTCCCATATCCCGGCTTTTAAGACCTCTAAGAACCCTAGTCAAGTGGAGGTCTTCCAATTCACTGCAATGTCTTCTGAAGTTTTGCCTGAGCTCCCCTCCCTATCAATGGAGGTTGCCACCACTCCTGTCCATGGGTCTAAAGTGGTGCCCTTTAGGAAATTGGCTGATAACCCCTTTGGTCTTCTGGGTTCGGATCGTTGGGCCAGGTGTCCTAAGAACCAGGAGGATGCTAATCTTGCATCACTTAAACGGGCCCGTCCTGCTTGGATCGTTGGTCCTAGGGTTATTTCTAAGGATGCTAAAGGAAGAGTAGAGGGCCTACCTCAGGAAAAGCCCACTCGGTATCTTCGGTTCTTCCCTCAGGCTCGTACCACCCCCCCCCCCCCCCGGGGGGGGGGTAACTGTGATCATGATGCTATAGTTCCTCTCTTAAGGAGGCGATTCGGGCTGAGTCTGATGTTGTAGCCATGGATCTGTCTCGGCAGCCGGATCTTGTTCCTCAGGCTGGTTGTTCTTCGTCTGATGAGGGTCTAGTGGTTCAGCATCCTGATTCTGAAGTTCATGTTGATATGGATTTGGCTGGAGCCAAGGATGGGGCTCATGAGACCCCTTGACCTTGTTTTCATGAAGATACTAATTTGGAATGTCCGAGGAGCACTAAAACCTTCCTTTCGCTCCTCGTTGATCGGCTATTGCAGCTTCATCAGTTTGATATTTGTGTTTTGCTGAAAACTCGCTTGTTGGGATCCAGTCTTCAGCGATTCCGACGATAGGTATCTCGGTGTTGGAATTCCTATGCTGTGGAATCCAATGGTCTTTCTAGGGGCATCCTGGCTCTTTGACGGGAACCTTCTATCCGTGTCGATGCTTTTCATCGTTGTACTCAACAGGTGGCCCTGGTTATTTCAGAAGGGATTACTCCACCATGGTTGCTTCTTGGCATTTATGCTAGTACGAATTATAGGGAGCGGCACTGCTTATGGTCTGAGATACTCTCTCTTTAGGCTAGGGCTTTCCCACTCTCATTGCTGAAGATTTTAACTGTATTGTGGATGCTTCGGAGAAGCGTGGGGGGCATCGGTTTGTGGATTCTCCGAACTCTAGCGAGTTTCGCTCCTTTATTTCCACTGCCAGGGTTGTGGATATGGGGTTTTCTAGCTCTCGGTTCACATGGTGTAAAAACCGTCGGGGAACTGCTTGGGTGTGGGAGCGCCTAGATCGAGCTTTAGCCTCCCCTGGTTGGATGCAGATCTTTTTCGGTGCTACTATTTCTCATTTACCTCGGATCGCGTTTGACCATTGCCCTCTCCTTATCTCTACGGAGCTATCTACTCAACCTCGGCGGCCGTTTCGGTTCGAGCAATTTTGGACTTCTTACTCTTCGGCCGGGCTCTTATCCGTCAGGTTTGGCGGCTGCCAGTTAGAGGGAGTTCTACTTATCGTCTCTCTCGTCATCTTGAATTAGTGAAGCGCCGACTCTTAAGATGGAACAGTAGAGAGGTGGGGAATCTTATGCAGCGTATTCAATCTGTGGAAGCTGACATTGTTTCACTCCAGGCGAGGGAGGATTCGGATGGCTATCTATCTGAGTTAGATCTCCTGTCCCTCCGTCGGAGCTTGTCTTTGCACCATTCCTTACTTAGTCAGTAGGAGACTTACTGGCGTCAGCGGTCCCGTATTCAGTGGCTTCAGAAGGGTGACCGGAATACCAGATTCTTTCATCATGCTACCGTGGCTCGGCGGGCTGCCAATAGGATCCGACGTATCAGTGATGAGAATGGCCATATCATAGAGGATGATGAGACCATTTGGAGCAGATTATCCATTACTTCCAGTCTCGATGGTCGGAGGTGTCGGCCAGTGGTTTTCCCATTTCCCCTGTTTCCCCGGCTGCCCGGGTGTCCGAGGGTGATAATGCCATGTTGTCGAGGGCGCTCTCAGTGGAGGAGATTCAATCTGCTGTTTGGGCTTTGGACCCTGACAAGGCCCTGGTCCTAACAGATTTCCTCCCTTTTTCTTCCGTCACTATTGGGATATTGTTGGACCGGATGTTGTTGTGGCCATATAGATAGTTTTTTCATCCAGAGTTCTTCCTTCTGATTGGCAGCGTACTTTTGTCTCTCTTATCCCTAAGCGGTCGACTGCTTCACTTCCCTAGCATTATCGACCTATCAGTCTTGTACCACTCTATACAAAGTCTGTGCTCGCCTATTGGTCACTCGGCTACAGGGAGTGATTCCCCGCCTTATATCTCCGGAATAGGGAGCTTTCATCCATGGTCGTAGCATTACTGATAATGTACTCATTGCCCAAGAATTCATGCATGACCTTCATCGTGCGACCGGTAGAAGGGCTCTTATGGCCATGTAGTTGGACATGGAGAGAGCTTATGATAGGATCAGCTGGACATTTCTTCGACAGACCCTTCGGGAGTTTTGTTTTGCTGATCTTTTTATTGAATGGGTTATGGCATGTGTGCAGGGGCCTATTTTTTCTATTCTTATTAATGGAAGTCCATCGGGTTTTTTCCCATCTGCTGGGGGGCTCCATCAGGGTTGCCCTCTTTCCCCTTTCTTGTTTATTCTCCGTGCTGATGACCTGTCTCGCACTCTTGCTCAGGTTGTCGATGCATCTATGTTGCAGCCTTATATGCCTGGGCCTCAAGGCCCTCCTCTTTCTCACATTCTCTTTGCTGATGACTGCGTTATGCTTAGCCCATCTTCTACTCAGAACGCGCGGTCTGCTCTGCTATCCTCCAGGCTTATTGCCAAGCCTCCGGTCAGCAGGTCAATCTGCAGATATCTATCCTATGTTTCAGCCCTTCGATCTCCCCTCGTCGCCGGACTGCAATTTTTCAGTTGTTAGGGATCTCCTCCCACTCGGACCGTCTATTCTATCTTGGAATCCCTATTTTGGGGCGTTGTCCTCGGCAGTGCGACTTCGGGAATCTTGATCGTCGGATTTTTGATCAGTTGGGTAGGTGGCAGGTCTCTAGCCTCTCTATGATGGGAGAGATTACATTGATTCGGTCCATCCTCACTTCGCTCCCCTTTATCTGTTATCTAACACCCTTATTCCGGCTATCTGTCTTCGCCGGATTGAGAGGCAATTCCGGGATTTTCTCTGAGGATCGAGACAGGGAGGTCATGGTCTTCATCTCCTCTCATGGGATATTGTTTGTCTGCCTATTCGAGAGGGCGGCTGGGGATTCAGTCTTTGCTCCTTCGCTAAGAGGCTATGTTCGCTAGGCATGCTTCTAGATTTCTGTTGGATCCTCACTGCTTCTGGAGCTCTGTTATGAGAGGTAGATATGGTGCCTGGTCTCCTGATTCGATCCCCTGTATTCCCATGGGTGTTCTCTATTTTAGCCGGTGATCTGTCAGGCTGCCCCTTCTATTATGGCTGATATTCATTGGATGATTGGAGATGGAAGATATGTTGATGTTACTCAGGATAGTTCGATTGCTGCCATTCCTCTATCCCGCTGGCTGACCTTTCTTAGTACTGCTGTTGACCCTTCTATGCCAGTATCTTCTTTGATCTGCCAGGATGGTAATGTCTGGAATGTTTCACTGTTTCCTGACTTTTTAGGACTGAGCTTGCGCAGAGGATTCTCGCCATTCCCCTGGCTCCCTCAGTTGACTCGGATACCAGACTTTGGAGGCGCTCCTATCTCTCTCATGCTCCTACTAGGGATCTGGTTGACTGCTTCCGCGCTCGGATTTCGAGGTTGGGTGATGTTGCTTGGATCTGGCGTTTGCCCATCCACCCCAGGATTCGACTCTTTTTGTGGAAGCTTAATTGGGACCGCCTTCCTACCTGTTCTCTTCTGACTGGCCGTGGACTCCCCATTTTGCCTCTCTACCCAATCTGTGGGCTAGAGGATGAGTCGGTTGATCATGTCATCTTTACTTGCTCTCGTGCGAGGTGGATCTAGCAGCAGATGCAGTTCACCCCGTGGTTGACTGAGGCGGGTCCCATCCGACTTTCTTTCTTGCACGCCATTCGATTAGCTGCCCAGAGCGGTCCGAGCTCTCAAGGTGTTGTTTCAGCTTATCTGGCTTATCATATTTGGCTTACCAGAACCGGATGGTTTTCACTGAGGAGACAGTCCCACCCTAGGCGATCATCAAATGGATGTCCTTCTTTCCAAGGAGTATGGCTATTCTTTTCTGATGTTCACTCTGTCCGACCCGGTCTCTGGGATTCTCCTGCTGCTTTGACAGCGCACCGTTCTACGGTCTATGTTTCTTGGGAACCCCCACCCCCGGGTTATGTCAAAGTGAACTTTGATGGTTCTGTCTCGGATCATATTGCTGGGTCCGGTTTTGTTATTAGGGGGTCTGAGGGTGAGTTACTTGCAGCCGGTGGCCATGGCTCCCTTGACATATCGGTCCCTATGGCGGAGCTTCAGGCTGCTTGGGCTGAATCAACTATGTTGTTCGTCATTTGGCCTCTAGCAGATTGATTATTGAGGGAGATTCTCTCACGGTTGTTCGCTGGATTCGTCAGGAGGGGGATCTTCACTCCACCAACCCCCTGCTCCATGCTATTTGGGATTCTCTAAGTCGGCCTCGTCTCAACCTCGACGTTGGCCATAGCACTCGGCCTCGGCGTCGGCTTGGCTCCCATATCTATTACGGCCACCACATCTCTCGCACCAAAGCATTTACGGCCTCAAAGGCCACGTGCATCCACTTGCTCTAAGGCATTTATTGCCATATTCTCTCCCACATCTCTCTCACCAAAGCATTTATGGTCTTAAGGCCAAATACATCCACTTGCTCTAAGGCATTTATTGTCATATTCTCTCCAGCATTTATGGGTTCCCACAGATGCATCCACTTGCTCAAAGGCATTTATTGCCTTATTCTCTCCCGTCTTAAAGCATTTATGGCCTCAAAGGCCACGAACATCCACTTGCTCCAAGGCATTTATTACCTTATTCTATTAAGGCACTTATGGCTGCCACGTTAGCCCCCTCGGCCTGGCTTTTTCCTTCGGCCATGAATAGCTTTGGCTCTGCCTCGGCTTTTTCCCTTACGGCCTCGGCCTCAGTCCCTCGACCTATTCCTTCGGCATTCCCCTCGGCATTCCCTCGGCTGTGAATAGTGTCATGCACGTGAACAGTGTCATGCACATGAACAATGCCTTGCACGTGAATAGTGCTATGCAAGCACTCCATAATTAATGCTCTACGAGGGACACTGGCTTCAACTCCAAACGTCATCTTCTGCCCTAATGGCTGCACCATGGGGCCCATGTGACTAACTTTATTATCGCTGTTCACGCAGGATTTCCACATGGCCCTCCAACCCATTTCTCTTTTGCCAAGATCATGGGTGGTTACCGAAATATTATGGAAAGTTGCCGATCTTCAGGGCGCGCGTTTAGCGGCTATTCGCCCACCTACCATTAACGGAGCCGATCTTGGCAGAAGGCATGATCCGACGATTATCCTCGAAGGGTAAGAGGACTCCCGAACAGGTATATAAAGACCCCGACTCACAACGAGAAGGGGGACTCAATCTCTACTCTCTCATTCAGATCCCTGTTCTTCAAATCGCTGACTTGAGCGATGGAGGGTCCCCGCCGGAACCATCATCCAGGATTTTTCTTGCAGGTTTTCGGCTGAAGGCCTACGAAGCATTTCTATCACCTGACGCTCCTCAAAAGTGATTTGGCAGTAACAGATTGGTGCGCCAGGAAGGGGGATCAGCGATGCTAGTTTGCATATCCTCACCCCCTCTAATCAAAATGGTGGATCATAAAGATGGTGATAACCCCAGATCTAAGAAGCTTTCACCAGTTATGCTGGGGGGCACCTTCAGCGAGCTGAGCAACAGGAGTGTGGGGGGCATTTGATGAGGCCACTTGACCCCATGGGCAATAAAAACAACATCTGGGCTTGGCCTAAGCGAATCGGCTTCTCCTCCTCGGGACCAGCAGGCGAAAGCTTCTGCCTCCCGGCTGTCCCAACTCCAAATCTTCAGCCTTAACTCCCACTCGGCTTCAAACTGCTGCCCTCGGCACTCGGCTTCGGCTGCTTCCCTCGATCTCGGATCAGCTTCCACTCGGCCTTAGCGTCGGTACCCCCTCGGCCACTCCCGCTCCTCGAACCATTAGCAAATACCGAGGGGCCACTTTTCGAGAGAGTACCGCACTCTGATACCCTCTCTCCCCTCTTGCAACCTGGCACATGGTGATGTCCATCCAAGGCCATGTCTTCCGATTCTTGGTTTTGCCAAACACCAGGACGTCTCCCAGCATGATGTCATCGACTCATCGGGCTTGACATTATGGCATTACGCCACAGGTGCAAGGCACATTCATGTCAGCTGACATGAGGATTACTATCCTTCTCTGGTCCACATCCCAACTCAAAAGGTGACCAAGGGAATTGAGGAGGGGGTTGGGCCAGGTCAAGGCTGGTCCTAGTCCCACGTTGGGAAAAGCTTCCGTTTCCCTCCCTGCATCGACCCGACTTCTGGCGCCTTCGAGGTCACCTGTAACATCGTCCTAGCAACCAGCTCTCAGTCCCATCTCTAACTAGTTTGTGTGGGACTCCCTCGATCTCTCTCCGATCTGGCACCGAGGGAGGGAGAGAGAGGAGCTCCAGTTTCATTCACTATGGAGGCTGCCTCTCGGCTCCTCCACTATAGCCTCAGGCCCCTCCATCGTCTCTTAGAAAAAAAAGCAAGCGAAAGGCTGTCAGCACGAGGGGCACGACGACCCCATCCCAACTGTTCCACCTCCAAAGGTCCGTGAGCTTGCCTTCGTGCCGGCTGCTCCCGCTCCTCACCTTCGGTCTCTCGACGGTTCCGGTCTCTCCGCAGGCTTTGGCTTCCGGGTTTCTTCCCGGCTGTTCCCGGTCGTCCAAGGCCAGATCATGTAACAAGCTCTCTGTTCCCGAATTCATGGGCGTGCTGCTCTCCCTGGGAGATGGTCTCCCAGGGCATGGAGACCACGATGCTATTGGCTGAATGGGCCATAACAGAGCTGGTTCTCCACATGGATGTCCAGGCCAAGCTCCGCCACGAGGTTGACGCCATCATGGGGACTCATGGCTCCATCCCTGCCTCCTGCTCCCAAGTGCCTCGGATCCATCCTGACACCTGTCTGCTCCCAGGCGGCTAGACTCCCTCAGCCCGTCTCCCAACTTGTCCCAGCCATCCGGCTTCCTCTCGTCCCATCTCCCATCTTCGTCCCAGCCACCCGGCTTCCTCTCGGTCCCATCTTCCAGTTTCGTCCCAGCCACCCGGCTTTCTCTCGGCTCCATATCGGCCCCGATCCAATATCAGAAAAGGATGGAGAAGGCTCTATTTGAGTCCATCGCCCCTGCTTCTCCGCCTTGTCCCAGCCGCCTCTGAATTCCATGGACAGCTCCATCCCTGCTCCCGTCTCCATGAACCAAGCTCAGGAGCATATCAAGTCCAAACTCCAGCCTCCTGCTCCCTCCAAGCTGCCTCCGGATGATTGTCCCAATCTCCTGACTCTGCTCGACCTCCTAGGCAGCCGGCAGCGCCTCCGGACCTGCGCCGACTCCCCCTCGGTAACCATCGTTCGGACTCCACGGAGTGGGGTCTGCATTCCCTGCTTCGGCCAACTTCCACGTTCCCGAATCCAGCATCGGCTTGGGCCCTCAGCCTCTACTGCCAGCATAGGTCCGAGACCCTCCTCCACACAAAGCCATGGTCGTTTCCGACTGTGTCCCGAATAGCCCCCAGCTCCACTGCTTCCAGGCATCCCATGCAGACTCGTGCCCCGGCCCCGACTTCATTGGCCATGGCCCTCTGCTTCCGGGTTTCTTCCACGGCCCCGGACCGACCCCATGGCTCTCGGGCAACTCCCACCTCCATCGCTAGCTCCCATCGGCCTCGGAAGACCTCCGTCTTCTACTCGGCCTCGGACAACCTCCCGCATAGAGTCATGCACGTCCCAGATGACTCCTCCCACCCTCATCCTGTAAATCCAAGCATTAACGGCGGCTGTCTAAAAGCTCCAAAAGCAACATCTCATGACCACACAACAGCAAGCAAAAGCTTCTGCTCGCTCTTTGGTCGCTGCCCAAACCAGCCATCATTCATCCCGCCAGGAATCTCCCCAGCAAGAGATCCACCTCATCAAGCTCATCAGTAACTTAAAACTCAAAGAACCACTACTCGCCGCCCAAGCGGCCTACTCTTCTACGGACGGCGACACGGGGGAGGCCTAAGCAAGGGCACCAGCACCTCCACTCCAATCATCTTGATTCCCTAGGAGGCAGACCACCAGTGGACAGAAGTACCCAAATTAGTAGAGAAAAACAAGGTGCTACAAGAGCTAAGTACATCACGCTTAACAGTATTTCTTTCATGATACTTGAAAATGTCATGCAGGGAAGACCGACTCTGCATCAGCATTCAAGACCAATCTTGCGTTGGCATCTCAAAGCCCGACTCTAGCTCGGCACCTAAAGCCCGATGTACCATCGGCACTAAAGCCCGACTCCAACTCGGCACTCAAAGCCCTGATGTACCATCGGCATCAAGCCCGACTCCAGCTCGGCACCTAAAGCCCGATGTACCATCGGCACCTAAAGCCTGACTCTAGCTCGGCACTCAAAGCCCGATGTACCATCGGCACTAAAGCCCGACTCTAGCTCGGCACCTAAAGCCCAATGTACCATCGGTACTAAAGCCCGACTCCAGCTCGGCACTCAAAGCCCGATGTACCATCGGCACCGAAGCCCGACTCCAGCTCGGCACTCAAAGCCCGATGTACCATCGGCACTAAAGCCCGACTCTAGCTCGGCACCTAAAGCTCGATGTACCATCGGCACTAAAGCCCGACTCCAGCTCAGCACTCAAAGCCAATGTACCATCGGCACCAAAGCCCGACTCCAGCTCGGCACCTAAAGCCCAATGTACCATTAGCACTAAAGCCTGATGTACCATCGGCACTAAAGCCCGACTCCGATCAACACTCAAAGACCGATGTACCATCGGCACTCAAGCCTAAGGCCAGCTCGGCACCAAAGACCGAAAACTAACTCCAGCATTGGCAACAAAGATCGTCGGCATAGGGGAAAAGGCACCTGATGACTCTCCAACTCTCAGGTCACCCTTCAGGGTTAAAAGGAACCCAATGACTTCAGCAACTCTCGGGTCACCACTCGGGTCGGCCACGAAACCCCCAAGGCGGTTTTATTGCAGTCACAGCAGCTCTATCAGCCTCAGCGGCTTCATTCATCTGCCTTCGTGGCCTCATTACAACTTTAGTAGCTTTATCACAGCCTCAACGGCTGCACAGCGGCTCTAACTCTGCCTCAACGGCCAATGGCCAATTGAGTAAGACCCTTATCTAAATTATATACCTACAACATATTACTTGTTACTTTCAGCCATCAAGAAGCCCCAAGACAACTCATAGTTGGGAGAAGCCAACTCCCCAGCTCACAGTTGATGGGCACCCACTTCCAAATTTTACGACAAGTAGAAGGCCCAAAGTCAACTCAGTTAGGAGAAACTGACTCCCCAACTCACAGTTGACGGGCATATGCTTTCGGGCTTTGGATAGGGAGAGGATTACTAGCTGCCAGTCAAGGGTAACCCACTTACCCTCAAACTTTGCTTAAAGTTTTTTGAACACGCAAAAAGCATGGCTCCAAAGAGCGTGAAGACGTCTACACAAGGCAGCGCAAAAGGAAAGGGGTTTTCCCACCTAGAAGGAATCATAGTTGAAGTTGATAGGAAAGGACAAATGCGAAGGTAAAAAGTCCTACACTCCTTTCACTTAGCTAACACGGGGCACACAAGCTCAGGAGTGTGGAGGGCATTTGATGGGGCCAGTTGACCCCATGGGCAATAAAGACAATAATTTTTGGATTGCATCCTCTCAAGAGCAATTTCGAGACGATTTTCCTAGGAGGCTATCCTCAGTGGCCTTCCTGGATGGCTTAATTCCTAGGCGGCCTCGCTGGTCTACTCGGCTTTCTTTTGAAGGACGCAATGGGTATTTAATTTCATCCACGACATTGCTCTCGGCTGCAATAAGCGTCTCGTCATAATGAAGAAAAGAGAACACAAGGGAAAAAAGGGCCTCATGGCCTCATCTAAGTCAGCCTCGTCTCGGCCTCGACGTTGGCCAAAGCACTCGGCCTTGGCTTCGGACTTGCATCGACGTCGCCCTCGGTGTCTCGGCCTCAGCTCCCATATCTACTGCGGCCACGACATCTATCGCACCAAAGCGTTTATGGCCTCAAAGGCCATGTGCACCACTTACTCTAACGCATTTATTGCCATATTCTCTTCCGTATTAGAGCATTTATGGCTGCCACGTTGAGCACAGCATTCGGCCTTGGTTCCCACATCAAAGGCATTTATTGCCTTATTCTCTCCCATATTAAAGCATTTATGGCCATCCACTTGCTCCAAGGCATTTATTGCCTTATTCTCTTCCATGTATTAAGGTACTTATGGCTGCCACGTTAGCCCTCTCGGTTTTTTCCTTCGGCCATGAACAGCTTCGGCCTCTGCTTTTTCCTTCGGCCATGAACAGCTTTGGCTCGGCCTCGACTTTTTCCCTTACGGCCTCGGTCTCAGCCCCTCAGCCTATTCCCCTCGGTTGTGAATAGTGTCATGCATGTGAATAGTGTCATGCGCATGAATAGGGCCTTGCACGTGAATAGTGCTATGCAAGCACTCCATAATTAATGCTCTGCGAGGAATAGCTGGCTTCAACTCCAAACGTCATCTTCTGCCCCAATGGCTGCACCATGGGGCCCACGTGACTAACTTTATTATCGTTGTTCACGCACGATTTCCACATGGCCTGCCAACCCATTTCTCTTTTGCCAAGATCACGGGTGGTTACCGAAATATTATGGAAAGTTGTCGATCTTCAGGGCGCGCGTTTAGCGGCTATTCGCCCACCTACCATTAACGGAGCCGATCTTGGTGGAAGGCATGATCTGACGATTATCCTCAAAGGGTAAGAAGGACTCCCGAACAGGTATATAAAGATCCCGACTCACAACGAGGAGGGAGACTCAATCTCTACTCTCTCATTCAGATCCCTGTTCTCCAAATCGCTGACTTGAGCATCGGAGGGTCCCCGCCGAAACCACGGTTCGGAACTTTTCTTATAGGTTTCCAGCTGAAGAAGGCGATCCCTATCATTCCTCTGAAGGCCTACGAAGCATTTCTGTCGCCTAACGCTCCTCAAAAGTGATTTAGCAGCAACAAAATTTAAGTTGAATTGCAAACTCCCTGGTAAGGAGCTACAATCTCTAACAAATGCAACTGGCTTTTTTATTTTAATCATATGCATACATATGTTCTATATATATAGAATTTTAAACGTAAAAAAGATTAGACTGAGTCCAGGCTAATAATAGTTGGCCCAACTTCAGACTGGGCCGAGCTTAGCCTATTGCCTCAGGCCACTCTTTTTTCTATTAGCCTGATCCGATTCAACTCATGCTCAGTTGCTCACATCCAATGGTGCGCTGTGAATTGATGCAATTGCTACTGTTGGGTCTAATACTCTAATTTGATTGAAAATATATCACGTAAATATACTTTTTATTTTTAAATTTTTACTCAAAATTTATTTTTGTTATCAAACTTTTAAATGTAATAGTTAAGCTTTTCATGCTTTAAAAATATTACATTCTTAATGTTTTATCACATAAATTTAATTAAAACTGATGGAATAGCTGATGTAGCCTCTATCAACAAATTGATTTCTCAACCGCATCCTTGTCCATCCTGACATAATTTGAGCGATTATTTATTTAGTTTGAGAGTGGAGGGTAATCTCTCAAATTATAATATCCAAATCTAAATGAGGAATTGAGGATACAATACCCAAGGCTCAAACCCAGACCCCTTCAACTTCTGAAGCTAAAGGGTGGGACCATCAAAGCAACACATGCAATTCATTTCCTTCATAAAATTATCCAAAAAGACCAAATTGTTCATGAATTATCAGTTTGTGAGTAATTTCAAAAATATTCACCATTTGTGTAATTTTTGTGGATGGTTAAAAAACTAATGTTATGTGTCAACCTTTTTATTGTTAATTCTTTAATAAAGAATAGACAGAAAAATCATAGTTCGTAGCAGTTCATCCTATATGCCATCATTTACTCGTGATGGGAAGGAAGAGAGAGCATTACAATGAAAAGAAAAGAGGAAAAGAAATGCTAGTTTTTTAGCCTCAGAGATTTCTTATTACTTCTTCCACACCTGCTCATTGGGTTATTTGATACATCTCTTTTCCTTGACCTCTCTTCATCATCAAAATTACATTATTTCTATTTTTATAATTTAATATCTTGTTATCCTTCTAACCTGCTTATTGTTTTGCTAAACCATGTACTATTTGTTGCATTTTTTTTTTCTTGCAATTTTTCAATGCCAAATTATTACTAGCTCGTTTTGAAGAAAGGAGGTGAAAGGTTCAAAACAAAGGTAATTAGTTAACGAATCCAAATCATTAGTCTTTTGTAACTCACTCTCTATTATTTATTGCTAAAATTATATTAATTAGTTTTTATATAGATGCAAGTTAACCTATTAAGGAGGCCCGGATTAAAAATGCACATGGTATTTCCTAATGTTTCTTGTAAAAAGAAATCAAAATTATTATTTTTAGTATTTTTTTATAAACATGAATCAGAAAAAAAAAGGTTTTTTCTTTATTTTTATGTAAAGGAAGACAAGAAAAATAATTATTTAAAATTAATTTTTGCCGAGAATCTTTTTTTTTTTTTTGACCTTTTTAGTATTTTTTTCATAAAAATAAAAAAGTAATTTGAAAAAATTTAACGTTTTTGTCAAGAATGGGATTCGAACCCATGCCCTTTCGGACCAGTACCTGAAACTGGCGCCTTAGACCAACTCGGCCATCTTGACTGGATGTAAATAAATATGAAATCTCCCATTTATCATGCTTTCCAATCCGAAATCCCTACCTCTCTTAGCTTTGCTCTTATCCTCCCTCGCGTTGGTTTCAAGAGAAATCTTGGTTTCATCTGCCCCACTCATCCAAGCCATGGCAATCAACAAAGACAGACTAAATTACCATCAGGGACCAAAACTAGCAATGCCCATGTCACAAAAGGCGGCTGCCTTTCCAATCAAACACCTCAGCCACCAACTAGCTTGCCTATTATACCCACTGCAAGTCTGGTTCTGTGTTCGATCCACTTCAAGTGCTTGGTAAAATCCCAACCGAAATCTCATCTCAAGACGACTCAATTTGAAGAATCTCTTATGGTGGAACGTTTTATGTGCTTGTGCTTCATTTGCAGGATTAGACGTGCGTAGGACATGAAATGTGATGATGGAGATGTTGTCTTTGTTGGAACTGTTGGGTAATAGGCCTGAATACCCTAATGGGCTTTGAAAGTTCATCATCTTTCTTTGTGTGTGAATGAGAAATTATGAGGACTTTTAGTCCTATATTGAAAAAAAATAAGAAAGGAAGGTTCACTTATATAGAAACCCCTTCCTTGAAGCTTAAGTTCCTTAGGCTCACCATAAGTGGAGAGCTTGAGGGTGATGCGTAACATCACCCCCGCGCACACGCGCGTGCGCAATGGGCGCAATGTAGGCACACTTTACACTTGAGAGGGCGTATCGGGACAAGGATAGGCTTATCCCTAGACCTTGCATTTTCATTCAATCTAATCCATTCCGAATTGAGTCTCTCTTAGGCATTTGCATACCTTCCTAAGGGTCGGGACAAAATTATCTTAAGGACATAGAGTATAACTCCAGCCTCAGTCTTATCAATTAGGTAACCCATAAGACATAGAGTATAACTCTAGCCTCAGTCTTATCAATTAGGTAGCCCTTAAAATATAGAGTATAACTCTAGCCTCAGTCTTATCAATTAGGTAGCCACCATCAGCCACCCAACAACTACCATTGACCTATATGCAAAGGTGGTGATATAGATGCGCTATTGATGCTGTGATTTTATTCAAAAAAAAAAATGTTACAAACTGGCATGGAAATGAACACCACCTAACCAGCGTTCTCCTTGCCTGTGCTAAGTCTCTGATGTCAAAAAAGACGATACAAATCCATTGCTTGACTCTGAAGACTGGGTTTTATGTGGATTCTGTAGTCAAAGATGCTTTGATCAGCACATATGGGAAAATTGGGTATATTCAGTTGTCTGAAAAGCTATTTGAGGAGGCAGACACAGTGATAAGTCCAGGGAGATATGATATTTAGCATTGCTCAGAACAAGAATTGGAGAAGGCAAATTGGACTCTTTTGGAGGATGTTTTGGGAAGGTCTAAAACTTGATAAGAAATGCAGCTCTACTGCTCTTGGCGTTGTTGACTGCACAGATTTTGGGAGACAATTTCATTCTTATGTCACAAAAGTAGACTCAGTGCTAGATGTTCTTGCTGGTAGCGCACCCTTTGTCATGTAATCCAAGTGTGGTAGCATCGAAGATAGTTACAAATTCTTCAAACAAATGCTTGAAAAAGATAGAGTTCCATGGTTGCTATGTAGTAGCGCACCCTTTAGCTGCTGTACTTACAACTTGCAGTGGTCGCTATGATCACGAAAGGGAAGGAAATGCAGGAGCATGCTATTCATGTAGGAATTGGGCCTAGTGCTCTTATTTGTTTTGCACTTGTGTCATTTTATTCCAAATTCGAAGCACTAGTTTGTGAAAGGAGAGCATTTGATGGATTTCTAAGGAAACATGAGGTAATGTTGTCACCCTTGGTCTCAGGGTATGCTACCATAGCTCCTGTGTATGCTGCTATGCTGCCTGCCTGTCTGCAGTAGACCATTTTATGTGCTCACCAGTTCTTGGAGTATATGAAAACATATCAAGGACGGGTTTGGGTGGGCAATTACATGCCTTTGCGTTCAAATCAGCCATTATTATGATTTAGTCCAACGGACAGCTATGATAGATGGATATGCTCTGCATGGAAGTGGTTTGGAATATCTGAAAACATTTGAGCTGATGAAGAAACAAGGAATAAAACCTGACTCCGTGACGCTAGCTAGTGTTTTATCAGCCTGTAGCCATAATGGTTTACTGCAAGAAGGCTTTGGCTATTTTAATTCTATGAGCATTGATTATGGGATTGAACTGGAAGCTCATCACTATGCCTGAATGGTTGATTTATTTGGTCAATCTGGAAGACTTTAAAAGAGGCTGCAGATTTCATTGACAGAATTCCTATAGAACCCTGAATATCTGGTGTGGAACACATTGCTTGGTGCTTGCAGAGTCCATGGAGATGTTGAGCTGGGAATATTAGTGTCAAAGAAGGTTCTTGATCCAGTTCCTCATGATTCTGTGACTTATGGTTCTCTGTCAACATATCTGCGGATTTCGTGAGTGGAAAGGATTTCTGAAATTTAACAAAAGGGGTCATAAAGCAGCCTGGATAGAATATAATATGACACATGAATGATTCCTTCCAGTCTCTGTATCTGAAAAGTTGCACTCATGATGCTTAAAATAGATTCTTTATCTGACCATCCTTGCCATTCTAAGTGGATGTATTGAAAAATTGAACTTAACGTAGAAGAGGGCTCAGTATGAATGAGAGGTATGTGCCGTTTTTGTCACGAAAACAACAACTAATTTATCATTTATGTTATGATTGGAATAACAGAGGACTCCTTGATGCTGAGCTACCAATGGGATGGATTTCTCAGATAAAGTTGTTGATGATTTACTCTTCAAGAAGTGGAGCAATAATTTTAAAATGTGAGGTGAGATTGAAGCAACCAAAACGCCGCAGAATTGCATCCAAATGAAACAGCATGTGGACTTGGCACTTTATTCCATCATCTGGCCTAAAGGCATTTAATTTATGTACTTGTCTTACAGCTTTCAAGCTTTGAGCACAAACCTCAAGTGGCACGAGCCTCGAATACTGCTCTTGTATTGAAGTTGCGTTAAGCCATTTATTCTACATGTGAAAGGCATCCAGATTTTTTTGACAATAAAAAAATGAAACTGAACAGGCATTGAACACATTTTGGCTAGTCAACTGATAAGTTGCTCTATTATCTGGTGGCATCGGCAAATGGTTCATCAAAACTCAAAGGTGATTATGAAAATAATATCAATTTCAAAGTTACAAACATTGATACAATGGTTCGAAGACTAGAGCTAGCCAAAGTTTTCATTCTGTTAGCTTTGCTGTTAACAGACTTGTCTTCAAAGATGTAATAATATCTCCTAATTTAACTCTTGATTTTCTTCATGCTAACAGTAATGCTAACAGATGAAGGTGATTCGCATGCTACATCTAATCAGGTATAGCATTTGTTTGTGGAGTAACTCGTTGACATCTCACCAGGGCACAGTGAGGAGTCCCATGGCAGGCTGGGTTTCCACTCATCAGAAAGATTTGATGGCAGACTGAAGGGAAAATTGACAGTCTTCACATCTCCCCACTGATTGTTGTTAAAGTTACATGTATTGGCAGCCTTCTTTGCAGATGTTTGTTCTTCCCCACTTCCGAAGCTCGTGCTCATCTCTAATGGCAAATCAACTGTGAATCCATTAAACTGCTGTGTCTGCTCGAAATCTATGCTTGCAGAGGCTCTCTCTACATCACCAAGCATTGTGGGGGGTAAGTTAAGAAGCATTGAGGCCACATCAACCGTGCACTTGGATGGCAATGACATTTCAGCTGGTGAGAATATGAAGCTGGTGGGTATCTCTGCGCTTGAAACAGGCAGGAGCTGCGATGGCTTGCAGCTCATCAGATCTATGGGCTTATAGGAGGTAACATCCAAAGGAGCGTAACTTATAGTACAGGCCTGCTGCTGAATGTTATTGTTACAGTCAAAATGGAATGCAGGCCCGGCTGCCGTGGTGCATGTAAATTTCTCTGAACCAAACTGAGTTCCATGTGCAGCCTGCGAAACAGAGAACAAGTCCTGTTCATTGGTCTCAGGTAATGGAGATACCCAAGATTGAGAAAGTGCTCTCTGTGCCATAGAATTAGTCTTCTTAAAGATCCTACAGATCGCCCATGAGTCCTGTTTATGATCCCAAGAAAGTAAGTTTATTTCAGGAACTTTTTTGGGGGTCTAATATTAACAGAAGGAGAGTTAAGTGTAGTGGTCCTTACATTGGCTGGAATATTTTTGTCCAGAGGCCTTTTGGGCAGTGATGAATCAGAAAGGGAAGGCAACCTGAACTCATGCATCATCCAGTCGGTCTTGATTCCTTTGGCAGCTCTGCCCTTGTAGAACACGAGAGATTTCTTCAGGCCGATGCATTTGGTTCCTTCTGAGGAGTAGATCGGCCTGTCTGTTCCTGTGGCCTTCCAGAATCCAGCTCCTGTGACTCTGTTTGGCCTGGCGCTGTTCCTATATTTCCGGTCCCTTGGGCAGTAGAAGTACCATTCCTTCTCTCCAGTACTTGCCAGCTCTTTTGGTAAGAAGAGACAAAACAAATGTGTTTAGCGAGTAGAGAAGAAGCAGCAGTCATTTATCATCTACTTTGTTATCATGAAATAATGTAGAAGGAAAAGACCCCACAGTAATCCTTAAGAACAGACAAAAAAACTATACAATACTGACAAGAAAAGAGAATATGAAGAGGAGTTTCTCTTTGCTGCATGTTATTGGTGGAACCTATGATTAAAATTGAAGTTATTCTGTGCTACCTTGAAGTCTAGAAAGGCTGTTCAAAGAGAGAGAGACTCTCTTTAAACCTGTCTGAGGATAAGAGACACTAGTACTATTTCTCTGGTACCAAACCTTGACTTATGACATGCTTCCACTGAGACAGCATTTCCATTGTATTGACTGAAAACAACCCTTGCTAAAGAGATGGCATGCAAGGATGTTTTTATTTTGCTGTAACTGAAAAGTGAGCATATTTCTCAGGGACTTGAAAATTTTGAAAGATGAAACCAAACAAATGAGATGAAAGAAAACTTAAAACCTTGGAACTTGAGAACTGAACTTACTAAAGATAAAATATCTGCAAAATTTTAAGAAACACTGGAGAACCTTTTTCTTTGCCTGAGGGAAAAAACCCTAGAAACTGAAGTTGAAGGGTGGTTCTCATAACACAACTGAAAGGAAAAATCATCTACTGATTGGTGGTTACAGAGTAAGGCATGAACAAGATGTATTGGGAGGGATATAATATAAAAGGAAGTTGATTTAGCTTCTAGCAATCAAGAAAAAAAAAAAAAAGATAAAGATAAAAGATAAAAGCGGTGCAAAAACTAGATTATAGTGAGAAAGCTAACAAACAGATACAGATATTGAAAAGTTGGGAAGATTTCCTTCTACCATAAAAGCAATGAGGAATAGTTCAGACAGATGGTAGCTTACTTGGAAGATCCCATGGATCATATTTGTAGATATCCAGTGGTCTGATAAGCTCAATGGAGAGAGGTTTTTGCTGAATTTTTCTCTTCAAATAGAACCCTACTAGCTCTTCATCGGTTGGATGAAATCGAAAACCTGGCAAGATCACTTCATCAACCTTGTCCATATCACTTCTCTCATCCATAACTCTTGTAGCTTCCTCTTTGATCCCCGAGCGACGTTAGCAAACACCGAGGAGAAGAGAGATATGGTACAGGTGTTCTCCTAGCCCTTCAAACAGTGGCACTCTAGGGTTCTATGAATCTAAATGACAAGGTTTACACCTACTACAGGAACCTATAAAAGGAACCACCTCAGCTGAAGAAAAGTATTTGCATGAACCATGGACTCAAAAACAGCACAACAATTAATAACGAGCTAAAAACACAGCTATAAAATAACTCACTAGTGCGTTTGAGGCAAGTCGTTGGAACCTAAACAAGACTCTCTGGTCCTTGTCTCCAAAAAGATGCTAACAATGGGATGACTTGAGCCCCTAACAAGATCTAAAACGCTTTCTGCCCAACTGTCATGATAGCAAGCATGATTAGAAGGAAACTCTGTAAATCTAAACAAAACAAGAACCACTAATGAAAGCCCCTAGAACCACAAAACAAACAATAAGAAAAAGCTAACTAAGAAGACTTATGGCATGAACTATGCGGAGAGCTCAAGAAACCCAGCTCCCAGAGAACAATAGTTCATTTGGTCCAATGCCCTCCTGTGCTTCCTCTGAAGGGTTCGCCCTCCGTATCTCCGGCTGATATTTCGGGCCCCCGGTGTTGGTCGAGAAAGAAGCTTAAGCAATGGTCTTATAAACATAATCCAGCTGCTTATAACGACCACCGAGAAGCCCGAGTCAGAACAGTAATATTATTTTGAATAAAAGTCTCTTTCACTCTCTCCTTTCTTGAATCCATTAGACTAGTTTAATCCAGGGGAGGGGGATCTCGAAAAGACTACAAATTTAGCAGCATATGGAGGTAATCAATCCTTCTCTTTTCACACTTCTAATATATTAAGTTCATGGAGTTTACAATCATCTTTTAAGCAAATGTAGAGAAGGCTAGCTTCTAGGCAAGTCCATTTTTATAGTCTTTGTTGAATTATTTTTGTGTGCCGGGGAACTGAACGCTTCCCAACACATTAAGAAACTTAAAATAGTTAAATATATTCAATCCCAAGAGTCTGAAAAATTCTTCTGATATCCCCTTTTCTATATGGATCTCTCTATACCTCTCCTGATCCAAAAATCCTATCCCATATCAATCCTTATTCCCTTTCAGATACATGTCATGCTTGTCAGTGGCTACTTTGGGATCTTATAGAGATTCCTTCACTATCAAATTTAAAACAAGAAGAAAGAAAAATGCTTCCAATTAAATTGGTGCGTCTCATGACTCTTTTAATATTGGTGCTGGACAAATCCAAGGGGCATCCATTCTAGCTGTTTGTTTCACCATCACACCTTTGAGACTAGAAGAAAGTGAAATCTATGAAATGATAATGACTAATTTGTCCCCATGATATCAGTGACATTAGGCGCCCACCATAACATGATCACAAGTCCATTGAACAATTTGGCCGGCAAATTCTTAGAACTCACATTTATCTCTCTCTCTCTCTCTCTCTCTCTCTCACCCACCCAAAGAAAAAAAAAAAAAAAAAAAAAATCTGAAAAAGTTCTAAAAGAAAGATGGTCCAAATGGGAAAAAAAAATCAAAAATAAGAACCATGAGGTTATCGATATTCTGCATGAACTTAGATAAACACAAGCATGAAAGAAGCAAGAACTTGCTAGAGAAAAAAATTCTGGCACCAGCATCAACAAATCACATCACTTTTTTTTTCCCACTGATTTGAAAGGTGGAAGCCTCAGTAGTACGTTTCAAGTTCGTTGAAAGAGCAAAGCAGTAAAATAATCAGCAACAAGGGATGGAAATTGATCAAGACAGTCTGAGGACAAAATGCCCTCCAAATTTATGAATAAAGTAAGAATATATTATAATTTGGAGAACACCTTCACTATGATTTGGAGCTCTTTGGAGGCACCGGGTTGATGTCCAGAGGAGTAATTTGCCAGCATCCAGGATATTGTTAGAATAGTGACAGCCCAGCTGGCTAAGCTTGATTGATGAGTTGTAGCATCATCCTGACGTGCAATTTACTGCTAGTAGTTTTAGAAACTTATGTTCTTTGAGTAATAGCTTTAACAGTGACGTGTTGGGATCTTTGTGTGTCAAAAATGACTCTTGGTCTCTCTGTGTGGACAGGTTGGTGCACGCCTTTGGTGACTACTTCAGTGGCTTTAACAATCAAGATATGTGTTTTTTTTTTTTAAGATGTAAGCTTTATCCAACTTAATTAGTCTGCAGTTTCTTCATAAAATAAAAAATTTAGAATGACAGCAACGCATTTGGTTGGGTCTGAAAATGGCCAAAACAAGCATGAGAATGACCAAATGGTCTATAAGTCATTACTTTGATGAGTGATAATGTATTCATAGCAACAACTCAGCATTGAGTCATTGATTCATGGCATTCGTCCATATTCCAGAAGGCCTTGCTTTGAGATTGATATAGAATTTAAGGTAGCCGACTAGATGAATATTTTTCCTTGTTTTTATTTTTTCTAAAGAAAGAGTAGAAGTTACTGGATTATGTCATTTCATAATTTAATCAAATGCTGCTCGGATCCTTGTAGCCATTGATTTTTCAGGTAACATCATCCAGCTTTTTCAGAAGGTTGAGCCAATTGGTAAATTTAAGTAATTAGCTGATGCTTCATTGAACATACTAGTGAGCTTCTGGGGTCCGAAAATGCCAGCAGGAAGACCTATTTGCAGCTAGATTTGCCTTCTAGAGTTTCATGATTGGTTTTTTCTTGCCTAAGGTATCTCTATCCAAGAATGTTGTGGTGAATATTCTTAAAAAATTCGACATCATGTTTATAATTGCCTGCCGAAATATAGGAGATCTTTGTAAAATCTGCTGATGATCCAATTTGCTATCATTGAGCAAATTAACTAGTCTAATCACCAGTCTTATGGTGCTACCAAATGCTTGTTTGGTAATTTCTTTTTCAGAAAATATTTTTCTAGAAGGAAGGAAAAGAGGATCGAAAATTAAATACCATCTCCTTCGTTATATTTATTTTCTCATAGATGAACAGAAAATGTATACAAGTTTTATACATAATTTTTCCTTTCTTCTTCATGAAAGGGAGAAAGGTTTTCCCTCTGCTAGGCTATAGTCCAGGAGAACTCACAGTGGACAACAGGGGAATTTTGGGGTGCTAAAGGTCATTCATAAAATATAGGCATGTTGATAGGAAGATAAGCTTGGGTGAGGGGGTGTTTTTTTATTCACTTAAAGACAAAGTTTTGGCCGTGTGAGAAGGATCCACATCCCATTATTCAAACAAATTTCTATGACCAAAGTTTGCTAACCATGTCTGCCAGACTGCCAACAAGTGAAGAACCTTCTAATTAATGTGGGGGAGGATACTCGGGGTCAAATCTCCCTGCTTTGGGAGCCCAAATCTCTATTGAAATTCCCCAAATGTGGCCCCTCGGTTTGAACCCTCCTTGTCTGTTCCTTGACCTTGGGTTGCACCCCAAACCCACCCCCCAAGCGTGCAACCCAAGTGAAAGTATGGGTCAAACCCTTCAAACCCAAGCTTCTCCTCTCTTGGTATGTGAACATTGAACCCCCTCAAAGATGCCATGTTTCCAATGTAGCAGCTCAGCTCCACATTTAATTCTTTTTTTTACTTTGTGATTTGCTCCATTGATTAATTTATCATTAGTAACTTCTCCCGCATCTAGTCGCCCCATGAATGAATTGTTTAAAGCCGGCATAGAATTTTAAAAACGTAGGACATACGATTCAGGACCATAGTTGTGTGAATTGACCAAGGAACGAGATCCTTCGTTGTGTGCATCTGTGGATGGCCGAATGAAATTTTTTTTTTTTTTTTTTTCGATTGGATGGTCGAGTGAATTCCATTCATTCATCCATGGCAACAATATGCACCGCACTCTACAGTACGTTGCAGAGGATTCTGCCACATTGACTAATGAAATGTTATAGGGCACCTTCATGGTTGTCACGTACTAAAATTACATGCAACGTTCACACAAAATACATTGTAATGAATCCCTTTTTTCTCATATAAAAAATAAAAGTAGCATCTACTTCATCTTTCTTGTGGAAATTAAGTCTTAGGTAGTTGGCAGACTAACTACACTGAACTTTGGAATCTCTTTTGTTGAAGTTTAACAAAAGTAACAAATAGTTATGGCTGACCTAGTGTTAATTTAAACAAGAAACATGTCATTATTTTATCACTACTTGCATAGCAGAGACTTCACTTAGTCATGATCTAATGAGCTTGAACATTTTGGATAATTGAGCTGTATCAATACTTTAATAGATCGGAAGCTTGCAACCGAAGGGTTAGTAGCCATCTTGGGAATGAGATATTAAATTGATTTAACCTGATAAGCAATTATCTTTCTTTTTCTCTCTCCAAGGAAAGTTGTAGGACTTCACTTGCCTTCTAACAATACAATAAACGAGCGATATAATGAGCATGTTCATTCCAAAGAGCCTACAAGATCTTGAAGATGTTGTATTCTATAAAACCATATTGATGTTTCTTAATGCATAAAAATTTATTTTATTTTATATATGTTTTTAATTCATAAAGGCATTCCTTCAATTAGCAAGTGGCTAGGGATGGATTTTTGCAAAAATAATAATTAAATAATTAATTAAAAGAAGAAGAAGATTCTCAAGCATCACCCGTATATGCTTCTAACTTGGAGCCGATACTCCCTTCATGGGCTGGATTTTTGTAAGTACTAGAGAAGATGTAACATGTTTGCATTAAAATATTTCTCCATGCATCCATGTCTTCTTTTTTTTTGTTTTGTTGAAATTAACTCCGTGCACCCATCTCAGCCTTAAAATAGTTCACAAGTTCAGGGTTTTTAACCAACTAATGATTAACATATTCAACTTACACTTGATGGTCATTAATCATCATACATCTATCAGCCTATTCTGAGATAGGTTTAACTACATTCGAATATAGTTAAGTATAGATTTATTCACTTTATTCAATTTTAAATTAACATAATTTGTGAATTCCAAAGATGAAAAGGAAGAAAAGGTGAGATGACTATAAAATCCATGCACATCTAAGGATGAGAAAACTAATTGGATCCTAAACTTGTCTACATTCGAATATAATCAAATCTATCTGAGTTATTCTATCTTTATTTAAAGTGGGATGACTAATTAGCTTCCGTATAAATATACAACTCATAAAAGCCTTTTTTTTTCAAAGGAAATGCTTAGCATATCAAGGGAAATTATTTACTATATCAATGACTAGAAGAAGCTTTCCATAAGAAAATGATGTTATATTTGAGAAATGGATGGCGTTGTGACCTAGACTCTATGCATATGGTTCTGCAACACGAGCTAGCATCGGGCTACTACAATGTGTGCATGAAAGTCTTCAGTCCATAAATTCTTTTCTACTTCCCATCTACATGAAGCTGTGAATTTTGATGGTGAAGTTTCCAATCTTATAGTAATTAATGTGAGCAAAACCATACTCGTTTCTGATGTTCGCTATCTTCTAGCAACTGTATTGGGGGAAACAAATATATTCATAATTTTTAGTGTCCATTTTATGTCCAACTCCCCTAAACTCCCAAGACTTAATGCATGAATGCTTCCAATTCACTCAAACATCCCTTGTGGTCTATTTGCACCTGAAAACCACCCAATTTTAAAAACCACCACCACGTAATATTATATGATACTGGTAGTTCTATACGATACCCTGTTGCCATCTAATCCCTTCCATGGTAAGCTACAAACGAGAGCATTGTTTCAATTGAATATAACTACAGAAGGGTTTTCAATGGCATCTTATTATGATTATCAAATACTGTTAAATCTTAAGATTTCGCTGTTGAGGCATATGAATGACAGCCATGATAAAGATGGGGCCTGCACTCAATTATTAGCCACGAGAACAAAAAAACAAAATTCTAAGTTTGATTGGATTTATGGACTTACGTGACACCAAATATACTAAAAGATATTGGAGATGATCAACAGCCACGTAGCCGCCATTTTGTAGTATGGACTTCGCTTATTTTACACTAGTTTGGAATGCAGCTTTCTGAATAAATTATAATCATTATGAATAAATTATCATCATTATGAGTGTCCGAGGCAGATCAGCCGGATCGGGTTATGTTATACGGGATTCTGGCGGTATTATGCTTGCGGCTGGGGGATTTGGACATCTTGATTCGTCAGTGCCGCTTGCTGAGCTTTATGCTGCATGGGCTGGAGTCTCCTTTGCTATACGTAGTCTCCATGCCCGTCGTCTTATTCTTGAGGGTGATGCTCTCACGGTGATTCGATGGCTTCGCCAGGATCATTGTGCGCAGTCGCCCACCAACCCTTTGATTTCTGATATTCGCTCTCTCCTTCAGGGGGTTCACAGTATTCAGATTAGCCATATTTTCAGGGAAGCCAACTCAGCGGCTGACTGGATTGCCGCTAGAGTTGCTGATCATTCTGGATTCTGGTGCTGGAAGCCCGGTGAATGGTATCATCCGGGTCTGAACTTAATATTGTATTCTGATAGTGTGGGTCTGAGCCACCCTAGAGTGGTGTGATTCCCGTCTGTACCAAAAAAAAAAAAAAAGGTCCAAAAATTAAATCTGAAAGTGATGTGCTACACATAAGGTAACTTGATTGATGTTTTACTTTGATTATATTTCTGCTTCTTGTTATTTAGTCAGCCTGTAGGTTCTATTGGCTCCTTCTTCCTCTGTTTTTTTCAGTAACATGGTTCATTTGTTCCTTAATAATAATAATAATAATAATAATAATAATAATAATAATAATAATAATAATTGGATGATGATGGTTTCATTGCTTGTACATCATTGAATTGTATCATTTTTTATATGTAGACTCTTCACTTTCAATGTTTGCTTATCAACCCCTGTAATTGAATAATTCGGTACAAATCTACTGCAAATCTCCAAGGACAAAAATTCACATATTTGCAGAAAGTGGGGCCAAATACTCAAAATAAAGTTAATAAGGAGGCTAATAGCTAAGTTTCCCCTTGGTTAACTTGTGGCTGAACTCTGGATTGGTTCTTCATAGCATGACAAGAAAATCACAGCAACTTCAACCATTCTACATGTAAATGGCTACTTCTGAGTTTACATATACTTTGAGATTTCTTGAAAACCCATTGAAAATTTCCCTGGTAAAAAGGAGATGACCTGGATAAAGTCCAAGATAGCAGCTTAAGATTTCATTCTTTAAGGCACAATAACAAGCTATAGACCTTGGAGACTCAGAAGGAATAGTAAAAAGAAATAAGCATACGTTAACTGGTTTTCAAAGCCAGCCAGATCACTTGTCAATTTTCAGAAAATGATCAATAATGACGCCCCAAGAAATTGAACAATCTTACATACTGGAAGAATATTTTAGAGAATTAAGTCATATGGCCTAGCTCTACATCAAATGATTGTAACCTTCATACTTACCGTGTAGGTACAAGCAATAGCTGGCTTAGATGATAAGCTCTTCCCCTAACGTATATGCTACTGATAGCATTATATTAATGCAAATAAAAACAGCAGACTATAATAACCACCTTACTTCTTTTATAACAACAATGCAGTTCTCCCTTCAAATTCTGCAGTTTCTCAGCAGTTATTTTTGATAGGCAATTAAAGCACTAAACAAGCTTTTATGGGCACTTTCAGGGCCATAAGGCCAAATATATTAACATATCCTTTCATCTGGGCGGAAAGTTCTTGAAGAACACACATGATCAACATGACTAAATAAATGCTACCAGGGAACATGAAGAAGGATGTGACATTCTTGATGTTGAAAGGCTGCCAATTTTGTCTTGCCAGCGGTGCAATGGGATGGCCAAGTCTGTAACTCATTTGTGATATTTGAAAACAATCATCCGGCTGAAATGCCAGGTAGCACAAGCCACCTGCTAAATAATTCCTTCCAATGATAAATTTATAACTTGCTATTTTGCAGAATGATTTCTTCCAATGTCATTCCTAACGATAAATCTAAGAGCCCGCAACCAAACCGTATATTGTCAGAACAGTGAAAGTTACTAAAATAGTCAGAGGGTTGAACTTGTAAAGATCAATTTTAATGATCATCTGAAACCCCAGGAATAAAGTGTATGTTAATGTTTATTATGTTTAGATTTTACACCATCAGAAATACTTTAAGAGAGAGCTGCATCTAAATTTTATGTGACAATAAAATGTAAAACATGAGTTGCAACAGATTATGTTCCTAAACCAACTTCATCATGATGGTTGTATGTAGCCTATTTTGCCATTCTTCATAAACAACAATAATACCTTAATTTCAAACTAATTGGGACCAGTTATATAAATTATTTTTCTATATTTTGATCAATTTTATGTTATAATTTTCGAAAGATACAAAAATTTTATTTTTTTTATTTTTCTATTTTTTTTCCTTGCATATGCATCAAATTACTTCTTTTGCATCCTTTGATCTATATTGCAAATATTCAAACCATCCAAACAGGCCTTCTCTCAATTTGTCCTCAATTAATATTACCTTCACTTTTTTTACAAACTACTTCATTTCTTATTCTTTTATTGTAATAGGCTAAATATTTTCATTTCAGCTACATTCATTCTGTATTAATGTAACTTTCCAAGTGTTTAATATTCTATACCATAAAGCATAACAAGTCTGGTGTTTGTGCAAAGATTTGCCCTTCTTTATGTTTTTTTATAAAAAAATCAAATGTGGGAATTTTATCTAAGGCTATAGTTTCTTTACTGATTAATGTTATGGGAGATTCATATACTAAAATCAAAGTTTTAAAATCAGATTGACTTAAAAAATTGGCATTTTACTTCTGGATTTTGATCACAATATCACTACCAATCATTATTTTTTGCACATGCCAATTCAGCAATTAGGGACTCAAGTTTAGACTGTACTTGATATTTCTTTCTCATTTCAATACACTCTAAATTACAAGCATGAAAATAATGGCCAGAATCCAAATGTCAAGGTTTCAAGGTTTCCGCATATGGAAATTTCAGGAAGTGGCCAACCCATGCATCTTGATATATTGTCTCACTTCTTTTCACTTGTTTGTTTTCTTTCTCGAGTGCAGCATCAAGAACTTGAGAAGGCACTTGACGGAAGACAAGCTTCCATCAAGAACTCTTTTTAAGATGCCTGCAGTAGCTCTCTTATATCATACCCTTGAAGCTGTACACACGGCAAGCCAGAAATCAATTATAAGTGATTTTATAGTAAAAGAAACCAGTATACATATAACTAATCAAATAATTCTGAAGAAAGAGTAAGATAAAATTAACTAGCCTAGGGATCACAAAAAGTCAAAAGACACAATTGATACACTAAAATAGCAAAGCTTTTAACAATAAATGATTCAAAATTCCATCTACAATAACCATCAGGGTTTTGACTGTAGCAAAGCTCATTAGAAATAGACATAAGCTAGAAGCATAACAATCTGGATATACCTGAAGAAATGTGAGCAATAAAATCACTCCCGAGTTCCAAATTGAGTGGATGGTGATGGGTGTGAGGAGATTACGAGTTTGAGCATATGAAAATCCTAAAGCAGCCCCTGTTTCAATTGCACCCAATAAAGATCACTCGATACTGTGTAAAATGTTCATGGTAATACCAGATTGCTACACAAACATATTAAAATCAAAAGCTATGCATTTGCTTTCCATAAAGGGAACACAAACCAGCATTCATTTCTTCTATCATAATGCAGTCCAAAGCCAACCAAAAACCCAGAATCTTTGCTTTCTAGCAGATACAGTTTGTTCAAGTCTGATAAAATGATTGACATGAGCTCATGCAAGCCATGAACTAAAGTAATATCATCACCAAATATGCTTGAAAGTTGATTATTTCTTATTATCAAGGGTCAGACAACAATATACTTTAGGTTGCAACAGTAGAATGATGCAGTACAGTGATGCAGTATGCAGCTGATGAACGTTTGGACAATCACCTTCAGCACATTTTGATCTCCAAATTCAACTGCTGTTGCACATCAGCCTATCAACTCATCAAACAGGCAGTGCAATTTCTCAGTGTCCTTAATCAGTCCAGTCCTCTCGCAGTCAGCACAAATAATTCAACCACTTGCACTTCAATTCCAGTCTCCAGTCTCCAAATCCTAAGCCTGGTCCTCTTGCAGCCTCACACAACAGATCAACCACTTGCGCTTTAACTCATTAATTCATCAGACAGGCAGTATGTTTTATCAATGAAGTCTACTTATTGGTAGTAGGTAGCATGGACAATCCAAATGAACTGCTAATGGGTAGGAAATGTGTGATTAAATTACTTGATTTTCCTTTTGACAAGAAATGAAACATTTGAATGTGCTTGGTGTCCCATTACTTTGAAGTGCTAGAGTAACCCTTGCCTAGTGCAAGTTTTGAGTTTTGAGTTAGCCACATCAAATGATTTCACACTTGATCATGGCAGGAGATCTTATTCACCAACTAAGTGAAACATTGAGTCTTCTGAAATCAAATCCAAACTTCCTGCTGGATCTCTGTCTTCCCAATTGACAGTGGAAATTGATAAGCACTTAACCATCACTCGCTTTACTCATTTTCTGCCCACATCTGCACTGTTAATTTGAAAGAGCAAAAAAATAAAATCAAGTAACAAGCGTGGGGTGTAAATATTCATTGATTTTCCTTCAAATAAACAACATAGACCTGGGTCAACGAATCTATTAAGTCACTAAACAACCCCCATACAAATTCTTGTCAACGTGTCTTGGAATGTTGAACAAAAGTTAGTTAATAGTCAAGGTCCGCAAAATTGGTACCAAGAAACGTAAGATATATTATCAATTCAGTACAGTACAACATGCACCTTATATTGAGATAGGATGCCAATTCTTTTCACACTTTTAAACATCAAATAACTTGGTGCTGATGATACGGGCTGGTACCAGATGATATGGGGCAATTTCATTCGATTTGGATCAGTTCAGTTGACATCAACTCGAAACTCAGTACCTTACAAATACAGTCAGTACGACAAACCTTGGTTACAGTTGAGATGAACTTTTGAAGACTTCTGACAAAAGCAGATTCAACCAAGTAATATTTACAAAGGATGAGTCAATAAAATCTCAAAAGTCATGGTGGATCATATTTGTCAATTCCTGATATCCCCAAGTTTCAAGAATGCCAGAGTTCTCTCATCGACTCGCAGAAATAAGTCATCCTGACTAAGTTTATACGAACTGATATATTGTCAACCAAAATAGAGGATTCAACAAGGACCACACTAAAAAGCTATCAAGAAAGTCCTGGAACTATTAGTCATGACATATGCACCATGAAGGTCCAAGTAGTTCCTTGGACAGATGGCCAGGTTGATAAATTATTTGTAGCCTAAAGGCGATAAGGTGGAGTTGAACTTATTGATCAATACTTTAATTAAAGCATTACCTAGCAGAAACAGCTGGGGAAATTCTCCAGGGGTAAGATGAGCAAGAGCAAACACTGCAGCACTTATGAGCACAGAAACTGGTGTTGGAACCCTGCATATAAAGGGGCAAGATACTTTATTAGGCGCCTGGAAAATCAGATATGCTATAATTTGCAGAAATTTTATTAAAATCAATGCAACTGTTCTAATGAAAATCAAACAATATGATGGCATTCCCAACATTTTATTGACAATAACTACTAGTGCTTGTAATAACAAGATAAAGCCAACAGGTATGCAGAAAAACAGCAAACAGTTTTTACCTTCTTTGTCGTTTGGGAAAGTAAGTAGCTGTCATTTACTTAAGTTTAGCTTTGTGCACTACTTCTGTAACTCCTCGAGAACAAGTTGAACCAATCATCATGCTTAATGGAAAAAAAATCATAAATCATTGTGGTTGAACCATTATTACTTGTTTTTACTGGAAACAACCACATTCTCCTTCTTTGTCCCTGATGGGTAATAGTGGAAGGACAGTACAGTCAGGTTCAATACGGTAAAGAGAAACAATAGCTTTTATAAATCATCAGGTTAATTATTATGAGTCAAATATTGTCTCAACTCTCAAGGTCAACAGATGATATTTTTTTCCAAATCTCTACACCAGAATATTATTCAAAGATCTATTTTGAGGGTAAGATTGGACTCTGAAGCCCCTTCTCCCTCTCATCATTTATATACAAAAAAATGCCACATTTTCTTCAAGGCCACTGTTGATGTTACAAATTGGAGGAGACCGTTCTAGATTATTTCTTTGGTCCATAAGTCAATCTCAACAAGACTTCAGTTATTGCTAGAATTAAAATCTTAAGCTCCAATGGGACAGGAGCCATCCTAGTTATCCAATTGCATTCCTGTAGGAAGATGGGACCTGAATAGGGGGTGGCACATTGAAACCCCTACTAGGAAAAGAAGAAGAAAGAGGTAAGAAAGGAAGGAAGGAAATAGGGGAGGAAAAAAAGGAAAAGAAGGAAAGAAAAAATAAAGGATAGGAGAAGAAAAGGAATGAAAGGAAGGAGGACGAGCAATAAAGAATAGGAAAAAGGAAAGAAAGAAGAAAGAAAAGAATTCAACTCAACTAAATCTTTTCCCAACTACATGGGGTCGGCTACCTGAATCTGCTTCCTCTCCTCTGCTCTATTCAGGACTAAGTCGATACTTAAATTACAAATAATTATATCTTTTTTTATTATTTCTGTTCATGTCAGTTTAGGTCTACCTCTACCTCTATCATTACCATAGATTATTAAAACATCACTCTTTCTAACTAAAGCATCTAAAGATCTTCGTTGTATATGTCCAAACCACCTTAATCGATTTTCTCTCATTTTATTTTCAATTGGAGCTACTCCTATCATTTTTTGTATATGTTTATTTCTAATTCTATTTTTTAAAATTTTACCACATATCCATCTTAACATGCACATTTTGTTATACTTAATTTATTCATATGTTGTTTCAGTACCCAACACTCTATTCCATATAGCATAGCTAGCCCAATAGCGGTTTTATAAAATTTTTATTTTAATTTTAATAGGATGCGTCGATCATACAATACTCCCGAAGCACTCCTCCACTTAATCCATCCTGCTTAACTCTATAATTCACATCTTCACCTATTTCACCTTCTTGCTAGATAATTGATCCCAAATACCTAAATTTTTCACTCCTTGGTATCTCTTGACTTGCAATCTTCATTGTCTCTTCATTTGTATTTACACTTCCACTAAAAATTATATTTCATGTATTCGGTCTTAATTCTACTAATCTTGAAACCCTGAGATTCTAAAGCCTCTCTCCAAATCTCTAACTTAGCATTTAATCCAGATTTAGTTTCATCAATCAACACTATATCATCTGCAAAAAAGACAGAAAGAAAAGAAATTTAAAAAAAAACAAAGGATAATTGAAGGAGGGAGAAAGAGAGAGACAAGGACACTAGGATGCTCTACCACAACAGCTAATGGGGCATTGTGGGACAATAAGGCATCTCATTCTATCGAGAAATTGGGACATTCCTATCTCATAGGATTTAAAACTATGCATGGAATTGACAAATTGGACAATTTCTAGCCCCTTACCGAAAACAGAAACCATGCAAGAATAATTTTGCAAGCGCCTTACCGAAAATAGAAACCTATTAACCTCTTGGAAACAAAAAAAGCTTATCCGTAACAAAAAGACTTTCTTTTAGAAAGTCATTGTTTGCTTCTGTCCTAGTTATTCTTATCCAAATTGTTACATGTCAATATAGGTGTTTTTCACATGAACAAGTAATTCAGAGATATCCTTTGGACTCGCTCTAATAAGAAGTATGAAGTCCATTCTCATTCAATGAGAGGAGGTTTGCCAGCAAAAGCCTTGTATGGTACTTGAGATTCCTATTTTAAAGCTCTCCAATATCTCTTCATACCAAGATAGGTCAGCACATCACAAAGCCAGACTCCATTAGAACTCCTTATATGACCTGAATAATCCTTTAATGGAGGTTGGGCTGATTATTAGAATCCAAAAAAACAATCCTAGGCATGATAAGCTAGAGGACTAGCAGTGTTTCTCATAGTTATTATTTCCTTTCAGTGGATAGTGACAAAGGGAGTCCAGATCTCTATGTTCATTGAGCTGTGGTTGTCTTCCAACCCTCAGTCAATCTCCTACACCACTTAAAAGGAAATTTCAAATAGGGAAAGACCCATGTCATGATTTTGTTCTTTTGAATCGTGCTCTTATATGGAACAGATATCTTTGCATTCTTCCCCCCATAGATCTGTCAAGATATGTTGATTATACTATGTCCATTGGATGAAAACTTGGTAGTCACTCTATTATGGGGACCAAATTTACCACCTAAGACTACTACTATATAAGTGCGCCAATGATTAGTGACTGAACTCTTCAGAAGCCCCTTGGGTTTGGAAAAATGGCCTATATTCCTACATCCAGCTCTTTCTATAGAAATGTGTGCTCAAGAAAAAAATATTCTGTTCTGCAATTTTTCCCAACCAACAGACTCTTGCTATCTCCTCTTCTCACACCAGATGTATTTGCATGGATGAAACTCTTGAGTGACTCATCATATCATGCCTTCATCTAATAGTTGCATAAAGATGGAGGTTATTGTGCTCTCATGGCTTATTTTGCTACTTCTATATAGCAAACTCATAATGAGATGAGTTTTCGAAGTTCTATTTCAGAGGCCCATCTAGCGTGTGCCTGTGTGCTTGCATCAGAAATGGCTTCTCTGAAGAATATTCATTTTTTTTTTCACCTATCTCGCTAGGAAGACCCTATGCACTCCTCTTCCAATCCCTATTCTTGTTTCCTGGTTCCCCCACAAGCTGGCACATTGAAGCTGAACTTCGATGAATCAGTGTCTAATTTTTGAGATTGGTTCTGGTTTTATCATAAGAGATTAAACCAGTACATTCCTGATAGTTAGACATTGTCATTGCCCATTTCTTCCGTTCCAATGGCTGAAATTATTTGGTGCATGATAATGGTATCATCTGAATAGTCATCCATACAGATTTTAGGCAACTCTATAACCACCATTATCTGCTTGCAGTGTAAATCAGGAATGACTGGACCTCAAGCACCCCTACGTACAAGATATTAAGGGACTTATTGAAAGACTTCAGATTGTCAAAGAATCTCACTTTTGTTTGCCAGGAAAACCAGTGTTTTAACCTCCTGGCCAGAGAACAGTTAAAGTAGATAAACACTGTATTTTGTCTTGATAATTTCACTCTCCAATTATATCAATTAGCTCACATTGGTGTTCTAATCTTTCCTACTTTATGTCTTTAAGATTCCTTGACCAAAAGAAAGGGTTGTCCCAAGATATCCGTGTTATATTTTCACATATTCAGTAGGGAGTACACCTTATTTGCTTACCTAACCACCTGAGAGAATGACCCACCACCTTCCAAACTCAAGCCCCAAAGTTCAGTGCAAAATGATCAGAGCACCCTAGCACTGGACAACCATCAATAATAAGTTCCTAATCAAAGTACACTTGGTAAAGCTTCAAAGCCCTTTAGGATCAAAAGCCTCAGCAACCTAAGTGAGTTGCACCAAATATGGTCATCTCCAAACAAATCTCTGAATCTGATGGCCTGGATTATTAAAGAAGTTTTTACGGAAGCAAGTCTTATACAGCATTCTGATAGTCCTACAGAATAAGGACTCCCAATTTAGGCACAGTGCCTTAATTTAGAGCTTTATATTCAGATTCTTGTTTATTCAGTCTTCAAATTATATCTTTTCACATCAAGGCAATCAGACCAACCATTCAAAATACTATCACACAGTTAATAAACACAACAAATACAGTTATGAAAAATGTCCCAAAGAACATGAATAAATACCATCACCAGATTATTACTCAGAAACAAAGTAGATGACATGAAATCAGAAAAGCGTCTCTTCCAGATAGATAATTGTCCAATTAACAAGTAGAAAACTCTGACAGATAAATATATTACAAATATTAGAGAACAAATTAGTAATCTGGCAGTTTTGGAAAGAAGAATATTACCACTTTGTTAAGGACACCATCAGAAACCCCCTAAACACAGTCTCCTCAAGAATTGGGGCCAAAACACCTGTAATACCCACTAGGCAGGCAGTGCTGCCCCCAACAAAATAGATTTCTTTTAGAAAAACAGGTATCTGATCATTCCATCAAGGCTAGCTAAAGTTTTTTATATGCAACGGACCTAGATAAGCATACCTGATACTTGAAGAGCCAATCAGTGGCAACAGACGAATTAGGGCATCAGTCTGAAACAGAGTTAAAAACTGAAAAACGTTAGACTCATATCAATGACAGTTCAAAGTTAAATTAGTTTGTATAACACAAATTTTTTACACTGAGCAATTATATCAAATTTACAGTAACCAAAATATGAAAAAGAAGAAAAGAGCTGATGAAAGGAATTACAGGCCAGTAATATTCCAATGTAGTGCTACTGAAAGAATTATATCAATGATTTTTTATGCCAACTTCAAAACAGATACAGCACTATAATAATGGACTACTGACAAACAAATTGATACTGAGCATAGAAAAAAACCACCAAGTGTCAACATTATGAAGATTTGTTTGTCATTCACTAACATTTAAGTACTCTCACCATCAACCATATTATACTCTTCTTCCACAACCTCCATGTTACCATATGTATGCCCATCCTCTTTCATGGCCCTTCCACAAAAAAGCAAGGAGCTCATCTCATAGTTTAAATTACAATCCATGTTGGTCAGCATGGAGCAGCACGTATCATGCCATTACCTTACAATATGCAACATTGGCAGGATCCTAACCACAGTTTTAAGTTCTGGTTTCAAGACCCATGCTAGTACCCAAGCAGTACACCCCCTGTCAAGTGTCAGTATGGTACATCCCTTGGTACCAACACAGTACCGGGGGGCATATCACATACCAATTCATTATCAGTACAGTACAGCACAGTACACCTAACATGGATTGGTACAGTCTGGTACGTAAATTCTTGGCCCTATGTCCTAGTGCTTTGCATGCCATGGTACCAAGGCATGGCAGGAATTGACACATCATAAGAGTTGGGAAAGGAACGGCAAAAGAGTTCTGAGGAAACTCAGTTTCATCTTAACAATAGTGCCATAAAAGAGAATTTTAGTACGCATAAGTGAGACAAATTCACAAGCAACCAGGAGCTGCAGCAGAAATTTATTGAGAACACAAGAATATGAAATAATACTGAAATAGATACCATAAGGCTGCAAAACTATGAGATACCAAGGATTTTTATGTGGAAAACCCCTAACAGAAGAACCAGGGGACCATAATGGGTCTATGATGTTTCTACTCTCTAGAGAAGGTTACATGATCCCAAATCAAGAGAGCTCTCCTCTTGGATCACATCCCTCTAAAGAGCAAACTAAAGAGTATCAAAATTCAATAGACCATGCCTCTTGGCATGCAATATAGAAATCTTCTCACCAAACGAAGATGGATTTCAACATGTAACGTATGAAACAGACCCATCATGATGGAGCTTTCAAAATCATTCCAAGAACACCAATTTGGGGATGTTGAGTTGAGAAACACAAGGATGGACTTGTGGATGAACTTCATAGATCTGGTACACCTTATCCTTGCCTTCTCTATTCATATATATATATATATATATATATATATATATATATATATATATATATATATATATATCTTCCAAAATGATGCTGCTGAATTACCCTCAACATCTTCCCCAAGAAGAAAAGAGAATCAAGGGATCTAACCCCAACCCTAGTCTCTCTCCTTTTTCTTCTTTAAGATAACAAATCTAGAATGGGCTTTTCGTTACAGGCCTCTCAATTCCACTAAACACAACCCAACACATGACACATACAATGCCAATGCCAAGCCAGCACAGCAACGACAGAAGATTCTTTGGTACTTTGCTAGAGCCATCTTGCATCTTCATTCCATATGCCTTCAAAGTATTCTCCAACATTCATAATCAATAGGTTCAAACTTCTAGGCTTCGTCTAGTGTACTGATTTCCAGCCCCATCTTTCCTAATTGCATCACATACATATTTTGGCACTCTCATTTTTATGATGCTCGTATTATGTGCTTGGTCCCTTTTCCCAAACTGGCAATCTAACTCGGACAAAGATACATACCATAAAACATGGGTAGAATGAAAGTGGAGATATAAATCTAGCATGCCATAAAATCAACAAGACATATTGCATTTCCCTCATGATGATTGTCAAGACAAACCAAAAGTGAAGGAACAAGCTTAGCTCATAGTTTCATGCTTTTATGAATAAATTTATAAGACAAATGGGCATTACCATGAGCCCTTGAGTGCTTCATCAACTGTATTTTTGATAATTTAATCCGCATAACAACATATAGATAACCATTCCTACAATTAGGAAAATAAATTTCACAAATATCTTTGCATATGATATTAATGGTAACTTCAGTTTGTAACATCCAGAAGAGCTTATTTATTTCTTGTCTCCTTAGCTATATGCTAGTATACCATCACCTTTGTGAAGGCATGAATTTATAGATCTTAAACTCTTCCTCACTGCCTGTCCAGATGGCATGTAAAGAACAGTTCACATAGGCTGCATTTGGTAGTGGAATAAGCTAACCAGAGTAAATGGGTTAATTTACTCCTGACCCACATTACTCTAGAATAAACTACTCCATCCTACATGATGGAATAGTTTATTCTGGGTTAGTGGAAAGGTTGATATGCCAACTTTCTAAAACATCCACTTTACCCTCAGAATAAATTGGCCACTTTTCCAGCATTTGGCCAGTTAGAGTCGAATAAGTGAAGTAAAGAGGTCTTATTCCATGATGCAGATGCAGACATAGTTTATCAACATGTGTAATGTAATTTAGCATCATATACTTGATGCTAATTGCCTCTTTCAAATGGTGCGAGTCTTAAGAAACAGAAGTTTTTTATTCTGTTTCCTTTTCGTCAGCAATCCCCAGAAGTATGAAAACAAGCAAAAACAACACCAGCTAATTTGGATGCATGATAAGCAGTCCAGGAGATTTACAAGATGCATGAGTGGCATATACGAGTGACATATACGTTCCGGAGATTTACAAGATTTACAGATTCATGTAGCTAACCCCATGTAGTTGGGAAAAGGGTTAGATGAGTTGAGTTGAGTAGAGTTGAGTATGAGTGACATATACATTCATGCTTAATTAAAACATATCTTCATTCCTATCAACACAACCACCTAACCATAACCAAAAGGAGCATTGATTCACTATAATATGAATTGATGAGGTATTAGCTCTATATTAAAACTGCATTGAAATGTGAAGATGGAAAAATGGGAGCTTTATATTAATTCATGAACCAAGTTCAACAAATGACAGTGTAAATATACAAAAATTAGTCTTTGATATAAAACACAGGATGCATCTAACCTCTCGTTGTGGAGTTTCACCACTAAATGTGGTCAAACAACTCCTGCTAATGCAATAGCAAGTAATGCACCCACAAAACCAATTCCTGCCCACAAAAGCCAACCATTTCGCAGACTGAATGGATCCTTCAAATCTGAGGTATAACAAATACAGAATAAATTATTGTGCTTCACAATCATTAAGAAAAACTTTGTTCATCTATCATGAAATATAAACCATCATTAGTGCTAAAAATAAGACAGAAAGAAAGAAAAAAGAAAGAAATATGTGCACTCATAATGACAGAAGAAGAAAAAGATAAGGCAAAAAAAGAAAAAGAAAAAGAAAAAAAGAGAGAACAAAACAAGGTCAGAATATATAGTCTCATACATATAATATATCCATTATCATCATCATCAACAACAACAACAACAAAGTCTTAATCTTAAACTAGTTAATATATCCATTGACACATCCCCAAATAATTATGGGGGTTCAGCAACTATTTTTGTTTTCCCAAAGCAGCATTTCAAATTGCTAACCCGCAACTTGGGCTTGTTGGGAACATGAAGATTGAATCACAATGCTAAAGATTTCATGAACATGATAATATATCCATTATCATCATCAACAACAACAACAACAAAGTCTTAATCTTAAACTAGTTAATATATCCATTGACACATCCCCAAATAATTATGGGGGTTCAGCAACTATTTTTGTTTTCCCAAAGCAGCATTTCAAATTGCTAACCCGCAACTTGGGCTTGTTGGGAACATGAAGATTGAATCACAATGCTAAAGATTTCATGAACATGACTAAACAGGATGTATCAGAAAATGCTGAAATTTGATGTATCATCATAAGGTAATTGAGAAATCTGCAAGCACAAACCATAGCAAAAGATATCATCTGGAAGTGGTTGAAAGGAGTTGGTGATGCCATAGATGACTCCTAGTACAACTGCTGTCACGGCACTGCATGATTAAAATATAATACATGTAGTTATTAAGAAGTAGCCACACCCATGAGCGTTTTCTTCTTGGTGAAACACAGGACTAGGTTAAATAGCTTTAACCAGATTTCGGATGTTATGAGGATGAACCCTTACAATTGGCCGGCAAACAGTATTTCTGCTTTCTCATCTGAACTTACTTCTCCACCCTGAAACCCTAGATATGGCAAAACTGATGCCTCCACCAACCCTGTCAGAACAAAGCTGTCTGAACAACTTTTAATTTCATTTCAGTGGTAAGTTTTCTCATGACTAACAAAGAAAGGCAATGCAAATACAGTACAGTGGTGTGATACAAGAAAATTTTAAAGCATTAAAATATAGCGACAATTTTGTTCAGTTTTAGTTTTCTATCCTGAACCCTGGAATTTCTATGATTTTGCAAAAGCATTAAAAGCTCAGAGAAATATACAATATTTTTGCAGTATAGAACAAACAGTCTTCTTGATAAACATATAAATATATGCTTCATCACATACTAATATAATAATTTCAGAATATTCCGATGACTTCATTATGGAAAAATCATTAATATATGCAACCATTTTCTTAGGTAAACAAAAATATGTAACCTTTGAGCATGTCAACTTTACTGTAATTCTAAATTTCTAATAGTATCATCTAGATCATTTTGATTCAAAAAATCCCCTGTATAAAGCCCAAGAAAGGCCAAAATCCTCAAAATCTCAAGAGATTTTTCTTTCCTAATGAAAAGATCAAGAATAAGATCTATTGCCATGTAGCATCACCATTAACAATTATGACTGTGAATAAGATGTTCACTAGGTTAGCAAAAGAACCCCTAAAGAGCCAATCATAGACAATTAGAACTCAACTCAACTCATATAAGCGTTTTCCCAACTACATGGGGTCGGCTACATGAATCTGCTTCCAATCATAGACAATTAGAAATTTATGTAAAATAGACAAAGTTGCATTTTGAGACATGATGCATGAATTATACATGAATTGATCATATTAAATGAAATACCATGCAATGAAAAGGATGCAAGGTTGAAATTACTAATGAAAAAATTATCATTTCTCTAGGTGGGAGAGTATTGTATATCGGCAAAATACCTTACTCCACATGCAATCATAGTGAGTGTGGCAGTTTGCCAACCCCAAGGCACATCCCATTGCTGAAGGATGGGCCAGTCAACTTCCAAGCCCTGCAAAGAACACAAGAATATATCACAAAATTCATTTCGCCTTTCACAAAAAAAAAAAAAAAAACATAAATCTGACAACTCTACAACTCAACATGCTTTATATCTGTCCTCACGATGCTCCTCAAAGTTCAGCAAGGTCATTGATGGTTACTACAAAAACCAATGCCTTGTGGAGTAAATTTAAAGATATCCAGAGCTTCACTACAATTTATTTTGTTTGGGAAATAATAGTCAAGACCTCTATATCATGGTCCTATAAGAACAAAAATTTATAAAATTTGCATGATGGGCCATCATACTACTTGAGTATGGGAGTAGCGGCAATATCCCCATAGCCAACAAGAAATTCAGCATGTAAGAACCTTCCCCATAGCCAACAAGAAATTCAGCATGAAAGAACCAGAAGAAAAGTCCTTACAATATAAACAATTAGCACAAATTTAATATGAACCAAACAGGAATGGAAAGATAAAAACTAAAATATAGTATTAACCAGCACGGGCAATTAACATTAAGCTTGAGAGAAGAAATAATTGGTAGCCATTCCAATCACATTCCAAGAGTACCACAGCTTCATAGCTAAAAGTCAAAAGAGTTGCAACAGAAAACTTTATTTTTCCAAAAGCTTCATTCTCCTGATGCATCACAAGAACTGTATGTATAAAACCCATTTTGATCGTAATTTTCTTTTATAAAAACGAGATTTATGTCAAATCATCAGTATGACTAACTTTAGGAACCCCACACCTAACCAAACAACCAATCTAAAGCGACATATTTTTCATAGCTCGAAACTTAAAAGGCGAGACCTTTTCGGGAGAAGTGGTTTTCGACTTCTCCTTCGCGTTATAGAAGCAGGTGAAGGCAAGTTGCCGCCGATTCTCGGCCCTGGCCAAGGGCTGCCATTTGGGTTCCGGGAAGAGAGAGATTCGAAGAGGGAGGACGCTCCTTCCCGGGAAAAGCCATGGATTCTCGAGGCGGCGAGCTTGGGAAGCGCCGGTAGAGTTGCGGGCGGCGGCCGCAGGAGGAGGAGGGAAGAGACCATCGGGCTATTATTTCCTCGAAGGCCGCCAGGGGAGGAGATAAGGTGGGAGCAAGGGAGAAGCGGAGGAGGTGTGAGTCCGATTGCACTGTTGACGCTACAACGCTGACCATGTGGACGCCTGGCACGTGGCATCTGGACTCTCTCAAATGAAGTCGGCGAACTGTTGGAGCGGCGAGTAGGGGTGCAACTCCGGCTGATTAAAGTCGGGGGTTTTTTCAACCCTAATCTTAATTTTATTTGTAAAATTTTAATTTTAATTTTATTTATAAAATTTTATTTTTAATTTTATTTTTAAAAATTAGATTTGGATTAAATTTTGAGTTGAAATTTGGATTGATAAAAAAATAAAATACTTTTTTTTAAAATAAATAAATATCAATTATGAATCCGAAACGAAAAAATAAAATCCATTGTCAAACGTATAAGCTGAACCCAATGCTTAATATTGTATTAAAAAAAATTTTACCTGAAAATAAAAAAAAAAGGTACCATAATAAAAAAGAAGAAAAAGCGGAAAGTAAAACAAAATGTGAAAAAAAAAAAAAAAGAAGGATGTACCGTAAACAAAGAAGAAGAGAAAGAAAAAAGTTCCACCTTTATGTTTGTCCTTTTCTCGCCTGCGATCGAGTTGGTCATCTCGTCCGATCCGACTGGTGCTCTCAATGCTCCCAAAAACCCTGATGCCGATAAGCTATTTCCGTTCGGATAATCCTCGGATTCGGTTGCGGTAATCCGAACCAGATCAATTGCAAATTGGACCGGATTAAACCCGGATCTTTCGGGTTCGGATTGAAAAAATATGAGTTTAAACACTATTGTAGATTAAATTTAATAGGCCGAATTTGGTTAAATCAACCCAAATTGCACCCCTAGCGGCGAGGGATGACAACTGACGGCTTTATATGTAAATTTAAGTTCTTAGAGGGGCTTGTATGTCATGTCAAATTTTGACTATGCGCAAAAGGAAATGTATGAGGGGTGCGAATGCAAAAACTTCATATCGGAGTTTGAACTTTGAACAAATGAGCACACTTGTCCACGAACATATGCTTTCCTTGCTTGGCTCGTGCCTTGCAACAACCATGGGGTGCCAATTATTTTTCATCAAACTTATATGAGGTGGCTGTTTTTTAACACCTAAGGCTGCAAATAGGACCTTAATCAATTCATACACCCATGGTACCTATGTGTATTATTTAGTATTTCCACTCTCTAATTCTATATTTATGAGGCAATACAGGGCAACAATCTAGGCCCTTGCTTGCATTCGGCTTTGTGGAGTGAAGTTTCAACGTTGATCATGGTTACAGAATTTTAAGAGAGCAAAGACGTTGACACATTTATCTCATACGTAAGTGGACCAGCAAAGAGCATCAACAATAATGAAATCATATGCATGAGAACCGTGATTAGTCTCAAAGATAAGTGACACGAGAGTCAGAAGATGCTACAGGATGTTGATTGCGTTTCTTTTAAGCATCATTATATGATGAATTCTGTTAAGGTTTCATTGGTGAGCAACTCTCACGAATTTAGCTCTAACTTCTTTCAAATGAGAATTAGGTACGTGCCTGCTTTTAACCACAAGAAATTGGAATAAGCTGATAGAATAGAAGATGCAATCATATAATCAGGCTTCATCACTGTTCATGGTCCAATCCAACAGATGCCCACCGATGGCTTCACCTCCCACACAGTGTATAGGATAGCTTAAAGCCATGGAGCCTCTTGCACAAGACCCCATTGACATCCCCATAAGCCTCGAAATTCTCGTTTACTGCATCAGTTGGTTAGATAAGATATTGAGAAATCGGACACCGGGATCTACATAAAAACCCAGGCCATATCCGGGATGAATCCAGAATACGGTTTTATAGACATTTGATATAACTCCCTCCCGTACCACAGAACTCTTAATAACAAGTCAAAAGGTAGATCTAAGCCCACAAATATTAAACCTATATATGGTGGAACCACAGAATTTACAGTCCAAGTTTCCTTGGCGCCCACCTCGAGCATGGCTGCATGCCTTCCCATCACAAACAATACAACAATACACATGCTTTTTAGCTCCTTTTTATTCTCTCTTTATCAACAACTGAAATCTGAAAACAAGCTCACCATATTTGAAATATATTTACAGGAATTTTCCAAAGGTTTGGAAACTACGGATTGAAATTAGAGATTCATAAATAACAAAAGTATTCATTTCTTTTCAGAATATTGGGGTGACAATCACTGCCGCTGCAAACTGTCTCAAAGCTTTACCCCAGCTTTTGTACACAGAAAGGGAAGTTGGCGACCCCTACTGATGTGGCTCCTGTTGGGGAGTGGTGGGTGAGTCAGGTGCTATGGTGAATTGCAGACCCCTTGCACGCCCTGACTGCAGTATGAATGCCACTTCAGCCGCTGCTAAGGCAGCTGCTTCCTGATGAATTGGAGATAGCAAATTAAGTCAGATGCAACTCCCAGACAGCAATAAAAAAAGACAGACTCCTAAATGTGAATAAATAACTAATAAAAAAATTTATTGACTCAATAAAAACAAAATAAATTTGCTCACTATAGAAGCATATATCAGTTGACAAAACATCGTAAAGTCTAGAAGTAGGAAGATAAAACATGGTATCATACGGTAACCTGCTTCGGAATCAAAACATTTTAATTCCCGACATTGTTTCTCTTCCGATAACTAGGATAGGCAAAAGCCTTGCTGAAAATTGGAGGGAGGGTGGGATTCAAGCCATGTGTCTTGCATCAAAACAAGAGACAACTTGGTCAGACGGCATCCCTCCTCCCCAAACATCATTTCAAGTACGGATATTAAATTCATAGTGGATAACATGCTCCATCTTGAAAGACAAGGACAGGCATGACAGTAATATCGTTACTGTAATATCCCGTTGCAATAGATGGTCCTTTGCAATAGATGATCCTATTTTATTGCGATCGTTTACGGATAATTTCAACGCCATCCACTAATTAATAAGTGATAATGGGAGCAAGCGGTTGAAGGGAATTGAGGAATCTCTTTAAATAGAGATCCCTTCTAAGGCTTTTGACAACATAATGTCATCGAAAGAAAAAACCAGAAAAAAGCGGAGGTATTAGGTCCCTGATCAAGAGCATATCTGAGGGCATACACCATAAGAGTGCGATAGCTCATTGATTGGAAGCACTCAATCAAGATCCCGAGAGGTCCCGAAGCGGTAGATCAAGATCCCGAGAGGTAGATCTGCAGCTGATTCAGATCAAGGGAAAATCAAGATTCACCAAAAGGAAGATCGAGATCCATCGAGAGGAAGATCAAGATCCTGATTCAGATCTTCTAGAGGTAGATCGAAAGCAATGGCTGAAGGTAATACAAAGATCCTATCTATTAATTCTATACATATTGTGTAGATTGTTAATAGACCTCTAACATCATAGCATTATACCTCTGCCTTGTTTTTTTATTGTGAGCATTTCAGATTTGATTATTTTATTGTTCGAGGTTTTTTTTCTGGTCTCTATTTCTCTCACATAGGGATAATCCAAGGGAAGGCTACTGGTAGTACCCTGAATTATTTGACCCAACGAATGTGTGGTAGGGATATTAGGGACACACCAAAGGAGGCTACTGATAGTACCTTTGTGCGTTTTACCCAACTACCTACATATCGGAAGAGTTAATATATCGCCATGAAATTTGTTTGAGAGGTGGTTACTCTACGGTTTTTTCCTTTTTAATCCTACATTTATGGTTCCGATTTTTGCTTCTCGGTTCTTCATTTCGATTTATTGTTTCAGAATTTTGAGCAGCCGAATTTATAGCTTGATATTAGAAAACGTTGCCTGTTCGGAAACGTATTCCGTGCGTTTTCGGTTGTCGCGTCACGGATTTTTCTTGGCCGCTCTCTGGCAATTAAAAAAAAAAAGGCTTGTGAGATCTCAGGTTCAAATCTACGGTGAGGTTTTTCCTTTATTATTCCATTTTTTCTTGGCCATCCTAATTTTCTTTCGTCAGGTTTCGGTTTTTGCTCACGAGCGGAGCGGTAACGTAAGAGAAAAAATGGCTTCCATAACCACATGCGGTGACCTATTAAAGAGAAAAAACGTTTGTTATGGTTTCGATTTTCTATTCATTAAATAGATAATTGAAATGTTATCTCCTGTTTTGCATATTAGATTTATTCTATGCATGAATTTAGTGGTAGTGTGAAAATCACGGTGCAAATCCTTTCAAGGTCTAATTGGTCAATTGGTGTCTAAAAAAGGAAAGAGATTGTGGTTACTTAATTGGTTCTGTTGACTGACCTAAGGAAAGCAACGGGGAACCCCCACTTCTCTTTCACTGGCCTGGCCAATTTGATTAACTCAGATCTTGATTTGAAAATGTTATGTTGATTAAGATCACTACCTAATAATCATGCTAAATTGGTTAATCTATATGCATATAATGGAATTCAAATGTTATGTGATCAATATGATTTTGATTAATTGAGGAGTAGCCGCAACATCTTTGATTAATCAAAATTATATATTGAGTTGCAAAGATCACATAAGGTTAGATGACATTAATTATGACTAATTATATTAATGTAATGAATCTTATCCCACAGGAATTTTTATTGCACTGATATAATTAATTAGGATGCGATAACAAATTATTTTCTTAATTACCCATAGGAATTAAGAAAGGAATATAATTTGTTAGTCACATCATTAAGTTAATGAGTCTATTTGAGTATAATAACTTAACCCACATGTAGTTATTGTATGTTATTGATTCATGTTGTTGCATGTTTACATTGGTAAGACATGACATCAAGTTATATGCCTCAAATTCAGTTACATGAACATCATTTTTTATGCAGCTATTCTGCCTGTTAATATTTCTGATATGAAATGTGATGTTCCCGATTTAAGTGGTGATAATTATAAATTATGGAAGGAGAGAATTCTTCTTCAATTAGGATGCATGGATATTGACTATGCTATCAAGAAGGATGAACCATATTCGATTACATCTACTAGCACTCAGGCTGAGATTGTTGCGTATGAACGATGGGAGCGATCCAATCACCTCAGTATGATGTTATACGTACTAAGATTTCTACTAGTATACGTTGTTCAATTCCTGAGTGCAAAAATGTCAAGAACTTCTGAAGGCTATTTATGCATAATTTGAGTCTTCAGATAAAGCACTGGCTAGCACCCTAATGACAAAATTGTCATCAATGAAGCTCACTACCGTTGGAGGTGTGCATGAGCATATCATGAAGATGAGGGACATTGCGGCTCAGTTGAAGAGGTTGAGATGTCAGAATCTTTCTTAGTACACCTTATTTTGAACCCACTCCCACAGCAGTATAGTCCCTTCAAAATATCTTACAACACACATAAGGACAAATGGTCAATTAATGAACTTCTGACCATGTGTGTTCAAGAGGAAGGGAGGCTGATTTTGGAAATGGAAGAAAGTGCACATTTAGTCACTCAGAGAAAGACTAAAGCTCCAAAGCCAAACGCAAAGGAAAGGGTAAAGTACCCATCCATACAGAAGATAAGGAGTCCAAGTGCTTCTTTTGCAAGAAGAAAGGACATATAAAGAAAGATTGTCTCAAATTCAAAGCTTGGCTTGACAAGAAAGGTACTCTAACCTCATTCGTATGTCATGAATCCAATTTGGTTATATGTCATAACACATGGTGGATTGATTCTGGTTCTACAATCCATGTTTCAAATACCTTGCAGGGTTTTCTAAATCAAAGGAAACCATTGGAAAGTGAACAAAGCATCTATTCAGGAAACAAGATGGGTTCATATGTGAAAGCGTGCAGACTTATTTTAGATTCTGGTTTTGTTTTAGATTTGAAAAAGACATTTTATATTTCAAGTTTCTCTAGAAATTTGATTTCAGTGTCAAGGCTTGTACCAGCAGGATACTCCTTTAATTTTAATAAAAGCTCTGTTGATTTATTTTATAAATCTAAGCTTATTGGGAATGGTACATTGTCCGACAATCTTTTTCAAATTAATTTGAAAAACAATACCACCTATAATGTGATGCACGCCCAAACTGGTATGAAAAGATGTGTTATGAATGAGAATTCCTCTATTTTGTGGCATCGAGATTAGGTCATATCTCCATTGAGAGAATTAAAAGATTAGTAAAAGATGAAGTACTTGATACTCTTGATTTTACTGATTTTGGCACTTGTGTGAACTGCATAAAGGGAAAGCAAACCAACAAGTCCAAGAAAGATGCCATAAGAAGTTCAGAAGTACTGGAGATCATATACGGATATTTGTAGTCCATATATGGATTCGTATGGTCAGAGATACTTCATCTCATTTATTGATGACTATTCACGATATATGTATCTCTACCTGCTTCATAATAAGAATGAAGCATTAGATGCTTTTAAGGTATTTAAAGCAGAAGTAGAGAAACAATGCAGCAAGCAAATTAAAATCGTGAGGTCAGATAGAGGTGGAAAATATTATGGTAGATACACTGAGAATGGACAAGCACCTGATCCGTTTGCTCGTTTCTTGAAGAAAATGGAATTGTTGCATAATACACCGTGCCAGGGTCTCCTGACCAAAACGGTGTAGCTGAAAGAAAAACCGACATTATTGGACATGGTAAGGAGCATGATTGTCAGCTCCAACTTACCTAAATCCTTGTGGACTGAAGCTCTTAAAACTGCTGCGTATATATTAAATCGAGTTCCAACCAAGGCTGTTTCCAAAACGCCATTTGTTAAAGGTTGGAAACCAAGTTTGCAACATATACGTGTTTAGGGATGCCCATCTGAAGTAAGAGTCTATAATCCACAAAAAAAGAAACTAGACCCAAGGACTATTAGTGGATATTTTATTGGATATGCCGAGAAGTCCAAGAGTTATAGATTTTATTGTCCATCTCATAGCACTAGGATTGTGGAATCAAGAAATGCAAAATTTCTTGAGAATGACTTGATTAGTAGGAATGATCAATCTCAGTATTTGGCTTCTTCTGAGAAAGATCATTCAGATATTCCAGCTTCCACTTTAAGTGAGGGATTGGTTGTTATTTATAGCACTCCTCAAACTCAAATAAGTGCTCAACAACCAGTTATTGAGATTTCACAAGCTGATGGTGATTTAGAACATCATGTTGTGCAAGATACTCCTCAAAAGGTCATTGACACAACATTAAAAGATCAACTAGAATAAAGAAATCAGCAATTCCTAGTGATTATATTGTGTATCTACATGAATCTAACTATAACATTGGAGCCAAAATGATCCTGAAATGTTTTCACAAGCCATGAGTTCTGACTATAACATTGGAGCCAAAAATGATCCTGAAATCACAAGCCATGAGTTCTGACTATAACATTGGAGCCAAAAATGATCCTGAAACGTTTTCACAAGCCATGAGTTCTAAGGAATCAAACTTGTGGTACAATGCCATGAAGGACGAGATGGAATCTATGGCATCTAATCGAGTCTGGGATCTTGTTGAGTTGCCTGATGGTGTAAAAGCCATTGGATGTAGATGGATCTTTAAAATAAAGAAAGACTCACAAGGCAACATTGAAAGATATAAAGCAAGACTCGTTGCCAAAGGATTCACTCAGAGGAAGGAATCGACTACACGGAGACATCTTCTCCTGTATCCAAGAAAGATTCTCTCCGAATAATTATGGCATTGGTAGCTCATTTTGATTTTGAGTTACATCAAATGGATGTGAAAACTATATTCCTTAATGGAGATCTAGAGGAAGAGGTTTACATGAAACAGCCTGAAGGATTTTCCTCTGGTGATAGTGAGCATTTGGTTTGCAAGCTTAAGAAATCCATATATGGATTGAAACAAGCCTCCGTCAGTGGTATTTAAAATTTCATGATGTGATCTCTTCCTTTGGTTTTGAAGAGAGCATCATGAATCAATGTATATACCAGAAGGTTAGTGGGAGCAAAATTTGTTTCTTGGTCCTATATGTGGATGACATTCTACTTGCAACCAATGATAAAGGGTTGCTATATGAGGTGAAACAATTTCGCTCCAAAAATTTTGATATGAAAATATGAGTGAGGCATCTTATGTCATTGGCATTAAGATCCATAGAGAAAGATCTCGAGGCATTTTAGGATTGTCTTAAGAAACTTATATCAATAAAGTCTTGGAGAGATTTCAGATGAAAAATTGTTCATCAAGTGTTGCACCTATAGTGAAAGGTGACAAATTCGCTTTGAACCAGTGCCCTAAAATGAACTTAAACGGGAACAGATGCACTAACATTCCATATGCTTCAGCTGTTGGAAGCCTAATGTATGCTCAGGTTTGCACAAGACCTACATTGCATTTGCAATAGGAGTGTTGGGAAGATATCAGAGTAATCCAGGTTTAGACCACTGGAGAGCTGCTAAAAAGGTCATGAGGTATCTTGAAGGGACCAAGGACTACATGCTCATGTATAGACGAACTGATCATTTGGAGATAGAGGGCTACTCAGATTCGGACTTTGCTGGCTGCGTTGATTCTCGAAAATCAACATCATGATTTATATTTATGTTAGCTAGTGGAGCCATATTATGGAGGAGTGCAAAGCAGACTTTGACTGTTACCTCTACTATGGAAGCGAAGTTCGTTGCTTGTTTTGAGGCTACATCGCAAGGTGTATGGTTGAAGAGTTTCGTCTCAGGGCTTAGAATTGTTGACTTTATTGCTAGGCCAATTAAACTGTACTGTGATAATTCAGCTGCTATATTTTTGGCTAAAAACCATAAGAGTAGTAGTCGAAGTAAACATATCGACATTAAGTATTTAGCCATAAGAGAACGTGTTAAAGAAAACAAAGTGGTCATAGAACACGTTAGCACTGAATTGATGATAGTTGATCCTTTGACTAAAGGCATGCAATTAAGAATTTTAAGGATCATGTGATACGAATGGAGTTGGTTCATGATATAGTTGCATGGATAACAGTTTGTACAAAGAAACTTTTTTTTTATTTGTTTATTTCTCATTCAGGTGTACACGTTATTTGACTTTCGAGAAATGACAAACTTTTCTTTTGGACTCTGAATAAACATATGGTTTATTCATTATGTTATGTTGTCACATTTGGAATAGTGGTAAAGAAATTAAATGCATTATAATACATAGAAGATAATACTCAATTATAGAGGACCTATCGCTATAATTCATGTATTTAGTTTCTTATTCAGTGTTGATAAAATATACGGACCAAGTGTGAGAATGTAATATCACGTTGCAATAGATGGTCCTTTACAATAGATGGTCCTATTTTATTGCGATCATTTGCGGATAATTTCAACGCCATCCACTAATTAATAAGTGATAACGATAGCTCCTTAAATGTTAAACGCCTGCTTTGATGGGAGCAGGCGGTGGAAGGGAATTAAGGAATCTCTTTAAATAGAGATAAGGGAATGTCTAGGAATCTCTTTAAATAGAGATCCCTTCTAAGGCTTTTGACAACACAATGTCTCGAAAGAAAAACCAAAAGAAGCGGAGGTATTGGGTCCCTGATCAAGAGCATATCCTGAGGGCATACACCATAAGAGTGCGATAGCTCATTGATTGGAAGCACTCAATCAAGATCCCTCCCGAAGCGGTAGATCAAGATCCCGAGAGGTAGATCTGCAGCTGATTCAGATCAAAGGGAAGATCAAGATTCATCAAAAGGAAGATCGAGATCCATCGAGAGGAAGATCAAGATCCTGATTCAGATCTTCTAGAGGTAGATCGAAAGCAATGACTGAAGGTAATACAAAGATCCTATCTATTAATTCTATACATATTGTGTAGATTGTTAATAGACCTCTAACAGTTACTTGGAAAAAAAAATTAACAAACTATTGAGCCCAAATTTGTCATTAGTGGTATTTAACTATGACAGCTTTCACACACAATCACAAGACCAATTGGAAGACAATCCAAATAAGCATTTAGCAAATGATCTAAAAGTTAGATGGCTGCCCAATGTCTTCTAACAAACAGATGAAGTAAAAAACCATGCAATAGCTTAGTGAACCAATAAAGATGCAAGTAGAAGACCCCAACAAGACCTCCTTTTTTGTGTGCGCATGCTTTTTTTTTTTTTTTTTTTGGGGGGGGGGGGGGGGTACATGTGAGTATGATTGGACACCACCGATATTTATGGTAGAAATGTGGGGGAATTCATATATAAGAACTTCAGTTTCAATTGCCTACTGGGCTCAGAGTTTCACTTCCTTTACATAATTTATAAGGAAAGAGTTCTGCCTTTCCTCTAGGGCATTGGGACAACGCATATTCACAATAGAACTCTGGGCTATTCCCATGAAGGTCATTTTATGCCTAAGGAAAGAACCACACATGCACACAAAACAGAGATAGGGTCTACAAAAAGGCACCTCAATCAAAGATACAAATATCAAAGACCCACTTCTTCCTCCGTGTTTCATACATTTAACTTTTCAAGAATAGCATTAAAAAACAATATATAACCTGTCCTTTTCATGTACATGAAAGCATTGATATATTTCATTAAACTAAGGCAGTTCCAAGAGATTCAAGATTAAATGAGCAACCATATAATAAATATGTTGAAACATTATGGCCGAAAAGAAAAAAAATCAAAAAGTGAAAACTGCTACTTTGGTTACTGACATCTGAATAGGCCATTACAGATAAATTTCAACATATAGACAGAGGAGAGAGGACTGAATAGAACAGAGCGGAAGAAGCAGATTCATGTAGCCAACCCCATGTAGTTGGGAAAAGGCTTAGATGAGTTGAGAAAGAGGAGAGAGACAAGGGGGAAAGGAGCTATAAATAAGATGATAATTTTGCTCTCTCTAGGATTACACTAACCTGTCTTTGCCTTCGATGCTGCAAGATACTTATGGCCCAAGCCATGATGTAACATGGTAACAGAAATCCAGCAGCCCGTAGTAGAAAAAGCTGTTAATTGTTGAGAAAAATATATATTATAAAGCCTGGAGAGAAGAAAAAGGAAACTGCAAAACAAAGATCACATACAAGCGCACTTCAAATTTTAACTTACTGAAAAAATGTAGAAGCATCATCATCTTCATCACCATTGGTAATGATCAGTGCATGCCTCAACAGCAGAAGAGCCATTAACTGCAGAAAGACAACAAAGAGAATGATTAATATGATAGACATAAGATATGTTGCATATGTTTCACAAGAATTTCATTTATTAAAAGAAGATATTCAGGAGAAACAGTAAGACAGTATGGGACAAGGCATCTAAGGAAGTCAACGTTTATATGCATACATCACAAATATCCACTGATAAAATCAGATGTAAAGCTTTAAGAAGCATAGTGCTTCTTGCAGCTTAAGGGTAGTAAATGTCCTTGATTCTTTTCCGTTCTGGGGCTTCATTCTTAACTAATTAAAATAAAACGAGAGGAGACTCTGAAACCAGGAACAGAGTTGGTAGAACACAAAGTGACTTTATAATACACAAAAAAATCATATTCTTCAGCACTAACATTGGAATTTAACTTGAAAGCAATTTTAAAAATCCTCAGAATCCATTTAAATGGTGACCAACTCTCAAACAGAGTTGCTCCAAAATAGGGAAAAAATATTACCTGTCTAAAAGGTAAAACAAATTTATGGGTTTACAGATTAAGCTACCAGTTTACTCCGTGAGAGCCAAAAAGCTAGGCAAAAGGAAAGAAAAACTCACAAATTTGTCCTACCCTGTAAAACACACACACACACACAAAGGAAAAAAATAGAATAAAATAAAAAAGCTGAATGGCCGATTAAAAAAATCTGCATGATACGCATGAGGAAAAAGTTTACTTCGCTTTTAATTCATAAAATAGATACAAGTGAAAAATCATATTTCCATACAAGTGTTTAAATTTTAAAGAGCTCCTTTAAAGAAACAAGATCATATTTCCATATAATTTGTGTTTTGCTTACAAATAACAAATTAATAAACAAGGATGAAAGATAACCTAAAGAATTGATTTGGTAACAATACAAGAGTGTCTTTTGGTATTTTGATTAGGGCTTACAATTAGGGCAGCAGACCGGCAAAATGCAGCACCGCTTGCATTTGTAGCAGCATAGTCATCATACTCAGCTTCAAGGAAGCGGCGCTGTGCCGCCATAAGGATGCGATGGTCACCCAAATCCAATGGGGCACCAGTGACTGTCCAATCCCCACTGCAACACCAACAGAAAATATAAACAGAACAATAGATTTTACACGAGAATTGAAATTCAGATACATAAAGTACTCATTTATGATCAACACAATACAGAAAGAAAGTGGATCCGCTAGATTAGAATAGTTAAACAATCCACTATCAACATTCAAGTGGGTCAACGATACACACAAAGGTAACTTACCTGATATCAATAGTGGTCTCATCAGGGTGGGCTCGGGGAGGAGCGGTGTACCCAGGCTTGTATGCCTGCATCAAAAGAATACTCCACTATCAGCATTTATTTAATAATTCATATCACAATTTTTATCATGGTATGTATATTAGCTTATACAAGCCAAAGGTCAAAACAATAAATACCTTGTCATTCCAAATATGCAGGCAATAACAAGATGGGTAAATATCATCATACAGAAAAATATTACTATTTAATGCATACAAATTCTACATCATGCGACAGACAGATGCAGCAGACACACCAAATTAATAATTGAAGTATCAAATGACTGGTTGAGCATTCCTTAAACAAATCAGGTATGCACATGCACACAGAGAGAAAGACAAGGAGCTTCATGTTTTCTTAACATTATATATAAAATGGTAGCATGCAAATTAGAGTTGGTTGTTCCGAAACTACAGTATGATCTATGACTGACCTCATGGCAGATCTCACAGGTTGTATCTCCCTTCTCATTGCACCAACGCTGCACACAAGCTCTATGAGCATACTGCATATGACAAAATTGTAAAGTAAGATCCAATATCCACGTCATACACACTGTGAAGAAAAGAATGTACTGTACATATATGAAAAGAATATAGCTGTAAAGCAAGATCCAATATCCACATCATATATACTGCATATGACAAAATTGTAAAGTAAGATCCAATATCCACGTCATACATATTGTGAAGAAAAGAATGTACTGTACATATATGAAAAGAAATAGCTGTAAAGTAAGATCCAATATCCACATCATATATACTGCATATGACAAAATTGTAAAGTAAGATCCAATATCCACGTCATATATACTGTGAAGAAAAGATTATATGAAAATTGTTGCTCATGCCAAATCCATATTTGTCATAGGCAGGAAATTATAAATACAGTTTACATTCTTTACCAGTAAATCAATATGCAGCCTGACTTAAATAAATATAAGATTGGAAGCAGCAAGTTTTTTTAGGTCCAGGATAATCTAGCAAAAGCCCTTATTTCCAAAACATAAAAGATGGCTACAGGGGAAAAAAATGGTCAAATTTTGTATGGAAAAAATTACAATAGGTAGAAGAAAATCTGTCTGATGTTTAGTGCAATGAAGAAATGGCCAAAAGTATGAATAAAAAGGAGAGAACTTAAAGCAACTTGGCATCAACATGAAATGAATTATTTTAGAAAAAAGAATCATTTCAAAAAGCTAAAGCTGAAGATTATTTTGCCTCTGAAATCATAAGCAGACACAATCACCAAGCTCAATTTCAAGTAGGAAGAATTTTCAGCTCGGGGGGTAATGAGGCTTGCCAGACATTACACTAACATGAAGGAATACATCCTTTTCTGAGCAGCCATATTTTTTGGGGGATTTAAATTTCACATCAAGCTCCACTACAACTGTCAAAGCCTTCTTTTGTTCCCCCTTCGTTTGAAATCCATTCCAACAGTCACAACTTTGTCCTCCTGCCAAGCTTTCCAAAAGCTGAGATTTAGGTGAGGTTTTAAAGTTCTAAATTTGGCCAAGACCAATCTGAGACTGGCCAAAATTTCATGTAGGTCAATCTCAGCCAATTTGGATGGTTGAGGTCTGTTTTGACCAAAACCAACTGAAACTGCTTTGAAAAAAAAAACTTTTACTGTTATATTTTTTTTAACAACTAATATGTTAAAAACTCTATAAAGATATTTTTATTATTATTTTGAGGTAATCTTTTTGCTATTCTATTTTTTGACAAGCATTATTTATTAATTTTATTCAATCATTCATATTATTTACTAATATGCTTATTTAATTAGATACTGCCATCAAGGCATCAGCTATCAACACTTATACATAATATCAGATTTGAAAGGTTGCAGCACATCTTAGAATCATTTAGAAATGGTCTGTCTAGAGAGAAAATATTGTAAGATGTCAACTGAAAAGATGCATGTGCATATGGAACTATTTGGAAAGATAAGATATTTTATAGTTAATGCATTTAAGCTCCAGCATAGTACCTTCTTAAAACTATCCAGGCTACATAATTTATGATCTTAAATAACTTGTAAGACAGCACGATGATATGAAACGGCTTTTCTTGATTTCTTTCTTTTTCCTTTAATTTTTATTTTTTCCACATTTTCTGATCGTAATTCAGAGCGAAATTATACAACCAAACTGCTGTAGCTGAAACTATATCTGGGAGACCGAAAACCAAAACCAAAAAATAAGCTTAGAACCTTGTGTTTAGATCATCTCTGTGAGTGACCCACATTGAGAAGAACCAGGACCTCAATTTCTCTCAGCCAATATAGTTCATGCAGAAACCATTGGAAGATATGAGATATAATGAAATCCTGGTCAAATCAAAGGATCAAGATTTAACATCTAAGCCAATATAGTGAAATCATGTTTAGCTAAATTTTCAGGACATTAATTTAGGGTGAGGTTTGGATCTGCTATGAAGAAATTTCTGTTTCTGCTAGGGGACTGCCTGTAATACATGAAAGACTTTGAGATTCAAATGGCACTTTAGTCAATTTAATCTCTTGTAATATGATGCCAAACATGATTCCAAAAGTCAGCCATGTATTTTCGGGCAAGCCTCTTGCAGGGTCTGAGATCCACTTTGAATCAGACCTAAGCAATGCCCTTGAGAGGTATGCCCCTAGCAGAAACCATGTTTCCATTTTACAGTAAACCTAAAACACACCCTTTATTTAGATATTAATTATTAAAAATACATTAAAGGTAATAAAATAGGGATAGAAAAAATTAACCTGACATGTTGATATCTTATTGTTTGATATCTTAGGATATATCAGTTTGCATTGAATGAAATAAAAGGCCAAGATTCTAAACATATCCCCAGTGGGTTACCAATAGCAAGCAAACCAATAACCCAGCCAAGATGGCAACCTTCCCTCCTAATGGTGCCACTTTTAACTAATGCCGCTTCTAACATCTTTCCTATCGAATATCACTCATGAACCCACCACAATATACAACGTTCTGATCATTCATTAAAACAAGACAAAGGACATAAAGCATGAAAATATCAAGAAAAGTCATATACAAGGACAGTCTACATTACATGGCACAACTGATGTTATTGCTCTCCCATGCATCATCATGCTTCATAACCAAGGGAAAACTAGTGTGAATATTTCTACAAAGCATGGCAAACAAAAGAAAACAATCAAGGACAACCTAACAATATTTAATTCAGAAGCAACACAATATCCGAATGTTACAGTAGATATTGAATTACAAGGTTCATCATACAGTTAACTAAAATAACTAATAAGTCATGACAAGAAGAGTACCATCTACCTAAACATCAATAGGAATTGACTAGACATTGCTGACAACTGAAAATGCTAAAGATCATAGAATAGACCGGAAATGTGCAAATCCATGTTACAACCAATACCAAGAAAAAACCCATGGCAAATCCAAATAACATATCATGACAAGATACAGAAATGATTAAAGATTCTCCTTCCATCAAAGGCCTTAATCCAGTTTATCTGAAGAAGAAAACATGAGAATATAGAATAAAAAAAAGCACTCATGTATCATAAGCGGTGATTCTGCAGCAAACCTTGAAAAAAAGATGAGCACATTATAAGGGTGATCCCTGACTCCATAAATTTAATGCTGCTATAGCAATTCAACTACCATCACATTAGTTCCCAGAAAATGCAACACAGACTTAAATATATGTACCACACCAATCTGCCTATGACCTTCAACACCAAGCATAAAATGCATATATCATTTATCCAAGAAAAAAACGTGAATTTTTCAGTCAATCATTTGCCATCATCTATCTTTATCCACATGAATTTGGTAATTTAAACTAACAAAACGACATGGATATAGACCTTTAGACTGCCACTGCATGCACAAGGGGTCTCCAGATTTTTTATGTGATCCTCCTCCTGGCAAATACGACACTCCACCATTTGAATAACCATTTGAATAAGAGGCTCCTCCTCATCGTTATCTACGCATTCCTCCTTCTCACCCTCGCTAGCACCAACCGGCGAAGGCAAAGGAACGGATGGACCATGAGCAGCTTCTCCTGAAGAACTTGAACCCTCCTTTTCTTTTATCGTTTCAATGGTTTGTGGCGTTACGAGACGGTCAACGTTCATCACAAGATGCTCCCCCATGACCAAAAAAATTGTGCAAGGTCAGCAAAATTAACAATAAAACTCCCTTCTCTCGACTGCTTCACCTCAAAAATTCGTTCACGGAGCTCCAAGTCACCAACCTAGGTATCAAAAGCCTATTATTCACCTTCCTGCATACAGAAAAGGCCCCAATTTAGGCTAAGTATTCGACTTCTAGAGAAAGTTAAATTTTTTTCCAGGGAAGAAAGAAGAAAGAAAAGCATCGGGCAAAAAAATATATAGAAAACCCTAAAGGCAAGAACTTTATTAACAAAAAACAGATCGAGAAAGAAACAACAGGAAAATGTTCCCAGCCAAACGTTCTCGAACCCTAGAAATTTCCAATGACACAAATTAAACCTGGTCGATCGGTCTCAAAAATTGCAGCAAATCGAAGGGCCATGCCATCATCAGAGAAAAATATAAAAAAGGGGGAAAACAAGATCGCCGCACCTTAAAAATATGAGTCCCCAAGTCGAGTCTTCGTCATCTTTCTTTACCAAGGAGGAGAGAGAGAGAGAGAGAGAGGAGGGAGGGAGGAAGAGGGAGCTCGCTTTTATCTAAGCTCGGGTAACGTACCCTCCGAGGCTCGGACTCCGAGCCTATAGGTTCAGTAACGTCCGTTTAACGGCGGGGGGCGGGGGTTCGGGTGGGCGACCCGACCTCACTAACGACCGTCAGTCGTCTCTGATGCCTCCCGTCAAGTTTCGCCGCGTGAGGGCGCGGAGTTAACTTTTAGTTCTCTGACCAAACTACCACCACGATTCCTCCTGAATATCGAGAAGATCATCGACCTTACGGTAATTGGATCGAATGAAATGGCATGTCTTGTTATTTTTCCATAAAGAAAGGGTTATATTGAACCCTTGGAAAGATAAGCGTACCCGAGGTCCGTAAATCTAATGGAGCTTCCATAAAGAAAGGGTTATATCGAACCCTTGTTATTTTACTCCTTTCATTTACTCTCCACACCCGTAGGAAAACCCCCACCCTTCTCCCTCCGTTCTGCCTCCCCCTTTCCTTCTTCATCGCCCTCCACCTTCCTTTCTTATTGTTCATCTTTCTTCCTCATTAAAAATTTCTCACCTCCTCTTCATGGCCCTCAGTCTCTTTGTTCATTCCAACAAAATTAAAAGAAAAAACAATCTGTTCAGCCTAATAGTTCTATTCGGCTCTAATTATTTCACTAAATAGTTTTGTTTGATCCTAATTGTTTTACCTAATAGTTTTGTTCGGCATAAAAGAACCGAACATATTTGTTGCTGCCAAATCAATGGTGCACTGGTTCTATCAAGATTATTTTTATTCGATCCAACATGACCGAATAGAAAGATGAAAGGTAAAGAAAAGAAGGCAGAAAACTTTTGAGAAAAAAAAGGTGAGGAAAGGAAGTGGAGGGCGATGGAGGAAGATGAACGGCAAGAAAAGAAGACGGAGGAAGGTAGATGATGACGGAAAAAAATTCATCCTATCCAAAGTAAAGGCCACCGCTGTCTGCTAGTATCAAGAAAGAAAACTCGTCAGAAACATTGCGTCGTTACCTATAGATGCTAGGGAAGGAGAGAATTGGATGGTGCATTATAGGAAAGGGATGAACAGAGGAAAAAAAAAGGGGTAATTTAAAAATTTTATTTTAAGAGAGGTGAAGAGAGAAACTTGTGTAGATAGTAACTGATAAATTTAAAAAAAAAAAGAGGATATACAGAGTAATTTTTGCGATGCAAATAGAAGCTCCCTAAATCTAGCCTAGGATACATTCGCTGCACCTCCCATGTGATGGCACATGCATTTCAGAATCTGGGGAGCGTCTGCTGGATCCACCGAATCGGGTTGGATTCAGCTCGGAGCCTACTCTATAGAATCACAGATCTCAGCTGTATCTCTTTATATGGTAGATCTGGAGTAGGGGAGGATCCGGGCTATTGACTGCAAACAAATCATGCTGGTGTTGGATCAAGATGAAACAAGCCTCACCTTGATCCAACCTAATTTCATATTGAATCACATTTTTAATCCAAACCTAATATAATTTATTCATTCAAATAAGCTCGAAATCAAGAAGGAACTAACTCAAACTCAAAATGTCACAGTTTAGGATAACATTATGTAATATCATGTTTGCATTTGTATCAAAATTCTAATTATTATTTTATAATTAAAATATAATCTATATTTATTAAAAAATATAAAAATCTTAAACTAAAATTTCATTCGAAAAATTTTAATTCCAACTAAGTAGATAGTTATTCTTAAGTTTATAAATTATAATTTTAAAATATTTATTGATGTATCTAAATATATTATAAATAAAAATTTACTAAATTAAATAATGAATATAATATTTAAGTGTAATTAAATGAAAGTAGATGAGCGAAAATCTACTTATCAAGGTGAAAAAAGAATAAGTTTAAATAAGTATTCATTCAATGAATTATAAATATCCTTGGAATGAAGAAAAATAAAATTTATAGAATTAAGATCTATGGGTCAGAGGCAGATATGGTTCAAGCCAGGTTTAGCTCATATTTTTTATTGACCCATAAATTGAGTCAGATCAGCGAGTTGAATCAAAAAAAAAAAAAAAAAGATTATGAGCTAGCAATTAGGTAAATTAAGGATGGAGGGTAAGGTATATTCCTCATCCCCACCCATATGCTCCCCCATCCTTTTTTTTTTTTTTTTTTTTTTTCTATTCCGAATTGGTTGTCAACTTTAAATCCAATTACATTTTGTTGCTGCTAAAATCTGTCCTCCGACTCTAGCGCGATCGAGCTTCAGAGTGGGCTTTCTCCTGTGCAGACCTGCAAAACAGTCCTCACACGAAAAGTGTTGGGGATGGCCATCTGCAGAAGACCCTCCGATGCTCAAGTCAGCGGAGATCAATAATGAATAAATATGGAGAGAAGGCTCCCGCTGAAGAGTCTCTCCAAGGTAGCCTTTCGAGAGCTCTGAGCAGAGCGTTAATGGTGGAAAGGGGTGAGCAGAGGTAGATGGAGAGTGGGCGAGTAAGCAAGTGCGCATACCTGAGAAGTTGGAAGACGGTCGTATTTATAGAGGATCGCCTGATTCCTTGGAGGTATCGTGGGTCCGAAAGTCATTAGAATTTGAATCCAGTTTGTTATGATGTCAGTAAGATTCGTATCTTGTTGGTTAGAGGATCGACGACTGGGAGAGCTTGTTGATGTCTTGAGATTCGGCAATTGTGTAGGCTCCAGGGCTCTAGCCCTCTCGGATGTGATTTTTGTTTGGAATCTTATGAATTTAAACTCTCCCATGCTGGATTCCGCAAAGGTGCTTGAGTGCTCGGATCTGGCCGGGGCATAAGAATAACTCGGACTAGGACCGAGGTATAAGGATAACTCGGCTGGCGAGGCGCGGTGAATAGCTCGGCTGGCGAGGCATGGTGAATAGCTCAGCTAGGACCGAAGTATAGTGGCTGACTCATTTCTAGCGGCATCGCACAGCGAGTGAGAGCCAAGATTCAGGGTTGATCCTAACCTCTTGTACAATTATTAATGCATGGCGATTTCACCCCTCAACACATGCCCTCCACTCCCTAGTTCGAAGCGTAGGTTCGGGCGTATGGAGTATAGTTCTAGGTGGAAAGATTGAATGGAAGGGCCTGGATTCGATAACCTGCATAATGATACCCTAATTAATGTTGCGCGACCGCCATGCCTTTACGGGAGCCATCTCTTTGGGGCAACAGTTGGGGAAGCGCCATGTATCAAATCCCGATTTTCACGGCGCCTGTGATGGCGGTTCCGAGTGTTTCGATCAAGACGCCTTATCTTCTCTTTGGGGCGGTTTCCTTTGGGGAAAAGCAAAGTCGTAACAGCGCCATTCCCGTTCGCAGCGCCCTTTCATTTCTTCTTGAGAATCTTGTTCCCATGTTTCCTTTGTAGCCTCACTCGGCGTTTCTTTTGACCAACAGCATGGTGAGTCCTAGCGACATGGCTTTAGAGATTGTTGCTGAGGATTTGGGAAGAATACGCCAGAAATATGGCATTCCCTCAGATATCCTCTTGCGGCTGCCGGAGCCCGAGCATAGGGTCTCGCAAGAACTGGAGCATGGGATCTTTCTTTATGAAGATAGCCTGAAGGCAGGCCTCCGGTTCCCCCTTCATCGTCTAGCGAAGGAGATCATGAGGTTTTACAACATCTGTCCGACAATGATGGCTCCTAATAGCTGGCGCAGCATCATCGGATTTATCTCGATGTGCAGCCGGGTTTAGGTAACAACGACTCTTCCCCTGTTCCGTGCTTGCTATCATCTGATGTCCGGGAGGAACTCGGAGTGGTCCTATATCGGACCTCGAAAATCATTCAAGATGATTATGGATAAGCCGTCGTCCATAAAGGAGTGGAAGGTCCGATTTTTTATCGCCGAGGGGAACATCAGCTCTAACTTCCCATGGGGATGGGGGAGCTTTGTCAAGGATGTGGAAACACATCCAGCCCTATCGAACAGGAGAAGGAGGACCTAGAGGTCCTTTATGACGGCCGAATGTTTTCGGCTAATGACTTACTATTAGAGAAGGCTCTTTTCGCCGCCGGACTTAGCCCCGTCGACGTACACGGTAAGTCCTTTTTTTTTCCCTTCCGTTGATTTCACTCGAGCGAGTATATCTCGGTCTGATTGTTCGCCCACTATGCTTACAGCCAAGAGATCTGCACTGACGGGTTGTATAAGGAAGGAGTTATGCAAGCGCCCGAGAGGAGCTAGTAGTGTGGAAAGGCGTAAGCCTGAGAAGAAGGTTCATCTTTCTAAAGAGCACTCGCCAGAGGCTGGGCGAGTCAAGGCTAGCCCGCGCTCCTTACCATCAACGAAAGAGGATGTGGGAGAGCTGACAGTGAGAGAGGGGTTCCCTCAATCGGGGGAAGAAGCGATAGTCATGTCGGAGGAGTAGAGAGCAGAGGAGGACTCTGGGAAGGTTGCTGAGAGCCCTTGTCCTTTGGTGGTGGAGATAGTGGATAGCCCGGACAAGGCTTCGTGTGCTCATCCAGCAGTGCCCTCTTCTGAGGATGAGTTATTGCCAGGCTCGGCAGAGGTCGGTATTCTGGGGGTTCCTTCCCCGAGCGAGAAGATGTCTCTAGCCTCGGCGGGAGAACGGGAGGGAGCGATTGCGATTGCCGAGGCGATCGAGGAGAAAACCTCGGATGAGGGGAGAGGACGAGATAAGAATCTTCCAGTTGAAGCTTCTCCCATCGAGGTTTCAGAAAATTGGTGCCTGGGCTGGCCGAGGTATCCAAGGAATCTCAGGCCAGAATTTTGCTGAAGGAGGCCAGAAGGTTGAAAGCTTCTTAGCCTGAGATCGCTCGGCCTGGTCCTTCGGATGGGCAGCCCAGTGGTTTGGACCCAACCATCGAGGCAGCGTTCGCTGCCCTGATGAGGTCAGCGTTGTATTTGGGTGCGGGTCCTTCGGCGAATGAATTTGCAGACCTAGACCTCATCGATGCCGCGTTTGGTCAGCGAAATGTGGCGAAGGATGTCCACCTTCTCCCTGAAATTGACAACTCCACCCTTAGGGGCTCGCTAGGTCTTACGCTTCTCAGATAAGTTGCTATTCAGAGCAATGGGTACCTTCTAGGTTGACTTGATTGCACTTTCTTATCAGTGCTTCATTTCACAGAGTGCTTTGATCACTAGAGCGCTATGCTGGCGCTTGAATTGGCAGCAGGGGCCAGTGCCCAGGCTAAGAAAGTTAGCACTGAGCTCAGATTGCGAGCAGAGGCATCTGACAAACTTGAGCGGGTTCTGGACGTTGCCAACGAGAACTTGGTGAGGGCGAGAGGACTACATCAGGCTGCCCTCGATGACGCATCCAAGTTGAGGCTTGAAGTTGAGGAGCTGTGTGGGCTTCGGACGAAGTATGACGAAGCATGCTTGCAGCTATTGCAGATCAAATCTAGGCATGCTGGAGAAATGGAGACCGTTAAAAAACAGTTTGGCGAGAGTCGAGACAGACTGAAGAAAGAGGCTGTCGAGGAGAAAAATCGCTTGAATAGAATGCTCAGCGAGACGGAGGAGAAGATCCAGCAGCTGCAACATTGTGTTATCGCCAGGGATGATAGGATCAAATGGCATCAAGAGAAAATAGCCAAGCTCGACGATGAGCTCTCCCAGTCCAGGGAAGAAGCTAACAGCAGGCAGTCAAGGATCAATGACCTCAAGGACAGGATCGAGCAAGTTAAGGCCGACAAGCTGAGGGCCTTCAGCAAGGTCGAGGAATTGACCAAGAGATTAGCTCAGCAGGAGGAAGAGGTACAATGTCGTCTCTTTAACTTCCCCTATTATCTTATTACTGCACGGCTAACTCTGTGCTAATAGATGGAGAAGACGAGACTTGAGGGCCAAGGTCAACTAGAAAGCCTGCAAGGAGAACTGGCGTCGAGTCACTGGAGGAGTTCGGAGCTCGAAGGGCGGGTTGCTGAGGCTGAAGACGAGTCGCCTCACTTCGGGGCCAGGTTGCTGAGGCTGAAGGGCAGCTTGCCCTACTTTGGGGCGAACAAGACGCGACCTATGTCGAGGCTTTCCAGCTTGGCACGGAGGAGGCTCGAACTAAAATATCTCGGGAGCATCCGGAATGGGACCTCTCCTTTTTGGACATTGAACCCTTTAAGGTCTGTACCCCGGGGGCTGAAGAAGCCGAGTATGAGGATATTTCAAACATCGATCTCGACGCTATTCTAGGTTTTAGTGAGGCCGCGGCTCCTGAAGGGCACTCTCAACTTGTCGCGAAGGGAACAACGACTTTTGAAGTGGGCGAAACAAGTCAAGCCCCCCCGAATGTTACCAAAGATGCTGCGGGGACCGATCCGGCCCCTGATCCTTGAGGGTCGCTCATGTATTTTTTGCTTGTCGATTTGTAGTCTGGTCGAAATTTCCAATGAACGGGTCTTTTGCCTCCACTTGTTTGCCTTTTTGGCCGATCTTTTTATTTCAAGTTTTCTTCCGACTGTGAACAGATTATAACTCATTCGCGCTCTTAGGCTGGTTAGGTTCGGACTTAAATAAACGTCTCAGTCGGGGCCGAGGTATAGAATGGCCCGACGCTGCCAAGGAATATAGTTTTGGTCTCGCTCGGAGTGGGTAAGGGAGTTCGTCCTGCCGAAGTATTGGATAGTTCAACTTGAAATGGTCGAGAATCGCAGGGGTATCCTGGTTAGAGCCAAGGTTAGATAGTTCGGCTTGCCCGAAGTGGAGAAATGGGCATGCTTTCAGAGGTACATGAAGTGGTTTTGTTGAAGAGTATTTCGCCCTTGTTAGGGGCATTTACTTCGTTGGCCTTTTCCAATGCAGGTCCTTTTAGCGTACGTGACAAGCAATCGATCGCCATTGGATGACGTCATTTTCGAAGGGGATTTCTCAGGCCTGCCCGTATCTCAATGACCTGCAGCTGATCTCATGCATTTAAGGTTTTCAATTCAAGATAAGGGTGAGATCCCTTGCCTTTCGTCATGGCTTGGAAACACATTTGGCATGCTCAGGGAAATAATTCTTTTCTTCTGACCTTCCACGTAGCAATGGGGTATGCTGTTTCAAATTTCGGGAGCTTATTTGCCTATAAATTGGGAGGAACAGGCCGTGTTAGGCTATCTCTCAGGACTTTGTTCTCCTGTGGAAGCTCTCATGATGTCTATGTATATGAGGTTGAGGATGGAGAGACTGAGTTCTCTTTTTACAAGTCAACTTCCTCCGGATAGCTGGGGTGATGAAGAAGCCACTGAAGAGCAGCCCGTCCTCAAGAGGGGAGTTTCGGAGATCATATGGAGAGCGCACGAGAGGTCCACGAAGATCATATGGGGAGCGCACGTATGCACTCCCTGTGTGTCCTTTATCACTTGTCATGGGGACAATAGGAAATGCATGGCATGCATATCCCCATGGTAAGGATGGACTTTTCCTTCTCCCTCGGGCTGGATCCCTTAGCTTGTCCGGATGGGGGATCTTTTGCCTGTGAAGAGGGAGTTGAGAGCAGTGTGGGTCTGCTGGTTCTCTTCCTTTTACGATTGGGCAGCGACCAGCAGCCCAACATTCCACCCAGGGGGAATGTCTCCCTAGCATCGACGTCCACAGGTTTTCCTTCTGTTCTTGGATCTTTGGTTCATCCAGAGGACCTGTGAGAGGCCGGCTTCGCTATCTGGCCTTAACCAGTGGTTCAGGGCGAGCTGTCTGGTTTGTATTATTTCTCGGGTCAAATGCCGAAACATCATTATTAACCGAAATTGACTGAAGCAGTCCGGCCGAGCTATTTACTTGTCTTCATTTCCTGTTCCATGATGCACTTGTAACGCCTCTTAGGAGGTTGTAACTCTTTTTCATTGATGAAGAAATAAAGAAAGTTTTATTCTTTCTTCTTTTAGCTCCTACTTCTTTTTCAATGTGATTGTGTTTGAGAGCTACTGCTCCCATATCATGCTTTTTGTGTCATAGCATATTTCAGCAGCGCTCTTACTACCTTGTTTTTGTTAAGACTAATGTTCGGTCCTCAGTGGAGGAAAACGTTTATCCATGTTTGGGTAAGAGGTAGACCTGGGCGGTCCTGTGGACTCATGCGGTAAGCATGATCTCGCTTGCAGAACGAAGCAGGTATGTCTTTACTATTGAGTAGAAGGAGGTTGCTTACTTCTGCCGAAGTATCATAGGGTGCCCGAGCGACGCCGAGGTATTTAGGAGATTGCCCAATCATGCCAAAGTTTTAGGGTTGTGTTCCTTGGTTCGGCTGAGACTTCGAATAATATGGCACGAGGCATTAGGGAATATATCGCTCGGCTTAGCCGAGGTACCCGATAATGTATTTCTCGATTTGACCGAGGCTTCATAAGGAACATATTTTACTTGGCCCTGCCAAGGTGTGGAGATTGCTCGGCATTGCCAAGGATTTTTAATATTTTACTTGGCCCTTACTGCAACTATAGATTCAGGCGCTGACGGCCAAAGAGGATGAGGGCTACCCGAGCGATGGACTTTTTCCTCTTCTCCGCATTTTTTCGAGGATGCCTAATTCGAGGAAGTCTGGCAGACTTTCGAGGATATTCAATAAAAGGGGGTCTGGCAGACTTTCGAGAACATTTACTTCGAAAGGGTCCGACAGATCGGAGGGAGTCTAGTCCCAAAAAGGGAGCTTCTTGAGCACCTCAATGTTATTAATGATCCTCTTTGACGAGGGGCGGAACCTTCGTTTCCTGCGAGCGCCCACTGAGGTGGTGATGTGGCGAGTTTCCGCGAGTTAAAATTAATGGCCCGGGCGATCGAAATACTCGCCAGAAGTAGTTTAAATACGGATGGGGAAGGCCATCGTTAATCACATCTCCTGTTGGCCTCCCTAAACTCGGGATAGCATGATGGCTTCTGAGGATGGAGGGAGATCTGCTTGAGCGCCAGGTAGCGGCGGTAGTGGCCTCGGGGGGCCCCATAGGGGCCGCATTACGGTGACCTTTGATGGGGAGGTCTTGGCGTCACTATTCGCAGACCGCAAATGACTTCCGAGGGTGGCTGAGCGATATTTGGCTATTTCTGTGAGAGAAATCGAGCTCCTTCGTTGGGCCAATAGCCGACTGAAGGGGCAAGTAGCATCCCTCCAACGACAAATTGCCGAGTCAGCTCAGCGGCATGGGGGGAGCTCAACAACACCCGGAGAAGACAATAAGCCCCAGTGAGGGCTCATGTACCTTTTTCTTTCCTTTCTTGTTGTCCTTTTTAATAATGAATGAAAAGAGAAATTTTTGCAACTTTGTGTCTGTTGCTATCTTCAAAACGTTTATTTTCATCACTCGGTCTTGGCCAAGGTTTTTAAGAAATGCACTTCAGCTTTGGCCGAAGCTTTTAATAAGTAACGTGCTTCGGCTTTGGCCGAGGCTTTTAATAAGCAATGCACTTCGGCTTTGGCTGAGGCTTTTAACAAGCAACGTACTTCGGCTTTGGCCGAGGCTTTTAATAAGCAACGTACTCCGGCTTTGGCCGAGGATTTTAACAAAAAATGCACTTCGGCTTTGGCCGAGGCTTTTAATAAGCAACGCACTTCGGCTTTGGCCGAGGCTTTTACACTTCAGCGCTGGCTGGGGCTTGTAAGCTGCCCGAATCCGATCGAAGTTTTCTTTGCCCTTCGATCTGGCTGAGGCTTGTAAGCTGCCCGAATCGACCAAAGTTTCTTCATCCTTTGGTCCGGTCGGGGTTTGTAAGCTGCCCGAATCCGGCCAAAGTTTCTTCACCATTTGGTCCGGCCGGGGCTTGTAAGCTGCCTGAATCTGGCCAAAGGCTTGGAGATCACTTGGCCCCCAGTCGTACTGGGGGTGCTCAGACATACCGAGTCTTTGTTGAATAGGACTCGGCCCAGCCGAGGTTTGGAGATTTCCTGTTCAAAGGGATAGCTCGGTCGTGCCGAGAATGGGCAAGTAACATCCATTTTTCATTATAACTTTTAGAAAAAATGATTGCAGCAATCAAGCCGTAAAAAATGGAAACAAGATGCTAATGCTATAAATAGGGCGAGTCTATAGAAAGCATACACTACTGGTGGTATATACGGAGATTGTCCGAATTCCACGTCCGGGGAATAGATTTCCCATTCAGATCCTGGAGCTTGTAGGTGCCAGGTCCGATGACTTCCGCCACTTGATAGGGGCCTTCCCAATTTGGAAACAGCTTTCCTTGCTCTAGTGGTTTGGAGATGGATGCTTTCCGGAGGACAAGATCGCCGGATGAGAAGGATTTCCCTTTGACTCTAGAGGCATGATAGCGAGCCACTCTTTGCTGATAGGACCCTGATTCGAGCTTTCTCTTTGATTTCTTCTACCATGTCGAGATTGGTGCGAAGCTGCTCATCGTTGGCCTCCTCCGAGTAGCTCTCCATCCGCGGAGAAGGGAGTCCTATCTCTACGAGGATGACGGCTTCCATGCCGAAGGCCATCCAAAATGGGGTCTCGCCAGTGAGGATTCTCTGGGTGGTGCGGTAGGCCCATAGGACGTGGTGAAGTTCGTCCGTCCATCTGCCTCGGGTTCTGGTAAGCTGAGCCTTGATCCCTTGAAGCAGGGTTCGATTAGTTATCTTGGCTTCTTCGTTAACTTATGGATGCCCTACCGACGTAAGGCGGTGGTAGATCCCATGCTCCTCGCAGAAACCTCGAAACTTTGGGTTATCAAATTGCTTACCATTGTCGGTGATGATGGTATGCGGGAGGCCAAAGCGACAAATAATGGATCTCCATACGAAGTCCCTGGCCCGAGCTTCAGTTATCTGGGCAATTGCCTCGGCCTCCACCCACTTGGTGAAGTAGTCAATGGCGACAAACAAAAACTTTCTTTATCCAGTGGCGAGGGGAAAAGGGCCAAGAATATCCATGCCCCACTTAGCAAAGGGCCAAGCGGAGGAAATAGGGACCAAACTAACGGAGGGAAGACTCTGAATGTTGGAATGTCTCTGACAGGGGTCGCAAGCTCGGATGAGATCGTCAGCATCCTTTTGCATGGTGGGCCAATAATACCCCTGGCGCAGCACCTTGTGGCATAAAGATTGGCTCAGATGGTTGCCGCAGATTCCCTCATGTACCTCTCGAAGAGCATAATCTGCTTCAGATGCGCGAAGCACTTGAGCAGTGGCATGGAAAAGGATCGCTTATACAGCTGGTTATCGATCAACACATAGTGGGTGGCTTGCAATTTCAGTTTCCTTGCTTCCTTTGGTCGGCTAGGAGTGACCCTTCTTTAAGATACTTTAATATGGGGTCGAACCAGGATGGTTCGGCCTCGACCTGCATCACTCGATCAGCCTCCGCGATGCTAAGCTTTTCCAGAATCTCCAGGGAAACTTCCGCTCGAATCCATCGATTCCATAGTTGCTAAGACAATAGATCGGTGCATCTCAGATCTTGGGACCTGAATGATTTCAAATTCAGAGAAGTGGGAAAGTAAGTCCCGCACCTGGTGGAGATATCGAATCATGTTTAGCTTCCGGGCCTCGAACTCGCCCCGCACGTGACCGGCTACTAATTGAGAGTCAGTAAAGGCATTCAGCTTCTTCACTTTAAGGTCACGGGCGATTCGGAGTCCAACAAGCAGAGCTTCATATTCGGCTTCATTATTGGAAGCTGGGAAGGAGAAGCGAACGCCGTACTCGAAGGTCACCCCTCTGGGCTGGTGAGGATTAAGCCAGCGTGGGAGCCACTGGCATTAGACGATCCGTCAATGTGGAGCAGCCACAGGGCGCCTGATCTTGGGTGCTCAGAGGAGTCCGGAGTGGAGCGATCCTCCGGATGGTAAATTTGAGGAGGAAATCAGGTGGAACCTGGGCTTTGATGGCCGGGCGAGGTTGGTATCGGATGCCATGCTCGCTTAGCTCGAGGGCCCATTTTGCCATTCTCCCTGATGTCTCCGGACGATGGACCACCACCTTGATGGGTTGGTCGGTAAGGACCGTCACTGAATGTCTGGAAATATGGTCACAGCCTCCGAACCGATGTTACCAGGGCCAAAACCAACTTCTCGATCTGGGTGTATCTTGTCTCGGCATCTCGGAGCAGTTTGCTGACATAATAGATCGGCTTTTGGGTCTTGTTCTCTTCTCTGACTAACACCGAGCCAACTGCGCCTTCCGAAACTGCTAAGTACAGGAACAACATTTCTCCCGGATTTGGACTACTGAGGAGGGGTGGAGAGCCGAGATATCTCTTGAGATCCTTGAACGATTTCTGACACTCGGGAGACCATTGGAAATTCTTGGCTGATTAGAGAGCTTTAAAGAAAGGAAGGCATCTCTCGGCCGATCGAGCCACAAAGCAGTTGAGGGTCGCGATCCTTCTAGTCAGGCGCTGGACCTCTTTGATGGACGCTGGGGGTGCCATTTGCTGAAGGGCTTGAATCTTCTGCGGATTAGCCTCAATGCCCCGTTGAGAAACCATGAAACCTAGAAACTTCCTAGAATTGACGCTGAAGGCGCACTTAGTTGGGTTGAGCTTCATCCGATATTTTCGAAGAGTCGCGAAGCTCTCAGAGAGATCCTCAATATGTTGGGATGCTTCTTTGCTTTTGACAGCATGTCGTCAACATATACCTCCATGTTTTGACCGATTTGCTCCTTGAAGACTTTGTTAACCAGCCTTTGGTAAGTAGCACCTGCATTTTTCAGACCAAAAGGCATGACACGGTAACAATAAGTACCTCGGTCGGTTATGAAGGTGGTCTTTCTTTATCCTCGGGCGCCATTCGGATTTGGTTGTAACCCAAATATGCGTCCATGAAGGTCAGCATCTGATGACCTGAGGTAGCATCTATGAGCTGGTCGATCCGAGGGAGAGAAGCTGTCCTTCGGGCATGCTTTATTGAGGTCGGTGAAGTCGATGCAGATCCGCCATTTACCATTCGACTTCTTCACCATGACAACATTGGACAGCCAGCTCAAAAAATTTACCTCCCGAATGAAATTTCCTTGATGAGCTTGTCAACTTCTTCCTCAATTGCCTTCTGTTGCTCAGGGGCAAAGCTCCTTTTCTTCTGCTTCATGGGTTGGGACATCTCATCCACATTAAGACGGTGGACGAGAACATCCGGGCTGATTCCCGGTACATCAGAAGCGAACCAGCGAAGACATCGACATTCCTTCAGAGAAAGTCGATCAGCTCCAACGGGGTTTCTTTTCAAAAGCGACCCGATCTTTATGGTTTGGTTGGGCCGAGCTTCGTTCAGCGATACCTCCTCCAGATCTTCGGCTGGTTCTCCTCATTGCTCGGCAAAGTCCTCCCGAGCGTCCAGTCCATCAACCTCGGGCAATTTGGACTGAAGGTTGGCGATGAAGCACTGCCGAGCTGCAGCTTGGTTTCCTCGAACTACTCTCACTCCCCATCCGGTAGGGAACTTCATTGCTAGATGCGGGATGGAGACAGCAGCTCCAAGGGACATTAGGCCAGGTCTCCCAAAGATTGCATTGTAGGGGACCGAAGCTTGGTCACCAGAAAATTTGTGTGGACAGTGGCAATGCGAGGCCAATTTTCGCGCGGACCGTCAAGGTCACGACCCCCTCTGGGGTAATAACATCATCGGTGAACCCCATTAGGGTGGAGTCCACGGCTCGGAGATTCTCCATGAGCAATTTCATCCTCACAAACACATCGAGATACAAAACATTGACAAGCTCCCACTATTAATAAGGATCCGGTCTACATCATAATTGTTCAGATTGAGAGATACAACTAACGTATCGTTATGCGGGAACTGTATCTTCTGAAGGTCATTGTCAGAGAAGGAGAGCTCATTAGTCCGCGCTCTTTTTGGCGCCGAACCTTCTTCATCGTCCTGCCAGCTCAACGGACTACCGACCACCTCTCTCATTGATGTGGCCGGCGACCGTAGGATTCGGAGGAGGAGGCTATTGGGGCTCGGGCTGGCAGTCATCCCCATTCCTTGGCTCGGGCGCTCTCCTAAATTGATCTAGCCTACCCGCTGGATGAGCCTCTCAATTTCATTCTTCAGCTGCTAGCACTCCTCGGTGTCGTGGCCGTGGTCCCGATGGTAGCGGCAATATTTGGTGGGGTCTCTCCGGGCTGCATTCCCTCGGAGAGGAGGTGGTCAAGGGAGTTGATGCTTTATCTCCATAAGGATCTCCGCCCTTGGGGCAGTGAGCGGGGTGAATCGGTTGAACCTCCTAGGCGGGCTCCGGGTGCGGTTCCTTGGCGGCGAGGTGGGCTCGACTGGCGGGCAGATCGGTGCTTGTCCGAGCCCTTGGACTCCTTCTTTCTTGTCAACTCGGTGCGGGCAGCCCTCCGCGATTCCTCGACTCTGCGTACTTGTCTGCCAGGGCCATCATATCAGAGAGGTTCAGAGGGTAGCTGACCTCCAACGCCAGGTAAAAGTCACTCTCCTTTAACACTCTGCCCGCTAGGGCGGACATGGCACCTCATGATTAAGGTGGTCCACTTCCAGCATGGCTGTATTGAAACGACCGATCTATTTCTTCAAGGACTCCCCCTCTCTCTGCTTAACCTCAGAGAGGGAGTCAGACCTTCGCCAGTGACGACGGCTGCTGACGAACTGGCTGATGAAGAGGCGGCTCAGCTCGTCAAATAAACTGATCGAACCTGATTTTAAGGCATTAAACCAGGTTCGGGCGGACCCCCTGAGGGTGGAAGTGAAGGCATGGCAGAGGATCGCATCTGATGCCCCGTGGAACATCATGATCGATCAGAAGCTACTGAGATGGTCGTCGGGATCGGTAGATCCATGATAGGGCTTGATGGCGGGTAACTTGACGTGGGAGGGAATCACTTCCTCCATGATCTCCTTGGAAAAGGGGATGCCCTGCTCCGCCTTATGCTGAAGCGGATGGCTTGCTTGGCGGCATCCAACTCCTGACGCATCTCTCGAAGTTGTCGGCGGATCTCCTCCTCAGGCATAGCAGGAGGAGCTGGGCGAGAAGAATCCTGAGACGGTGTCGAGTCGTGATGAGAGAACATCGGAGAGAGGGATCGGGCCCACCGAGATCTGGGAAGATCCCTGCCGTAGACCCCTTGGGGGACTGGCTCAGCTCCCTTAGGACGATAAGGGGGTCTGCAACCCCATGCGGGCCGAAAGAAGAGATCGCTGGATGAACAGGGGCCACGTTCTCCTCAGGAAGGTGCAGAGCAGGTGCAGCTAGATAGGGAGCTTCAAAGTGCTCTGGATCAGATGGGCCAGAGCCTAAACCTGCTGGACCAGTGAGGCAAATTGGTCCTGGGTAACTGGGGCCGCTGGTGGCGATGGAGTCTCAGCTGGTGGTGGTGGCAGCGCTACACTGCTCACCGGATCAAGTCTTTGGGAGGCGACCTGGTCCTGGGCTTCAGAAGTAGCCTTTCTTCGATTGGCCATGGGAGAGGTTCTCTTCAAGATCGAGACCCTTATCTCTGGATCACAAGTTTATGGGACTTGAGGGGCCCTTCCTCTAGCACCAATTTGTTGCTGCTGAAATCTATCCTCCGATTTGAGCGCGATCGAGCTTCATAGTGGGCTCCCTCCTGGGTGGACCTGCAAAACAGTCCTCACATGAGAAGCGTTGGGGGTGGACCTCTGCGGAAGACCCTCCGACGCTTAAGTCAGCGGAGATCAACAACGAACAAATATGGGGAGAAGGCTCCCACTGAAAAATCTCTCCAGAGTGACCTTTCGAGAGCTCTGAGCAGAGCGTTAATGGCGAAAAGGGGTGAGCAGAGGTAGATAGAGAGTGGGCGAGTAAGCAAGTGCGCATACCTGAGAAGTCGGAAGACGGTCGTATTTATAGAGGATCACTGATTCCTTGGAGGCGTCGTGGGTCCAAAAGTCGTTAGGATTCGAATCCAGTTTGTTATGATGTCAGTAAGATTCGTATCTTGTTGGTTAGAGGATCGACGGCTGAGAGAGCTGGTTGATGTCTTGAGATTCGGCGATTGTGTAAGCTCCAGGGCTCTAGGCCACTCATGGGTGTGATTTTTGTTTGGAATCTTACGAATTTAAACTCTCCCGCGCTGGATTCCGCAGAGGTGCTTGAGTGCCCAGGTCTGGTCGGGGCATAAGAATAACTCGGACTAGGACTGAGGTATAAGGATAACTCGGCTGGCGAGGCACAGTGATAGCTTGGCTGGCGAGGCGCGGTGAATAGCTTGGCTAGCGAGGCGTGGTGAATAGCTCGGCTGGCGAGGCGCGGTGAATAGCTCGGCTAGCGAGGCGCGGTAAATAGCTCGGCTAGGACCGAAGTATAGCGGCTGACTCATTTCTAGCGGGCATCGCACAGCGAGTGAGAGCCAGGATTCAGGGTTGATCATAACCTCTTGCACAATTATTAACGCGATGACGATTTTACCCCTCAACACATTTGAATATAACTAAGTTTAAATTCAATCATCTCCTCCATTCCAAAATCCACATAATTCATGGATTATAAAATGAAAAAAATGAAGAAGATGGGGGGCTTTGAGATTTGTATGGATCCAAGGATAGAGAAGGTAATCGAATCCTGAATTTGACTACATTCGAATGTAGTCAAGTTTATATATATATAACTATTTAAAGCCTAAAATCTATTATAATTGGTAGTCATTTTGAATACTTATAAATTCCAAATTTAAGAGCCTAAATTAAACAATTAGGATGGAGGCCCCAATTCCCGTGATAAATTTTTAAAATTTCTCTTCATCTCTATCTCCATCAAACGCTACAAACCAAATTGGCTTCTTTGTCTCCGTTTCCAATCGTTTTTGAACCCAATCAAAATTTTAGACCTAGCCTAATTTTTAAACATAATCCAACCCGTCAATTTTTAAATATAGATTGAGTTAGGTTGCAAATTGAGTCAACTCATTTGCAACCTTAAATGCATGTTAGATATGTTGGGCTAGACTATAAATAGTTAAGTAGGCTCGAGTCTAACCCAACACGCTGGATTGAAGCTCAGCTATAAAAAGACATAAGTTGAGGTAGGACTAACCCATGTTAGTTTGGAAGCAGGCTTATTAGGATGCCAAGCCCATTCAAACAAATTTTCGATTTATAAAATAAAATTTAAGAAATTTCGGATTCTAAGTTTAGTCACAAATTAAAATTTAAAACAAACGCCACCCGTTGTTTCTTCTCTTCAATATATTTATGGTTCAATCAATAATTTATATATAAATCTCAATTGGATAAAATACTGCACAAAACAACTAATAGTCTTATATGCCAAGCAATGTTTAATTATACATTTTTATTATATATGTTCAGAATATATATCTAATACACATGTACTATATAAAGCCGAGCAATGCTAGGCTGCCGAGCTTATAAATTCTTGACCCAAGCTTGCACTGATTTTAACTTGTGCCAAAAAATTAAGACCCGAATTTAGTCTCACTCAGAAACACAGGCCTAATTATCATAACTCAGAAATATTGCCTTAGCCTAATTACCAAATGCGTTGAGTTGATCCGGTCATGGGGCTGGTCCATCAACAAAACACAATGCACGTGCGAGGCCTTCTCAGAAAAAAGCATATTTATTAGGGAAGACCAAGATGACCAAACGAAACCTAAATAAGTTTAGGGAATAATCCATGATAAGGCTGTATTTGAAATAGAAGATATCTCCCCTTATTTTCAAAAGCTATAATTACAAAGAATAAGTCTGAAAAGGTTAATTAGAGAGGATAACCCATGTCCATGATTAAACATGGGTTATCCGAACTTATTCCCTAGGAAATTTAGGAATAATTGGAGTTATCCCTTGAGGGCAAAATTGTTATTTAAAAAAAGGTGATTATTTCCTTAGCTATCCTCTGGATAAACTCTATCTTGTACGCTTATTCAGGGATAGCATTTTGGAAATCAAACATTACCTAAGGTAGTATTTGATAGAAAAAATATTATCCATGGATAAATGTACGAGATAAAGTTTATTCCCTAGCTATCTCTAGGGATATCCCTTGCTATCCCATTGATCATATCAAATGCAAAAGGTAAATCCATAGGATAATTTTTTTTTACTCTTATTTGGAGGGATAACCAGCTATTCCTGCATTTTCTAGGGAATAAATTGAGGGGATAACCCATGGTTAACCATGGATTATCCCTCTGGTTAACTTTATTCCTAGCTATCCTTTATAGTTATGACTTTTTTGGGAATAAGAGAGGATAGGATATCCTCTCTTATTCCCTATTTCAAACACTACCTAAGAGTGAAGCGGATAAAGCTATGATTGGTGAGTTATATCCTTGCATTTCATCATTTAAGCCCTGTTTACTCTCGAGCACAATAGTCGTTGGCTAAAAGTAACTTAAAGTTACTGATAGAGGACCAAAAATAGGAGCAAAGGCACAATAGTAAAGGACTATGGAAAAGACTCGTTGCACCGTCCTTCAGTGCAGTAAGCATGCACCAGATGCATGGATTGGCGCGCGCTCATGCCACTATGCGTGCCAAAGCCCATGAGCCTTGATGCGCACCGCACGCAGGGTGGCATGGGCGCGCGATCAATCCGAGCGTTCGATGCATGCTTGCTTCACCTGAGGGTGATGCAGCAAGATTTTTTCAAGGACTATCTAACGTTTGATTCTAGGGCTAGGCCCCTTGCTCAAAAGGAAAAGACTTGCTACACTATCTTTTGGTGCAGCAAGCGCGCACTGGGAAGCCAAATTGGATGCACACTTGTGCCACTGCGCATGCTGTGGCCAATGGGTTTTGGTGCGCACCACATTCATGGTGGGACAAGTGTTTGGCCAATTCATGTGCCCATTGCATGCTTGCTCCATCGGAGGGGGGTGCAATAAGACCTTGCCTGCTAAAATTTGAAGTTAGCAAGAGAAGAGCTTAAAATGGATGCATTGTGAAGGGAAGGACATGGAAAGAGAATGAGAAATGCTAGGAAATAAGCATAAAAAAAAACAAAGTTTTATTAAATCAAAGTTTGATAAATTATTATAACAATTTTATGTTTTTATTTATTTTATTTATTGTTTATAGAAAAGAGTAAATACTGGTTAATTATGAGACTCTATCAATATTTATGAATTAATTTATAGCTTATCAAATTGATCTTAATTTAAAAAATCAATGAAAATTCATTTAAAACAAGTCTACTGGTTTTTTAAAAATTATATATATTTATATCTATTTTGTATAAATACTTTTCCTTTCTTTATAAATATGTTTTCATCATATGTGTGTGTAGAGAGAGAGAGAGAGAGAGAGAGAGAGAGAGAATTAGACTTGGGTCTATATGCCCAAATTTAGTCACCTTCTTCATCTTAGATCCCCATAAATATCAAAGCAAAAAGTTTATTCATTAACAATCGTTTATTTCATTTTGATAAATATGTCTCATTTTTTATAATATATTACATGTAAAATAGTTTTTGTTACACTAAAAAATAAGGATATAAGCTACATCCCTATTCTTTTAATCAAAGAATAGGGTTATGAGTGATAGACTATACAATAGAAGTATGAGACATTTTCTTATTTTTTTTAACTAAAGAATAGAAATATGAGCTATATTCCTATTCTACTACTCATGTACTTCTTTCTTCAATAAGAATAAACACCATATTTCTATTCTTTTAACTAAAAAGTAGGAGCATGAGCCATATCTCTATTCTTTTACTCATATGCTTCACAAAGATAGTAGCATATGAGCCATAAATGCTCTTTTTTTTTTTAATAAAAGTAAAAAATGATGGTTAATAAATTATCTTTTAGCTTTGAAATTCATGCATATTTAATAGTGAAGGAAGTGATTGGATTGGGACTTCGCTATATGCAAATGTTATTAAGTTTATCTTATATGCAGAAACAGAGAAAGAAAGAAAGAAAGAAAGAAAGAAAGTGATGACGCCGAGTCACTTTCTTCAAGCGCCGGGGAAACGGATGTCCTCCTCGACGGACTCCTGCAAGAAAGTCCCTAGAGACTGGATGCTCCGGTGGGGACCCTCCGACGCTCAAGTTAGTCACTCGGGAACAAATAAGAGCCGTCTAACCGAAGGAGGCTAGACAGTTAGAGCTTAACTAGTAGGAAGAAACTAGAAAAACCAGAGTTCTTGGCCCCCTTACTTACAGCGAGAGCGTATGCTTTTATACATGTTCGAAGATACCCTCTTCCATTCTAGAAGATTGCTGATTTCAAGGTGCCTCGTTCAATAACGGATAAAAGATGAGGCTGACAATCGTACTGTCACCGTGCATGTTGGAGGTGTCCTGCATCACCTGTCAGTACGGCCTTACATGTGTCTAGCATCTGTGATTATGCCTGGTGCGCGCCATCACCGGATGTGACCACGCATAGTTGTAGGCAGGTGGCGGACCGTACTCTATAACGGGGTATGGTCGTGTACATGACAGACACACGATGGACCATACGCCGTTATGAGGTATGGCCACACCCTGCAGCAGATGTGCGGCGGATTACGTGGTCGTGCCAGGTGGCCTGGGGCGGGCCGGATCATGCATCGGGCACTGTTCATGCAGCCCGAGACCAAGGAGGTCTCGGGGATTGAGATACTGTTCATAAGGCCCAAGAGCTGTGGCTTAAGGTCGAGGGTGGACCTCGAGGCCAGGCACTGTTCATGCGGCCCGAGATCGAGGGGTCTCGGGGTTGAGATACTGTTCATAAGGCCCGGGAGCTGTGGCTTAAGGCTGAGGGTGGACCTCGAGGCTAAACACTGTTCATGCGGCCCGAAACCGAGGGGGTCTTGGGGGTTGAGATACTGTTCATAAGGCTCGGGAGCTGTGACTTGAGGCCGAGGGTAGACCTCGAGGCCAAGCACTGTTCATGCGGCCCAAGACCGAAGGGGTCTCTGGGGTTGAGATACTATTCATAAGGCCCGGGAGCTGTGGCTTGAGGTCGAGGGTTGACCTCGAGGCCAAGCACTGTTCATGCAGGTTGAGATACTGTTCATAAGGCCTGGGAGTTGTAGCTTGAGGCCGAGGGTGGACCTCGAGGCCAAGCACTGTTCATGCGGCCCAAGACCGAGGGGGTCTCGGGGGTTGAGATACTGTTCATAAGGTCCGGGAGCTGTGGCTTGAGGCCAAGGGTGGACCTCGAGGCCAAGCACTGTTCATGAGGCCCAAAATCGAGGGGGTCTCGGGGGTTAAGATACTGTTCATAAGGCCTGATCTGCAGCGATCGTCCTCGAGGCAAGGTTGATCCTTCGAAATCCGTGAGGAAAGTAGCGCCATCATGGCCCATCATAATAATGACGTCAGCGGCATCCCATCGTTGGCCAGAAGCAGATCGTATCACGCGCCGAGCAATTGTCGAGGCAACCCAGCCTACGGTGAGAGTCCACGTGGCTGACGAGACAAGGCTGGATAATTCAAAACTCAATAAAACTCGGGTGGGGGGTTGAATCTGGCCATACTGCCCCTGCCATCATTGTCTTCTTCCTATGATTCCCTGATTTTCCGCCTTCTGGCTTTTCCTGCAACCTGAGAGTCTGCACACGCCATCTTCTTCCCCAGGTTAGCTCTTCGTCTCTTCTAGACCTCTCTATTCCTTCTTCCAATAATGAGTTCCCAGTCCTGGACCTCGGGGGACGATTCAGAGGATCATCCTCCTCCCAAGAGGCTTCATGCTTCTCCTTCTTCTCCCTCACCTCCTCTTGAGTGGTCCTCTGATTCGGAGGACCGCGTCCCTCTGGCACAGCGGCGGGTCGCCGGGGAGGCTCCAGCAAGGAGGCGCCCGGCGACGGCTGGCATGGCCAGATCGAGGTGATGCCGGGCGGAGGTCGGCACCTCCTCGAGGGTGGGGGCGGAATCCCCAGAAGGGGTCACCTCCACGGTGACAGGCCAGGATTTGGCGAACATCCGGGCCCGTTACCAAATCCCCAGGATGTTGGGCTCTATCTTCCAACCCCGACGATAGAGTGATCTCATCTCGACCGGGCCGAGTGGCCATTTACAAAATTTCTCTGAGGGTGGGCCTTCGCTTATTCCTTCCTCCTTTTTTCGTAAGCCTCCTTGACTATTACTCCTTGACCCCTTCTCAGTTGGTCCCGAACTCCCTTCGGGTCGTTAGTGCCTTCGTCATCCTCTGTCATCATCTTCACATTACCCCTCGAGTCTCTCTCTTTTGCTCTTTCTACATCCTCCGGGCTCAAAAGGGTTGGTAGCTGTTTCAGCCCCGACCCGGCCGAGTCCTTAAGCTTCTTCTTCCTACCTCCATCAAGGGATGGAAATCTCGATTTTTCTTTGCCAATCTAGACCAAGCTAAGTCCCGGTGGGGGGACCCCGACCTTCAAGGTAACATGAATCCCACTGTCCACCCTGGAGACAAGGAAGCATTGGGGTAGCTGTTGGCTACCGACATCCCTCGGTACAACCTGCTTCTAATAGAGGAAAACCTCAAGTCTATGGGTCTCATCTCCCACCGCGGTAAGCCTCCCTCATACTTAGTCAAAGTCTTTCCCTTTTTTTTTGCTGACCCTGGCTGATGTTGCACAGCTATGAAGGTCCCGGCCCGCAAACTCATGAAGGCCGATGCCAAGAGGAGGGCCCAGGAGGGGCCGAGTGAGGGGCAGCAAGCACCAGCCCCGAAACGCCCGACAGTGCGGGTGCCCAAGCCACTTGCACCGCAAGAGCCTCCGGTCGCCCCGGAGATCGATCTGACGGCCGACACCCGCCTGAAAGGGCGGTGGCCGAGGAGGCAACAACAGAGGGGCCGACTATTGAGGAGCCGGCTACGGAGGAGCGGCGATAGCGGAGGAACCCCTTGCTCCCCGTGGACCAGTCCCCGCCGAGGTAACAAGGAGCTGGGGTGAGGGACCATCGGGGGCTGCAAGTCCGCCCCCGGAGCAACACCGGCAAGCAGCCCTCCATGCAGCGAATCCAAAACCGCGAGGCTGCTGGAGAAAATGGAGCCAGGCCGAGGCTGCGTCGGGACTCCATTTTGGATGATGGATGCTGGGCAGAGCGGCTCATCTCATCGATCTTCGTACCCGAGGTTCAGGAAGAACATAGCCATTTGAAGGCGGCCACGTTCTTTCGAGAGTCCTACGCCCTGATCAAAGTAAGTAAACTCGCAGCTCCCGCTCTTATATTTTCCTTTTATTTTTCCTCTCTCTTTTTGACACAAGGCCTGCATGCAGATCACGAACTCCTTGGCTACCACAAGGAAGGTCATCCATGGGGGAAAGACCCTCATGCGGGAGGCCCAGAGAGGCTGAGGAGGCCCGCGCTCGAGCGGAGGCAGCCGAGAGGGCCTTGGAATTGGCCAGGACTACCCGGGCCGATGAGATAAAGGCGGCCGAGAGCAGGCAAAAATTGAGGCCAACTGTTTGCGAGTGGCTCTCAGTCAGCTGATGGAGGCCGAAAGCACTGTTGCGGCCAGGGACTGCATATTTAGAGTTGACAGTGACCATTCAGGTGGCCGAGAATCAAGCAGGCAAGGCCGAGGAGAGGGCGAGAAAGGCCGAGGAAAGGGCGAAGGAGGCCGAGGAAAAGGCGAGGAAAGCTGAGGAGGAGAGGGATCGTGCCCTGGAGGTGAGAGGGCAGCGGTGGCATCTCTAGCTGCAGAGAGGAAAGCTCGAGCTGTCGAGGTAGAGGCAGCTGTTGAGCCAAGGCTGCTAGGGTTATTGAAGAGTTTAAGGTGTTCGAGCGCTTCACAGACGAGCTGGCCGAAGCTTCGGCGGAAGCGTATCTTCAAGGGTTCCAGCGTGGAAAGAAAAAGGTCGCCCGAGACTTAGACTTTCCACAAGCCCTTGAGGTCGAGCCGGAGCATCTATCCGAGGTTGGTTCGTCTGACGACGAACCTGCGCCGGCTGAACCGTGAGCTTCACTTTGTACTTTTTCATTTTTGCAAGTCCGACTTGGTCGGCGTTTTGTTAGCACTTTCGAGTTAATGAAGTACACTCTTTCCTTCAATGAAATTTGTCTTTATCCAATTGTAACTTTTACCCCGAGTCCTTTGGCTGCCGACGTGGGACCCTTAGGGGCTTCGTCGGTACTGAGGAGTAACCTTTAATTCATTCTCGAATAATCTCAACTTAGCCACATAGGACCAATCCTAGAGTCGAGGAGTATGGACTCCTGGTGATCAATGGAGCACCGGACTCGGAAGGCTAAGATTGACTCGAGCTTCTAGGGGCTGCTTGCATGCCGCTTTGCCAATGGTACACTGGGCTTTGTGCCTGGCTGGCCCAGGGCTTTCTGTGCCAACCAAGGTCGGGCTTTAGTTGTTGAGAGCCGATGGTATATCGCTCTGCCAGTGGTACACTGGGCTTTGTGCCTGGCTGGCCCAGGGCTTTCTGTGCCGACCGGGGTCGGGCTTTAGTTGTTGAGAGCGATGGTACATCGCTCTGCCAGTGGTACACTGGGCTTTGTGCCTGGCTGGCCCAGGGCTTTCTGTGCCGACCGGGTCGGGCTTTAGTTGTTGAGAGCGATGGTACATCGCTCTGCCAGTGGTATACTGGGCTTTGTGCTGGCTAGCCCAGGGCTTTCTGTGCCGACGGGGTCGGGCTTTAGTTGTTGAGAGCTGATGGTACATCGCTCTGCCAATGGTACACTGGGCTTTGTGCTGGCTGGCCCAGGGCTTTCTGTGCCGACCGGGGTCGGGCTTTAGTTGTTGAGAGCCGATGGTACATCGCTCTGCTAGTGGTACACTGGCTTTTTTCCTGGCTGGCAGGGCTTTCTGTGCCGACGGGGTTGGGCTTTAGTTGTTGAGAGCCGATGGTACATCGCTCTGCCAGTGGTACACTGGGCTTTGTGCCTGGCTGGCCCAGGGCTTTCTGTGCCGACCGGGTCGGGCTTTAGTTGTTGAGAGCCGATGGTACATCGCTCTGCCAGTGGTACACTGGGCTTTGTGCCTGGCTGGCCCAGGGCTTTCTGTGCCGACCGGGGTCGGGCTTTAGTTATTGAGAGCCGATGGTACATCGCTCTGCCAGTGGTACACTGGGCTTTGTGCCTGGCTGGCCCAAGGCTTTCTGTGCCGACCAGGGTCGGGCTTTAGTTGTTGAGAGCCGATGGTACATCGCTCTGCCAGTGGTACACTGGGCTTTGTGCCTGGCTGGCCCAGGCTTTCTGTGCCGGCGGGGTCGGGCTTTAGTTGTTGAGAGTCGATGGTACATCGCTCTGCCAATGGTACACTGGGCTTTGTGCCTACCTAGCCCAGGGCTTTCTGTGCCGGCGGGATCGGGCTTTAGTTGTTGAGAGCCGATGGTACATCGCTCTACCAGTGGTACACTGGGCTTTGTGCCTGGCTGGCCCAGGGCTTTTGTGCCGACCGGGTCAGGCTTTAGTTGTTGAGAGCCGATGGTACATCGCTCTGCCAGTGGTACACTGGGCTTTGTGCCTAGCTGGCCTAGGGCTTTCTGTGCCGACCGGGGTCAGGCTTTAGTTGTTGAGAGCCGATAGTACATCGCTCTGCTAGTGGTACACTGGGCTTTGTGCCTGGCTAGCCTAGGGCTTTCTGTGCCGACCGGGGTTGGGATTTAGTTGTTGAGAGCCTATGGTACATTGCTCTGCCAGTGGCACACTGGGCTTTGTGCCTTGCTGGCCCAGGGCTTTTGTGCCGACCGGGGTCGGGCTTTAGTTGTTGAGAGCCGATGGTACATCGCTCCAGTGGTACATTGGGCTTTGTGCCGAGGGTCGGGCTTTAGTTGTTGAGAGCCGATGGTACATCGCTCTCAGTGGTACACTGGGCTTTGTGCTGCTAGCAGGGCTGTGCCGACCGGGGTCGGGCTTTAGTTGTTGAGAGCCGATGGTACATCGCTCTGCCAGTGGTACACTGGGCTTTGTGCCTGGCTGGCCCAGGACTTTCTGTGCCGACCAAGGTCGGGCATTAGTTGTTGAAAGCCGATGGTACATCGCTATGCCAGTGGTACACTGGGTTTTGTGCCTGGCTAGCCCAGGGCTTTCTGCTGAAAAACTGGGATGCTAGAACTCAAGTTCATTTATGTGAAATGAGGGGTGAAAACCCAAAAGAATACAAGCATGGTATTTAGTGTAAGAAAAGAATGCGCTACTGATAGTACCGACGGAGGTTGTCGGCATTCCACGTCCGGGGGAGCGGCCTTCCATCCAGCTCTGCAATCCTGTATGCTCCATGACGGAGTGCTTCAGTGATCCGGTAGGGCCCTTCCCAGTTCGGAGCTAGCTTGCCTCCTTCCGTCGGCTTTGAGACCTTGGCTCATCGAAGGATCAGGTCTTCCGGCAAAAAGGTCTTGGGGCGCACGCGGGCGTTGTAATATTTGGCAGCTCATTGTCAGTAGACGCCATCCGGAGCCACGCTCGGTCTTGCACCTCCTCCACCAGATCAAGGTTAGCTTGCAGCCGGTCCGGTTACCTTCCTTACTGTATGACTCCACCCGCGGGCTGGGGAGCCTATCTCCACTGGGATGACAGCTTCGGACCCGAAGACCAGACTGAATGGGGTCTCTCCGATGGGAGCTCGCGGCATTGTGTGGTAGGCCCATAGCACACTATGGAGCTCCTCTACCCATCATCCCTTAATCATCCAGTCGGGTTCTCAGTCCTTGGAGAATGATGCGATTGGCTACCTCAGCCGCTCCGTTGGTCTGGGGATGTTCGACGGAAGTGAATCTCTGGTGGATGCCCAGTTCGGTGCAGAATCCTCGGAAGGGTGCGTTGTCAAACTGCCGGCCATTGTCGGTGACCAGAGTGTGTGGTAGCCCGAACCGACATATGATAGACTTCCAAAAAAGGATCTCATCTTGCTCTCAGTGATCTTAGCAAGGGCTTCGGCCTCAATCCACTTGGTGAAGTGATCGATGGCCGCTAGGAGGAACTTCGCTGCCCGGAGGCTGGGAGGAACGGTCCCAAGATGTCCATACCCCACTGGGCGAAGGGCCAAGGTGCCGCCAGGGGGGTCAGCTGAGATGTCGGCTGCCGCTGAATATTGGTGTGGCACTGGCAGCTATCACACTTCTTAACAAGCTCGGCCGCGTCCTTCCTCATGGTCAGCCAGTAGTATCCCTGTCGTAGGGCCTTGTAACTAGGGCTCTGCCCCCCAGGTGACTCCCGCAGATGCCCTCATGGATTTCCTGCAAGATGTAGTCCGCTTCGATTGGTCCAATGCACTTAAGGACTGGGTATGAAAATGATCTTCGATAAAGCTTCCGTCCATCATCAGGAACTTCGGGGCTCGCCATCTGAGCAGTCTGGCCTCAGTGGGGTCTTCTGGGAGAGTGTTGTCGGTCAAATATTGGACGTAGGAGTCCATCCAGGAGGGCCCTCGCTCAACCGGCAGTGCTTCGTCTGCAACTTCAATGCTTGGGGTCTGCATGTGCATACATTCTTCCCAGGGTTCCATCGTCGAGGTGGCCAAACGAGACAACGCGTCGGCCCTAGCATTCTCCGCTCGGGGAATATAGCTGACGCGGAAGTAAGAGAACCGAGAGGCTTGAGACAATACCTTGCTCAGGTAATGGGACATGGTCGGGTCTCTGGCCTCGTATTCCCAGCAACTGCCCATAAATAAGCTGGAAGTTCGTGAAGGCCCTCAGATGCCCTGCATTGAGCTCCTCAGCCAGCCTCATTCCCGCCAACAGGGCTTCATACTCCGCTTGGTTATTAGTGGCCGGAAACTAAAAACGAAGGGCATACTCCACCACCTCCCCCTCGGGCTCAAGGATGAGCCCGGCTCCGCTTCCCTGAGAATTTGCCGCTCCATCCACATGCAAGATCCAGTCTTCCTCCTCTATTTCCTCGGTCGAGGAGGGCTCCATGCGCACCTCCGGACGCGTCCTCCGAACACTCCTCGGTCCAAGTACACTCGACCAAGAAATCAGCTAACACTTGAGACTTCATGGCAGACCTTGGCCGGATAGATAGGTCGAATTCGCTCAGCTTGATGGCCCACTTGGCTAACCGACCAGAGGTGTCAGGATGGGACAAGATGGTCCGAAGAGGTTGGTCCGTGAGCACCACGATGGGATGAGCTTGGAAGTAGGGTCGGAAGCGTTGGGCAGAGACCACCAGGGCAAAAATGATCTTCTCGGTCCTCAATATCTGGTCTCGGTATCATGAAGTACCTTGCTGTGTAGTAGACCGGCTTCTGTACTCCGTCGGCATCCATGCGCACGAGCACAAACTGACGGCCTCGGGGAGGCTGCAAGGTACAAGAAGAGCTCCTCTCCGCCCCTTGGCTTGGACAACAGCGGGGGAGTGGATAGAAATTGTTTCAGCTCTTCGAAGGCATCCTGACATTCCTTTGTCCACTCGAAGCTGTTGACCTTGCGCAGCGCCTTAAAGAAGGGCAGGCACCTTTCTGCCGATCTTGACATGAAGCGACTCAAGGCCGCCACCCTTCCGGTTAGGCGTTGCACCTCCTTCTTATTAGCTGGGGGCCTCATATCCAGGATAGCCCAGATCTTGTCGGGATTGGCTTCGATCCCCGCTGGGTTACCATAAAGCCCAGGAACTTGCCTGCCGCCACCCCGAAGGCACACTTGGGGGTTTAGCCTCATCCAGTACCAACGTAGGTTGTTGAAGGTCTCTGCGAGATCGCGACATGGTCTGCAGTATTGGTGCTCTTGGTCAGCATATCATCCACATATACCTCCATGTTACGCCCGATCTGGTCTTCAAAGACCTTATTCATCAACCTCTGAAAGGTGGCTCCGGCATTCTTCAGCCCAAACGGCATCACCTTGTAGCAGTAAATCCCTTTTTCAGTAATAAAGGAAGTAGCTTCTTCATCATCTGGGTTCATCCTGATTTGGTTGTACCCCGAAAATGTGTCCATGAAGCTAAGAGTTTGGTGCCCGAACGTCGCATCCACTAGCTGGTCGATCCGAGGCAGTGGGAAGCTGTCTTTGGGGCACGCCTTGTTGAGATCAGTGAAGTCCACGCACATCCTCTAGCTCCCGCTGGCCTTGCGAACCATCACAACATTCGCTAGCCAGTCGGGGTAGTGCACCTCACGGATGTGACCGGTGGACAACAGCTTTCGCACCTCCTCGTCCACGGCCTTCTGTCTGTCAAGGGCGAAGCTCCTTCTTCTCTGAATGGGTCGACACTCCGGCCTAATATTGAGTTGGTGGGTAATCGTTTCTTCCGGAATGCCGGGCATATCGGATGCCGACCAAGTGAAGACATCAGCATTGGCCCGCAAGAAAGCGAGGAGCTGGCCACGGGCCTCCTCCGGAGTAGGGCTCCGATCTGGATTGTCTTTGTTGGGTCCTCTCCAAGAGGGAAAGCAAGCAGACGCTCGGCCGGCTCCCCTCTTCTCTCCAGGTCCCGAGGGTCCAGCGCTTCCGGTGCAGGTGTAGGTGCCACCCCTGTGAACTAGGGGCCATGTGGTAGCAAAGTGGGGCATGCTCTGCTCTCCCCGTATCTCCCCCACTCCTTCACTGGTGGGAAACCTCACGAGGAGCCTCTTAGTGGATATGACAGCGTCCAAAAGATTGAGCCCGGGCCACCCAAGGATGGCATTATAGGCGAGGGGCACTCGGACCACCAGGAGGTTCATGAAGACGGTGCTTTGGCGTGGAGCCATGCCAGCCGTGATAGGAAGAGTGATCTCCCCCTCGACTTTCACGGAATCTTCGGTGAACCCCATCAAAGGCGTGGCGACGGGCCGAAGCAAGTGGGTGACAGGTTCATGTGAACAAAAGCATCATAATTCAAAACATCCACCGAGCTCCCACTATCAACCAGAATTCTTTTTATAGGATGCTTAGCAATCGTCATGGACACGACAACGCTGTCGTCATTCTTATTTACCACCCCCTCTAAGTCCCTTTTAGAAAAAGGAATTACAGAATCTAACTCTTCCTCCCCTGCGGCCTCTTGGGTGGGCCACCTGCCCCCCAGGAAATCATCGCCACCATCTTCTCAGTTGGTGCATTGTCGATCACCGGTAGCGGAGGCGCCGATGGACCAGGGGCATCCGGGTTATTCCTTCGAACAAACTTCCCCAGATGACCATGCTGGATAAGATCCTCTATCGCCTTCCTCAGCTGGCGACAGTCTTCGGTGTCGTGGCCATGATCCCGGTGATAGCGGCAGTAGAGGTTCTTATTGCGGGGGATTTTTGGGTTCATCGGAGGTGGGCGCTGAAGATAAGACTCACCCTCTATCTCGAGTAAGATGTGCGATATAGGGCGAGCAAAGGAGTGTAGGGCCCGTCTCTCTGCAGGAGCTCGAGGACGGTTGTCTGGTCGACGAGGAGGTTCGGGCTTCCTGGGTCGAACTTCAATAGGCTCAGGGCGGGCCAGCTTCTTGAGGACACTCCCGCTAGCCTCGCGCCGAGAGGAGTTAGCTTCGTCGGCGCGGATATACTTCTGGGCCCAGGTCAAAAGTTCAGCGTAAGAACCGAGCGGCTTCTTGTCAAGGGAGTACGCGAAGCAGGAAGACGAAGCCCTCGCTTCAAAGCCAGAGTGGCTACTGAGTCTTCAAGATTGTAGACTTCCAGGGCTGCCTCCTTGAACCGAGCGACATAATCCCGCAAGGACTCGCGCTCTTTTGCCGGACAGCGAAGAGGCTGTCAGCTACCCTTGGAATCTTCCGGCAGGCATCAAAATGGGCTAAGAAGGCCCTCTCCAGCTCACGGAAAAAATCAGTACTCGCGGCGGCAGGCGAGAGTACCAAGCTCGGGCAACTTTCCTTAGGGTGGCAGGGAAGGCGATACACATGAGCGAATCAGTGGCTCCCTGAACCTGCATGAGAACCTTGTAACTTTCTAGGTGGTCTAGGGGATCCGTGGTCCCATCATATGGATCCAGCTGAGGGAGGCGGAACCGGTGGAGATGGGCTCTTCCATGATATGGCGGGACAGCGGAGGCCGGCTGTCATAGTCCGCCTCTGGCAGGTGGGTGATCCAGCGGCTAAGTTCCTCCAATTATTGGTTATACTCATCGAGCCGACGCTCGGCTCGACGGGCTATCCTGCCATCGTAGGACCCCTCCCCTGAGGATTTTGAGGACGGGGAAGAGTAACGGCGATGTCGGCGAGGGTGTTCCGCCTCCTTCCCATGTCGCCGCTTGGGAGAAATGCTGGCATGACGAGAAAGCGATCAGGGTCTTTTGGAAGCTCCCCGGTGGTGAGGTTTGGGCGAAGCATGGTGGTGGCGAGCCTTCGGGACCGGCGATCTCCTGCAATGTTGGCTAGGTTGGACCACCCCCGGAGTTGATGGGAATGGCTCCGGCTGCCGCAGGCCGCCTGCTGGTGCCGCAGACCTTGGACCATCGCCGCCAAGGACTGACTTGCGTGGCTAGGGCGGCAAGCCGGTCTTCCTGAAGCTGTTGTGGAGGGGGCGCAGGGACATCGACTGGGGGAGCAGAAGGTCCAGCCGCATGGAGACGCGGCGGTGCAGGGACATCGGCTGGGGGGGCTGAGGGGCCAACCGCCAGCGGGCTGCCCCCGGCGCCACTGACAGAGCCCCCTTTCGCACAGGTCTCACCATGGCTTAAGATCTTGGGGAGGGAGAGATTGCAGAGCTGGTTCGATATCTTTCTCTTCCCCCTTCCTGGCGCGCCAATCTGATGACGTCGAGTCACTTTCTTTAAGCGCCGGGGAAACGACGTCCTCCTTGCCGGACTCTTGTAAGAAAAGTCCCCGGAGACCGGATGCTCCGATGGGGACCCTCCAACGCTCAAGTTAGTCACTCAGGAACAAATGAGAGCCGTCTAACCGAAGGAGGCTAGTCAATTAGAGCTTAACTAGTAGGAAGAAACTAGAAAAACCAGAGTTCTTGGCCCCCTTACTTACAGCGAGAGCGTATGCACCTGTTCGAAGATACCCCCTTCCATTCTAGAAGATTGCTGATTTCAAGGTGCCCCGTTCAATAACAGACAAAAGATGAGGCTGACAGATCGTACTGTCACCGTGCATGTCGGAGGTGTCCTGCATCACCTGTCAGTACGGCCTTACAGGTGTTTGGCATCTATGGTTATGCCTACTGCCTGCCATCGCCGGATGTGACCGTGCACAGTCGCGGGCAGGTGGTGGACCATACTCTGTAATGGGGTATGGTCGTGTACAATGACAGACACATGATGGATCCAGCTGAGGGAGGCGGAACCGGGTGGAGATGGGCTCTTCCATGATACGGCGGGACAGCGGAGGCTGGCTATCATAGTCTGCATCTGGCAGGTGGGTGATCCAGCGGCTAAGTTCCTCCAATTATTGGTTATACTCATCGAGCCGACGCTCGGCTCGACAGGCTATCCTGCCATCATAGGACCCCTCCCCTGAGGATTTTGAGGATGGGGAAGAGTAACGGCGATGTCGGCGAGGGTGTTCCGCCTCCTTCCCATGTCGCCGCTTGGGAGAAATGCTGGCATGACGAGAAAGCGATCAGGGTCTTTTGGAAGCTCCCCGGTGGTGAGGTTTGGGCGAAGCATGGCGGTGGCGAGCCTCCGGGACCGGCAATCTCCTGCAGGAGAAATGTTGGCTGGGTTGGACCACCTCCGGAGTTGATGGGAATGGCTCCGGCTGCCGCGGGGCCGCCTGCTGGTGCCGCAGACCTTGGACCATCGCCGCCAAGGACTGAACTTGCATGGCTAGGGCGGCAAGCCGGTCTTCCTGAAGCTGTTGTGGAGGGGGCGCAGGGACATCGACTGGGGGAGTGGAAGGTCCAGCCGCATGGAGACGCGGCGGTGCAGGGACATCGGCTGGGGGGCTGAGGGGCCAACCGCCAGCGAATCTACTACTTGACGCTGCCCCCCGGCGCCACTGACAGAGCCCCCTTTCGCACAGGTCGTAACCATGGCTTAAGATCTTGGGGAGGGAGAGATTGCAGATCGCTGGTTCGATATCTTTCTCTTCCCCCTTCCTGGTGCGCCAATCTGATGACGTCGAGTCACTTTCTTTAAGCGCCGGGGAAACGGACGTCCTCCTTGCCAGACTCTTGTAAGAAAAGTCCCCGGAGACCGGATGCTCCGGTGGGGACCCTCCAACGCTCAAGTTAGTCACTCAGGAACAGATGAGAGCCGTCTAACCGAAGGAGGCTAGTCAATTAGAGCTTAACTAGTAGGAAGAAACTAGAAAAACCAGAGTTCTTGGCCCCCTTACTTACAGCGAGAGCGTATGCTTTTATACCTGTTCGAAGATACCCCCTTCCATTCTAGAAGATTGCTGATTTCAAGGTGCCCCGTTCAATAACAGACAAAAGATTAGGCTGACAGATCGTACTGTCACCATGCATGTCGGAGGTGTCCTGCATCACCTGTCAGTACGGCCTTACAGGTGTTTGGCATCTATGGTTATGCCTACTGCGTGCCATCGTCGGATGTGACCGTGCACAGTCGCGGGCAGGTGGCGGACCATACTCTGTAACGGGGTATGGTCGTGTACAATGACAGACACATGATGGATCCAGCTGAGGGAGGCGGAACCGGGTGGAGATGGGCTCTTCCATGATACAGCGAGACAGCGGAGGCCGGCTGTCATAGTCCGCCTCTGGCAGGTGGGTGATCCAGCGGCTAAGTTCCTCCAATTATTGGTTATACTCATCGAGCCGACGCTCGGCTCGACGGGCTATCCTGCCATCGTAGGACCCCTCCGCTGAGGATTTTGAGGACGGGGAAGAGTAACGGCGATGTCGGTGAGGGTGTTCCGCCTCCTTCCCATGTCGCCGCTTGGGAGAAATGCTGGCATGACGAGAAAGCGATCAGGGTCTTTTGGAAGCTCCCCGGTGGTGAGGTTTGGGCAAAGCATGGCAGTGGCGAGTCTCCGGAACCGGCGATCTCCTGCAGGAGAAATGTTGGCTAGGTTGGACCACCCCCGGAGTTGATGAGAATGGCTCCGGCTGCCGCGGGGCCGCCTGCTGGTGCCGCAGACCTTGGACCATCGCCGCCAAGGACTGAACTTGCGTGGCTAGGGCGGCAAGCCGGTCTTCCTGAAGCTGTTGTGGAGGGGGCGCAGGGACATCGACTGGGGGAGCGGAAGGTCCAGCCGCATGGAGACGCGGCGGTGCAGGGACATCGGCTGGGGGGCTGAGGGGCCAACCGCCAGCGAATCTACTACTTGATGCTGCCCCCCGGCGCCACTGACAGAGCCCCCTTTCGCACAGGTCATCACCATGGCTTAAGATCTTGGGGAGGGAGAGATTGCAGACCGCTGGTTCGATATCTTTCTCTTCCCCCTTCCTGGCGCGCCAATCTGATGACGTCGAGTCACTTTCTTTAAGCGCCGGGGAAACGACGTCCTCCTTGCCGGACTCTTGTAAGAAAAGTCCCCGAAGACCGGATGCTCCGATGGGGACCCTCCAACGCTCAAGTTAGTCACTCAGGAACAAATGAGAGCCGTCTAACCGAAGGAGGCTAGTCAATTAGAGCTTAACTAGTAGGAAGAAACTAGAAAAACCAGAGTTCTTGGCCCCCTTACTTACAGCGAGAGCGTATGCTTTTATACCTGTTCGAAGATACCCCCTTCCATTCTAGAAGATTGCTGATTTCAAGGTACCCCGTTCAATAACAGACAAAAGATGAGGCTGACAGATCGTACTGTCACCGTGCATGTCGGAGGTGTCCTGCATCACCTGTCAGTACGGCCTTACAGGTGTTTGGCATCTATGGTTATGCCTATTGCGTGCCATCGCCGGATGTGACCGTACACAGTCGCGGGCAGGTGGCAGACGTACTCTGTAACGGGGTATGGTCGTGTACAATGACAGATACATGATGACCATACGCCGTTATGAGGTATGGCCACACCCTGCAGCAGATGTGCGGCGGATTACGTGGTCGTGCCAGGTGGCCCGGGGCGGGCCGGATCATGCATCGGGCACTGTTCATGCAACCCAAGACCGAGGGGGTCTCGGGGGTTGAGATACTGTTCATAAGGCCCGGGAGCTATGGCTTGAGGCCGAGGGTGGACCTCGAGGCCAAGCATTGTTCATGCGGCCCGAGACCGAGGGGGTCTCGGGGGTTGAGATACTGTTCATAAGGCCCGGGAGCTATGGCTTGAGGCCGAGGGTGGACCTCGAGGCCAAGCACTGTTCATGCGGCCGAGACCGAGGGGGTCTCGGGGGTTGAGATACTGTTCATAAGGCCCGGGAGCTGTGGCTTAAGGCCGATACCGAGGGGGGGGGCTCAGGAGGCCGAGAGGGTCGCCGTTATCGTTTATTCTGACGGCGCTGGATCAGCCATATCAGAAAGAAAGAAAGAGAGAGATGGACTTGGTTATACTAACGTGTAATCAAGCTTTTAAATCTATTCATCCTTTTCATTCTTAAATCCATACATATCTCATCATCTTGAAGATTCATGATCCTTATGAATCTAAGAATGTTAAAGGACAATCACATCTAAACTTGGCTTGGCTACACTCATGTATAGCCAAGTTTAGCGCGCACGTGCACTCTCTCTCTCTCTCTATATATATATATATATATATATATATATATATATATATACATACTAACCTTCACTTTCCAATTTCTCACATCTGCATTTTTTGTGGGTTAGTTTCCTCTGCTTGTCCATCAATATATCCGATATTACAACCGAGATGGCTAACAGAATGATGCCGAGGCCTTACTAAACATTAATCCATCGCAGTTGCACTCCACAAGCCCTTGATTGCTCCAAACAACCAAGCAGAGTGGTGACTCCATGTTCATGGACTTTGATGGTACAATTATAAGACTGCTTGCCACTTCATTGTAAATTCTTCAGTGCATCCGGTCTACATGATATGTAGATCAAGCTTATTGATGAGCGTCAAGTCAGGCCAATCAGGATGATTTAGCTTTAGTCATTATCTAAATTTTCAGAATTTAGATGAAAAATCGTCAAAATTGGCATTGTGGCCTGATTTACTTCCTACACGGTAGATTAATTAGGAGCATCAAAAAATTTCTCTTCAACGTGACACTTGATGTTGTGCCTCTCGATGGATGGTCTAACCCTCTGTGGTAACAAAGAATTTGCAATCATGTCCACGGCCTTCTTGGATGAACAAATCCCTACCTGACTCACGGTGTTCTAAAGTTCAGTTTCTTAAGCCTGCCTGCATGGATGTTCAGCCGTTGCCATCAAAATCCCACCACTGAAATGCATAGTCCGGGCCCTATTTCGACCCATGACCTAAACTACTCATTACTTCATTGTTTGTCTTTGAGATGGTTGCCTTCATTTATATCCAATTTTTTCATGCAGCGACACAACGTACAAATCATTGACACAGTTCATGTTCAACCACTTGGTGCTCTCTTTTTCTGGTTCACGTTTTCATCCAAATCTTCCAAGTTCCAACTAAATCACCAACCACCAACGTTTCTGTTGGAGCTCACTACCAACCAACAATGAAAAATAGGTAAAGCGTCTTGTGCACCAAGGGAATCCTACCTATCCGTTTGGTCATCCCCATTGATAACTAGGACTAGCGATGATATCCATCAACATAACATCAATTGAAGCAACAAAAAGATGTTTTTAATGGCATGTGTGGGTCCTCATGTTGCCTTGCCAATAAGAAGGTGATTCAATATTAGTTACCTTATGATATATGTTCCATGTTTGGTTTGCCAGATATTTCCCTGAGTGGGACCTTTAATAGATTGAGGAAATTTAGTTAGAGAAGGTTAAGCAAAAAGAGGATGGTAGAATTACAGCTACAAATGATACCTGAGACCCAATAATCGGATAGGATCAGTATTGAGATTTTATTTAAATAAACTAAGCATGTGTTTGTGTGTTGTATTAAAGGGAATAGTTTCACATCGGAAACTTACAAAGAGGATGAGCTCTTTATAAAGAAAAGTTTCCTTAGTAGTTTGTATAAAGTGCAAAACCCAAAATATGCCACTTAGCATTTATGTGTGCACCCAATTATGTGCTCGCGTTCGCGCTTGTAAGTTTTGGCGCCAGCTCTCCAGGAATCGACTCATCCCAGGCACCAGCACCGCAGCGCTCAAATTCTATAAATATACACAAATTAAACCATAAAAAATATCAATTCTTGTCTACAATCGAGTTTTCATTAGTGCTTTGGTGCAAACTCGATTTAAGGCTTGTCATATCCTGCATGTATTTGCTATTCATCATAGACCATTCGAAAGGGTACAAATAACACTTAAGAAAAGCATTTCAAGCCAGTGGTGTTATTGATTATCCTTATCTTCATCTCTCTCAGTCCTTATCCTTATCTTCATCTCTACTTCCTTTATTTAAACTTCTCAATAATCTTAAGCGTTATTTCAATGGAGGCCAAGACTTTTGTCGCCACCATCAAGTTGATGAACCAAGATCTTGTCAGACTCGATCATTTCGATGGCACTAATTTTATCCATTGGCAAGATAAGTTAAATTTCTTCTCACTGCATTAAAGATCTTCTACATCCTCGATCCGGACTTGGTGCCCATACCGGAGCCAACTGACAACGACTCCGACGAAGTCAAGGCAGAGCGCAAGAAGCGAAGGGAGGATGAATTCATATGCCGCAGGCACATCCTAATGCTCTATCCGACTGATAGTATGACCTATACACTAACACACAATCGGCAAAAGAAATATGGAACGCATTGGAATACAAGTACAAGGCCGATAAAAAGGTACAAAAAAAATTTTCATCTCTAAATATTTTGATTTTAAGATGTGTGATGAAAATCAATTCTTGCACAAGTGCATGAATTGTAAGTGATTACCAACAAAATCAAAGCAGTGAAAATTGATATTCCAAGTCTTTTCAAATCGGTGCAATAATTGCAAAATTACCATCGTCTTGGAAGGGCTATAGGAAAAAACTTCTTCGCAACACCGAGATTTTTTCTTGGAGCAAATTCAGAAACACCTTCGAATCGAGAGGAATCAAGGGTGAGGGAGAAGTTGGAGAATGTCAATGTTGAATTGGGGTCTTCAAAGGCCAATGTTGTGAGCAAGCCTAAGAAGGACAAAAAGGAGGCAAAGCAAGCTATCTTGGCCCCAAAAAGAATCAAGAGAAGTTCAAGAAAAAGAAGCCCAAGGGAAGCTGTTATGTGTGTGGCAAACTCGAGCATTTTGCTCGTGATTGCAGACACCACATGGGCCAAATCAAGGAAGCAAATGCCACCAACATTGAAAATGATGAAATCATCGCCGCCGTGAGCAAAGTCATGAAAATCCGTGAAAAGGTCCCCGAATGATGGTACGATACCTGTGCCACCGTCCATGTTTCCTATGACAAGTCTATGTTCAAGACTTATGTGGATGTCACCGATGAACAAGAGATACAAATGGGCAATGAAGGCCGATCCAAGATGCATGGCAAAGGAAATGTGAAACTCAAATTCACTTCCGGCAAGAAAATTACTTTGTCAAATGTGTTGCATGTGCCGGATATGAATAGGAGCCTTGTTAGTGGAGATCACTGGGGCAAACCAAGAATAAAATCTATTTTTAAGTCGGACAAACTTATCTTGATCCGTAATGGTGTATTTGTTGGCAATGGCTATTCTAGTGATGGAATGATCAGATTATGTATAATTGACAATGCTATTAATAAAGATGCCGCTTCCACTTATATGCTTGACTCAATTATATTATGGCATGGTAGACTAGCATATTGGAATTAGTACTATGAACAAGCTTGTTAAATATGGTTTGATTTCTTAAAAATTGATGAGTTCAATAAATATGAAATATGCATTAAATTCTGATATATGTGAATTTAATGGTATATTAACTAGAGGTGGGAATAGGTATTTCATTACCTTTATTGACGATTGTTCTAGATTCACATATGTTTATTTATTAAAGCATAAAGATGATGCTTTCCATGCTTTTAGAATATATAAAGCGAAGGTAGAAAGGTAGAAATATTAAAATCCTTAGAAATAATAGGGGTGGAGAATATTTCTTTAATAATTTTAATGTATTTTATGAAGAAAATGATATTATACACCAATGTTCTGCATCACGTACACACAACAAAATGGTTTGGTAGAACGTAAGAACAGAACATTACAAGAGATGATTAATGCTATGTTAATGCATTCCGAATTGTCATTTAATTCATGGGGTGAAGCTTTACTTGCTGCTTGTCATATTTTAAATAGAATTTCTTAAAAAAAAAACTCAGACATCTCATAAGAGATATAAAAAGAAAGAAATCCAATATTGGGTATTTCAAAAGTGGGGTGTTTTGCCTACTACAAGAACCTAGACCAATGACCAAATTGGGTCCTAGAGAAATGAGAAGTGCATTTGTTGGTTATTTTATAAATAACAAAGCTTATAGACTCTTGGATCTAGAGTCTAACGTGATAGTGAAATCTAGAAATATGGAGTTTATAGAGAATTTAAAGAGTAATAATTCTAAGCTCCTACAAATTTAAAGAGTAATAATTCTCATGATGAGAGATCTTGAAAGGTTGCTGAAGAACAACTGGAGCTTCAAAAAAGTAAGAGAATCCGAAAGGCTAAGGATTTAGGATCCAATGAAATAGACTCTCAACTTATTTTTCTTTATTTAATTGAAGAAAGTAGAGAGAATTTTATTCATAAGGTACCATTATTCTTCAAGTGAAAGATGATCCTAAAACCTTTAAGGAAGCTATGGCTTCAAGGGATTTAGCTTTTTGTAAGGAAGCTATACAAGATGAAATGGATTCCATTATACTAACCACACTTGAAAAATTATCGATCTACCAAATGGGTCTAAACTCATTGGTTGCAAGTGGGTGTTTAGAAGAAAGTATCATAGTGATGGTACTCTTAACACCTATAAGGCTAGATTAGTAGCTAAAGGGTTTCGACAAAAAAAAGGAATAGACTATTTTGACACATATGCACCAGTAGCAAGAATAACAACAATCAGAGTATTGTTTGTGTTGGCTTCATTGCATAAGTTATATGTTCATCAAATGGATGTCAAAACAGTATTCCTGAATGAAGATCTCGATGAGGAGATTTACATAGAACAATCAGAATGTTTTATTTTACCAAGAAATAAACATAAAGTATGCAAGCTTGTTAAATCATTATATAGATTAAAACAAGCTCCAAAGAAATGGTGCAAAATGTTTGACACAGTCATACTTTCTAATGGATTTGTTTATAATATTTCTGATAAGTGCTTGTACACAAAGGTCAAAGGAACATAGTAATATTTGTATACCTTTACGTTGATGATATGTTGATCATCAACAATGAGATGAAAGGCATATTAGAAATGAAGAGGTTTCTAACCTTCTCATTCAAAATGAAAGATCTTGAAAAAGTGGATACTATTTTGGGCATAAAGGTGAAACAAAATAGTGAGTTTTGAACTTTATCAATCATACTATGTTGAGAAAGTATTAGACAAGTTCAAATACCTAAAATTCAAAGAAGTAAATTCTCTATTTGATCCAAGTATAAAACTTGCAAAGAATGATGGAAGAGCCGGGCTCAACTCGAATATGCAAGTGCAATTGGTTGTCTAATGTATTTGATGCAATACACTAGACCTGATTTAGCATTTACGGTTAGTAAACTAAGTAGATTTACTAGCCGTCCATGTGTTGAGCATTTGAAGGAAATTGGGAGCGCTTTTGGATATCTTATGAAAACCAAAATCTTGGTCTTTACTATTCAAAGTTTTTTGCTATTTTGGAAGGATATACTAATGCAAGTTGAATATCGAGTGTGGAAGATAGTAAATCTATCATAGGTTGGGTGTTTACACTAGCTGGTGGAGCAATTTCTTAAAAATCCAAGAAACAAACATGTATCACGTATTCGACCATGGAATCAAAGTTTATGGCTCTTGCATCAGCAGAACAAGAGGCTAAGTGGTTAAGAGATCTTCTTCTAGAAATCCCATTGCTTGTAAAAATATATCAGCAGTGTTGATACCTTGTGATAGCCAGGCTACTTTAGCTAGAGCGTAGACGAAGTGTACAATGGTAAGTCTAGACATATTAGTCGACGACATAAGTATGTGAGAAAATTAATCAAGAATAAAATAATTTCACTCATATTTGTGAGATCAGTTATAATTTAGCTAATCCTTTCACTAAACCTCTTTCAAGAGGCTTAGTAAAAAGACCTCAAGTGGTATGGGTCTTAAACTTCATGATTAAAGATCTACCAACAATGGCAACCCAACCTAACACTAGAAAATGGCTAGTTTTAGGTTCAATGGGTAAAAACAAATTATTGATAAGTGGATGGCTTGAAGTGTCTAACTTATGAGTGCTAGCTGTTATGGTTGGAGGGTTGAGTCTTCAAACTCTTAATGAAGTTCAGTCATTGTGGATAAGTATCTGTTAGTAACAGAGATACTGGAAGAACTTCACTATATGAATATTGAGATAATACCGTCTCAAGTGAGAGTGAAGTTTCTCTCATAAATATTCATGAAATGAATGAGCATATGGCTATAAATGGTGCTAAGCGTGTGGTGTAAACAAGAAACACTAAGGAGTGTGTGTGAAGTATCATCGGTTTTGACACAAGGAATAACCGGTTCAAAGCGTTTATGCTACCTAAAATTCGTTAAAGTTTTGTGGTGTTTTTACTAAGGTTAGGTTCAATCGAAAGATACCAAACTGTATTAATGCTCCTTGTCCTTAATTTTAGATGTGGACTTAGTTTGTTTTAAACAAGTGGGGGATTATTGAGATTTTGTTTAAATAAACCAAGTGTGTGTTTGTGTGTTGTATGAAAGGGAATAGTCCCACATCAAAAACATACAAAGAGGATGAGCACTTTATAAAGAAAAGTTTTTTCTAGTAGTTTGTGTAAAGTGCAAAGCCCAAAGTATGCCACTTGGCATTTTTGTGTGCACCCAATTGCATGCGAGCATTTGCACTTGCGCGAGCCCAAGCCCAAGCCCGATCCCGAGCCCACATGTCGAGCTCGAGCCCAAGCCCACATGCGCCCATGCACCCGCATGCCATGGCATGGGCAATGAAGCTGTATATGCACTATTGGCGCTTTTAGGCGCACTTGTGGCTCTTAGGGCATGTGGCTCGGGCGAGAGTGCGGAGTCACGGACTCTCTTGGGGCAATTCTCACCTCAGAAGTCGAAGTGATGTGATACTTCGATTCGAATTTTTGCCCATTGCAAGTTTTGGCTCGGTTTTGTTCTGAAGCGCGGTGGCTCTTCAGGAATTGATGCATCCCAGGCACTAGCGCCGCGGTGCTCAAATTCTATAAATACACACACAAATCAAACCAGAAAAAGATATCAGTTCTTGTCTATAATCGAGTTTTAATTAGTGCTTTGGTGCAAACTCGATTTAAGGCTTATCGTATCTGCGGCGTATTTGCTATTTACCCATAAAGCATTCGAGAGGATGCAAATAACGCTTAAGAAAAGCGTTTCGTGTATGATTCAAACCAGCGGTATTATTTATTATCCTTATCTTCATCTCTCTCGATCCTTATCCTTATCCTCATCTCTACTTCCTTTATTCAAACTTCTCAATAATCGAATATTCTATTAATGTCATAATATGATAATTCGATAACCAATAGCTTGAAGGTTTGGGTTTAGATGCAATCAATATGCTAATTCATGGCTTGATAGATAGCCAATAGTAGTTTATATTCATAAATAATTACATGTTTATTTTTTATTGGGAGAAATTTAGAACAAACTGATCCTAGCCCAACCTGTGCTTTAAGATTTGGACACTTGATGTGTACATTCTTGATGGCCATGTATTAATGCATCATCTTTAGATCCTTAAAGTTTAAAACTTTCCTGTGAGGGCATGAATCTAACAAAAAAAAAAAAGGCTTTCCACACTATATTTTGAGAGACCATCTATAAACCAAAAAAAGAATGGTGGCAAAACTGCAAGAAAAATGTTTATGAACCTCAAAATATCTATGCTAGTATTCTCCATGCCAACCACCCAAATGATTAGAGAACTTATGTATCTCTTAAAAGTGCCACAGTTATATGGAGGACCATAAGTAAGCCATTATTAGGATTACCTCAACATATGATTTGGGCAATTAGCAATGGAAAATTCATTGATATCAGAGGCTCAACCATGATTCCCCTTCATTCCCTTCAACTAAAAATCTCTCATTATTTGTGTTGAAACTATCGCTCAATTGGCCTAAGTTGACAAATCAACTTTGGGAAGTGAAATTTGGAATAAACATTTGTTCGGACAACTCTTTCCACTTCACATCGTGGAAGAAATTACAAATACACCAATTGAATGATTAAACCATAATAATCTGCTAAGTTGGGGAACTAGTTATAAAAAAATTCTAATTAATGAGATTTATGTCTAGGGATTGGAAGGAGGAAGGACATTGTAATCAAACGTAAGGATGATCTGAAAATTGAAGGCAAATTAGAGGGTACACATTTCTTATGGAATTCATAGCATGGCGATCTTCAAACTTCTTTATTATGACTCATGGAGTTCCCTCCCTTTCTATTACTTGTAAGAGATGCAGTGTGAATGGCAAAACTTTTAATTATCTTTTCTTTTAATGTTAAAACTTCATGTTAGTTTGAAATAATCTTAATCATCACATAGTTTCTCATTTCCAAACTATTCATGTTTGAAAATTCCTCTTCGGACGTCCCATCGATAAGGAAATGAGTATTGATTAGATAACTCATATATTCTCTTTGTAGATATAAAGAGAGAGAAATGAAGTATGTTTTATAATAAATATTTTAATTCAACCTAAGTGGTTAGATAGGCTATTAGTCAAGCCAAGGAGTTTATCAAATCTACTAACTCTTGTTGACTTTTTTACCGTTAAAAAAAAAGTTAAAAAAAAAAAATAAAGAGGAGTCAGAACGCTCGCTACAGCGTTCCACGAACGCTCGGCGAGCGTTCCATGATTTTCGAAAATACGCATTCCACTCTTTCTTTCGTTCTGGAAGGAACGGTAACAAGGCCTAACGGCTTATATATATATATATAGATAAAGGAAAAAGAGAATAAAAAGTAAGAAAATCCAAATCCTAAAAGCTTTATTCAATTGTTGAAGATCATGTTGTTGCACGTGCTTGGAGTTGGGAATCTGTCTCAACAAGGAGTTGGAAATCTGTCTCAACAAGGAAGTCTGTCTCAACAAGCTACTGACGGTAAAAGATTTATTTAACATTTTTTTTTGGGCATCTGAATCATTGGGTTTGCACCTCCATCGATCGTGCTCGCGGTAGGAGGATCGGATCGAGCCGGATCGTTGTACCTTGGGACAAATCGCCAACAACCCGCACGAGGGGGCAAAAACTTGTCCTTAGGGCAGTGTCTAACACGCCTCGACCAGTTTGATTCTTTTAAACTTTAATTTTATTTTGAATTTAAATTTTAGATTAATTTTCTAGCATTTTCTAGAAAAGAATTTTTACAAAAGAAAAACAATTTTCTAACAGCTAAGGACAAGTTTTTCTATCATTAGAAATTGCTAGATTTTATTATAAGTAAAAAAATTCTTATTTTGATCTGTCAGAAGCCTTAGAATTTATTTTATGTTTTGAATTTAAAATTTAAAATTCAAATTTGAAATTAAATTTGAAAAAAAAAAATTGAAACTCAAATTCAAAATTGAATTATTTGAGTTAATTTTGTTTAGTTATTATTATTGCAAGTAGTTTCTAGATTTAATTTTTTGAATTTAAATTTAAAATCTAGAAATATCTGAAAAATTATTAATTTAAAAAATTCAAATTTTAAGGTTGTGCAGAACGAATTAAAATTTACTTCAAAATGGGTTCTGATGATCTTAGTGCAATCAAACCTGAAAAATTTAATGGATCATTCTTTAGGAGGTGGCAAAGTCAAGTGAAATACTGGCTTACCACTTTAGGTTTATTTTCTGCCATAGAATTATCAGATCCCAAATCCAATAGTCAACAAGGTTCTTCTAGTATAGTTGATACTTCCTCTTCATCAACATCAAAAACATCCAAGAAATAGATTTTCATTGTAGACATAGAATTTTAAGTGCCCTATCTGATAATCTTTATGATGTCTACCTTCCTACTAAAACTGCTAAGGAACTATGGGATGCCCTTGAGGCTGAATATGGGATGGTTGATGCTGGTCTAGATAGATTCACTATCTCAAAATTTTGAAAGTACATAATGGTAGATTCCAAACCATTAGTATTCAAATTCATGAATTCCAAGATTTTCTTAGAAAGTCAGATTGACTGGCTGTAGTTTTTCTGAAAACTATAAGGTCCAAGCCTTAGTAGATGCCCTTCCATCATCTTGGTCATCCTTTACTCGAGAGCTAAGCCATAAGCAAGGTAGCTTGACCCTAACAGAAGTGATTAACTCTATTAGGATTGAAGAGGAACACCGGCTTAAGCTCAATCAAAATCAAAAGACCGACCTTGGACCTAAAATCCATCTGACCGAGTCAAATCCAACTCCAAATCAATTCAAACCTAAGGGAAAGAATTTTAAGAAGAAGAAATTTCAATCTAGATCCAACCAATCATACAAACCTCCTCAGAACCGATCAAATCAGAACCGACCGAATCAGAAGTCAAAGAATTATAAAGGCACATTCTGCTTTGTGTGCGGAAGGACAAATCATGTGGCGAAGGACTGCTACCACCGAAAGACTGAACCATTGAGAAATCATCTAAACCACAAGTTAACGTGGTTGAGAGTGGTGCTGAGCCTTCTTTCAGGTCGGTAAATTCAAAATTCTTAATTAACTCAACCCAATCTTCTTGTGATTGGTGGCTTGATTCAGGAGCTAATGTTCATGTTTGTTTTGATCGCTCCTGGTTCTCCACCTTTCAGGAATCAAGTGGAGGAGGTGTGACACTTGGGAATAACTCTTCAGCACAAGTGCTTGGGAAAGGTCAAGTGGATCTAAAGATGACATCTGGAAAAATCCTGGTCCTTCATGAAGTGCTGTTAGTTCCTAGTGTTAGAAGAAATTTGATTAGTGGATCTCTTCTTATATCTAGAGGATATAAAATTGTTCTAGAGTCAAATAAAGTTGTAATTACTCGTAATAATGAGTTTGTTGGTAAAGGTTTTGTATGTGAAGGTCTTTTTAAATTAAATGTATCCTCTAAGTTATCTAATAAAAGTCTCTTCTTTTTAATGTTGAATCTTCAAATGTTTGGCATAGTAGACTTGGTCATGTGAATTTTGATCGTATTCATTACATGACAAATCTTAATCTAATTCCTAAAGTTCATATTGATAGAAAGTTTAAATGTGAGATTTGTATTCAAGCTAAGATGCCTAGAAAACCTTTTAAATCAGTAAATAGGAGTTCAACACTTCTTGAATTAGTCCATAGCGATGTATGTGACTCTACCAAGTTTCCTACACGGGGAGGAAGTCGTTACTTTGTAACATTCATAGATGACTTCTCTCGATATTGTCACATATATTTGATAAAATCTAAGGATGAAGTATTAGATAAGTTTAAATTTATAAGGTAGAAGCTGAAACCCAAACTGAGAAAAAGCTTAAGAAATTTAGGTCAGATCGCGGTGGTGAATATACCTCAAATGAAATGACTCTATTTTGTCAAGAATATGGGGATGAAGAGTCCAATGGTGTAGCAATACGTAGAGAACGAAGTGAGGATACCCTTTAAGGATAGTCCTAAAAAACGAAAAAGCTTAGGTCAGATCACTGACTATTAATCAAATGGAATGACTCTTTGTCTGAAGAATATAATTTAGCAACAGAAGTAAAAAGGATATACGTTAATCGTATGGTTAATAATGGTTAATAAGTTTCAGTACCTTGGTGGGGGGGGAAGTTTTATCATTTAAATAGGATACCCTTTAAGGATAGTCCTAAAACACCTTTTGAGCTTTGGAAAGGTAGAACACCCAGGCTAGATTATCTTAAAGTGTGGGGATGCTTAGCTAAGGTAGGAATACCTGAACCCAAGAGAAGAAAAATAGGACCTAAAACTGTAGATGCTATCTTTATAGGTTATTCCTTAGATAGCAGTACAAATAGGTTCCTAGTGATAAACTCTGATATAAGTGGCATCTCAAATAACACTCTTATCGAATCTAGAGATGCTACTTATTTGAAAATGTTTTTCCTTTCAAGAATCAAGTACCAATCTCTCTCTTCTAATCCTTTCTTGGTTCTTCTGAAGCTTTCTCTAATGAGTCAAGGAAAAGGAAAAGATCTAATCCTAAAGGTGAACCTTCTGAACTTAGAAAAAGTTCAAGGATAAGGAAAGAAAAAGATCTTGGTGAAGGTTTCTTTACTTTCCTAGTCGAAGGTGAACCTTCTTCTTTTTCAGAGGCGATGTCTTCTCCTGATGCTCCTTTTTGGAAGGAAGCTATTCTTTCTGAATTTAATTCAATCTTACAAAATGAAACTTGGATCTTATCTGATTTACCCCCTGGAAGCAAACCTTTAGGGTGTAAGTGGGTATTTAAGAAGAAATTTAGACCTGATGGTTCAATAGAAAAGTATAAGGCTAGATTAGTAGCCAAAGGGTATAACCAAAAGAAAGGGTTAGATTTCTTTGATACATATTCTCCTGTAGCTAGAATAACAACCCTTAGATCACTTCTTGCTATTGCTTCCATTCATAAGTTAATCATTCATCAAATGGATGTGAAGACTGCGTTCCTAAATGGAGATCTTGAGGAGGAGATCTATATGGAACAGCCTGAAGGTTTTGTTGTAAAGGGACAAGAAGACAAGGTTTGTAAACTTATCAAGTCCCTTTATGGTCTTAAACAGGCTCCTAAACAATGGCATGAGAAATTTGATCAAATTATTCTATCTTTTGGATTTCAAATCAATAATCATGATAAGTGTGTGTATTCTAAGATCGTCGATAATGATTGTGTAATCCTTTGCTTATATGTCGATGATATTTTAATTTTTGGAACATCTCTTGAAATTATTTCAAGTGTTAAATCTTTCCTCTCTTCTAAGTTTGACATGAAAGATTTAGGTGAAGCGGATGTAATCCTAGGGATGAAGCTTATCAAGTCCCATGAAGGGATAGCTCTCTCTCTTTCTCATTCTATAGAAAAAATGATCAAGAAGTTTGGTTATTCCAATCTTAAATCAATATCTACTCCTTTTGATCCTAGCTTTCACCTAAAGAAAAATTTAGGTGACCCAATTAATCAATTAAAGTATTCTCTCTCTCTTGTATGTAGCAAACAGGACAAGACCTGATATTGCCTATGCTGTAGGAAGGCTGAGTAGATATAATCAAAATCCTGATCAATCTCATTGGGTAGCCTTAGAAAGAGTGTTCCGATATTTAAAGGGAACACTTAATCTCTCTTTGATGTTCACTGAATACCCTGAGGTGGTTGAGGGTTACAGTGATGCTAATTGGGTCACTGATTCTCATGATTTAAAATCAACCACCGGATACTTTTCTTCTTGGCGGTGCTGCTATTGCCTGGGGATCCACTAGGCAAACTATTATTTCTAGAAGCACCATGGAGGCCGAGTTGATAGCTCTGGATACCACTGTAATGAGGCAGAGTGGATAAAAAATCTAATATCAGAGCTACCTTTGGTACCTAAGCCAGTTCCAGCTATATCAATCCATTGTGATAATAAGGCCGCAATTGAACTGACAAATCAAAAGAGTACCAATAAAAAGATGAATCGCCATATACGGCTTCGTCATAAGTCTATAAGACAACATAAGAAAAATGATGTTATCTCTTTGGAATTTGTCAAATCTGAGAAGAATTTGGCAGATCAATTAACCAAGGGATTATCTAGGAGTGGAGTCCTAGATTCATCGAGGGGATGGGGCTTAAGCCCATTATTTGGTCACCAGCAGTGGATACCCAACCTCTGTGATTGGAGATCCCATGAATGAGGTTCAATGTGGTAGAAACGAAGCTGATTGAGTGATCGTGTTAGAGCACAAATTTTGAAAAATTTTCAACCCATCCCTATGATGAGTGCTCTTATAAAGTGACAAAGTAAATTTGTGTAAGGTTGAGTGATTCTCTTAATGGATCCGAGGTAGGTTATCTGCAGGGTATTAGTCACAAATACCCTTGGAGGATTCACCTATATGAGAATTGTCATATTAGGCCGTGACTAAAGGTTTGGGCTAACCTTAAGAAATTCTCATGAAAAATCAAGGTACTAAGCGCAAGGCCTTTAATATGCGCTGACCGCTTAAACCCAATTGATTCATGCTGTGTGTGTGATTAGTAGAAGTCTGAGTCAAGGACCTAGTTCAAGGTCTAATTCACTATGGTTCCTTCATATGTATACAATCAACACAAAGTGAGGTTCAAGTCCACAGGACACCTCACCTATTGTTGGGTTACGAAATGAAAAATCCCAATCTAATTGGAATAAAATTGCAGTGGAAACAAAATAAATTTATAACCCACCAAGAATCACATGCGTTTCATAAAACCGAAAGAAGGATAAACAAAAATATTACCTTTTGTTATTACCTTTTGTTATTACCTTTTTAATCAGTATGTAATCCTTCCGTTCTTGTGTTGGGTTTTCTCGGATCTTCAAAGGTGCTGCCTTTCAGAAAGACGATCACCCTCTACAAGTATCCACACACGAACCGACACCAAAATGGTTTGAATGCTAGTTCAACCATTCCATTTTTCATAAAAATGAACCCATGTTTTTAACTCTCTGTTTTTCCATCTTTAAGGCAAAAGATATGACGCTTCAAAAGCCCCAATCGACGTGACCTTTCAAATGCCCCAACCGATGTTACCTTTCAAATGCCCTACAGACTCTAAAACGTATATATCGAACATATATACAAGCATGCTAGAAATTTTGGTTAACTAAGATTTTAATTGATATTTATTTAAAACTTCTTTTAAATAATAACAATTTAAATCCTTTCCTTACAAAATAAGGAATATATTTTTAATCAAAAAAAACTTTGTGAATTATTTCCTTATCCAATAAGAAAATGTAACAATTTAATTACTTGTCACAATTTAAATTATAATTAAATTTTCTCAAAATTAAATTCGAATCTAAATGACAACTAATTATTATTTGTAATTTAAAATAATCTCATCATTTTAAATATAGAGAGTAACAAATCGTAACCATTATTGTCCGTTCTTAGTGTGCGACCCTATAGGTTCAATTAACGTTGGTAGTAGGCCTAAATCACATTTTGAACCTACAAGTCATAAGCGGCCTCTAGTAAGACATTATGACTACCCAAGTTAAATAAAAAGCTTATGTTCCGAGACAACCTTAAAGTAGCTATTAACATAATCCTTTTGTCACATGATATCTTGATAGAATATAAGGCATGGATAAAGTCAACCTTAATCTCTCTATCTTTAATTTCTCGAAACCCAATTAGACTGACTAAACAAATGATATTGATCTCCATCAATTCATTTGAGCATGGCCATGCATTTCTCAGTCTCAATCATCGAGGGGCCCAGAGATATCTCTTATAATAAGAGGAACAAATTTCATCTTAATCACTCACATCTCACTACATGATTCTTATTATGTTCAATCATAATCTTTATAATCATCCGGTTAAAGACAACGTTTGATTATGTCAAAACATAATATTCCTCATGTTGAGAACTATGGCAATCTCAGGTCTAAGGATTTAATGACACAACTACTAGAGATTAACTTATGACTTTGATCCATGTATTAATCTCAAGGCGGGTCTTATCCAATTTGTTCTCAATAAATACATATAAATTTGATTTGTATCTCATACACATATTCATCCCATGAATATCAATCAAATTTCATACTAATCTTAATTTATTATTATTTCTACAACAATAACCGATTAGGGATATTTAGAATAATTCATAATATTATTCAAGGACATTATTATATAATAAATATGCAAATTATGATAATAGTAAATGTTCATAAATATTCAAATACCATGTGTACTATTACTAACACCTATTGCACAGTATAAGATGCCCTAAAATTTTTGGTATATTGATTTTATTATTTTATTTATTATTTTATTATTTTATTTTTAAACTTTTGTGGGGAATTATTGACTTTTTTATAGTTTTAAAAAAGAAAAAGTTAAAAAAATGGAAAGAAATAAAGACCCATGCGAGCTTTAAATGCTCGCGTGGAGTCAGAACGCGAGCGTTCCGTCATTTCCGAAAATACTCGAGCATTCTGCTCTTCCTTCCGTTCTTGGAGGAACGTAACAAGGCCTAACGGCTTTTTATATATATATATATATATATATATATATATAGACTAAAGGAAAAGAGAATAGAAAAGTAAGAAAATCTAAATCCTAAAAGCTCTATTCAATTGTTGAAGATCATGTTACTGCAAGTGCTTAGAGTTGGGAATTTGTCTCAACAAGGAAGTCTATCTTGAAGGTGGTAATCTGTCTCAACAAGAAAGTCTGTCTCAACAAGCTACTGGTGGTAAAAGATTTATTTAACATTTTATTATTTTTATTTTTTTTTTGCATCTGAATCATTGGGTTTGCACCTTCACCTGATCGTGCTCACGGTAGGAGGATCGGATCGAGTCGGATCGTTGTACCTTGTGGATAAATCGCTAACAACCTGCACGAGGGGCGAAAACTTATCCTTAGGACAGTATCTAACACGCCTTGATCAGTTTGATTCTTTTAAACTTTAGTTTATATTTTAAATTTAAATTTTAGATTAATTTTTTAGTATTTTTTAGAAAAAGATTTTTTTAAAAAAACCAATTTTCTAACAACTCTAACGAATCTGGGACTCCTCTCTATAGCAACATGTCGGCACTTCTGTTAAGCTAATTTTTCGATTGCCTCAATCAAATCATGTCAAGGTGAATTTCGATGAATCTGTCTGTCCAAATATAATTGGTGCTGAAATAGTTATTGAGATCACAGGGGTTGTATTCTTTTTGCATTAGCTTTTCTTCTTTCAACTTCTTTAAACTTTTATATAGAATTAATTGGCAATTGGTATAAGTTGAGAATAGCCATTCATTTATTCTAGCGTTCGAGAATTATTCTTGAAGATGATCTAGCTACCAGTGTGTCGTGGACCAAGGGTTAGCCAAATTATTAACATCCATACTTAAGGGACCTCTATATGCTCATTTCATCCATTTTAGAATTTGAATGCTCGCACATATAAAGGGAGGCCAACTATATAGTGTACTTTCTGATTAATTAGGCTGTGATATGGAAGGAAATGGCTTGATGGACTATATATTTTGCTCTCCAGTTAACTTATCTTACTATTGTTGATGCTCAAAGAATAGTTTCCTAGGGTATTAATCCTCTTTTTCTTATTTCCAGAAGAAGGGAAGCCATCAATTTAATGATAAATTTGATTCCACAATTCATTCATCATCAATTATTATTATTATTGGTTTTTATCAGTGAAAACAAGTTAAAATCATAACAAAAAGTAAATGCTATGCTGTACTTCATTATTACAAAATTATGTAAGCCAAAAATAAAGATTTTAAAGACCGGTATAAAAAGGTAAAAATTTAATTCATAATAAAGCTATGAAACATTCGATGTAAATCACATCCAACCTTTTATATATATATATATATATATATCTAAACTTGATTACATTGTAGGGTTTACATTAGTGAAATAGGAAAGGATTCCAAACAATCACCTAGGCATTTGAGGACGGTGTCCATTCAATTGTCATGCTCTAAGCCCCAATGAGGTGAATTGGTGAACAGGCTCTACGCCTTCTAATCTTTCTCTCTCTATGGAATACTACCACTAAAACTTTCTATATTTTCTTTCTCTATCTCTCAATTCTAACCAACAAGATCCATCATTGCCTTCCATTGATGATCTAGCATCTCCATTGGTAGGAGGACATAAGCCTTCTCTATTTATCTTTTCCTCTTTCTTTTGCTCTCTCCCTTTTAGAATCTTTTGTTTTATGGCCACCTTCACCACCTTGCTAGAAGCCACCATCTATCTCTACTTCTCTTGTGATTAGAAATATGGGCTAAGCCTCTCTTGAGGTCATGACAAAACCCCTACCTTTCTTTTTCATCCTCTTTTTTTTTCTTTCTTTCTCTTTTCCTCTCTGTTGCACTGGTGTCTTGTGCCCATGCCATAGGCTTGTGAGTAGAGAGGGGAGAAAGTTAGATTCTCTCCCTTCTCTCTCCTTCCCTTTATCCCTCTCTCTTTCTTTCTCTTCATCCCCTCTATTGAGTGTGCTGATGGATAGAGAGGAGACAAAGTTTGATTCTCTCTCTTATCTTTTATTTCTATTTTTTTCTTCCTTTTTCTCTTCCTATCCCTCTCTTTCTTCACTTTATAGTGCCCCTATGGCCATGCCATAGGCTAGCAAGTAGAAGAGAGAAAACCCGATTGCTCTTTATTTAGCATATTAAGTATAACTTCTTTCTTTTTTCCTTTTCTTTAGATCTTTTTAATTGATTTAATTAACTAATTTTTGCATTTAAGCAACCATCCAAGCGTGATAAGGACTAATGTAGGATTCACCCTATCTCGCTAATTAAGGTAAAAATTTAGACCTTATTTGGTTTAATGGGACTCTAGAATGGAATTAAATCACTAATTCTAATTCCAAATGTTTGTTTGAACAAAATTGGAACTGATTCCAATTCCATCAATAATTAAAATTATATTTTAGAAAGAACTAGAAATCCTAATGCTATCACCAGCCTTGAAATGATAGATCCTCTATCTTGCCCTTCTTGATGCTTGTATTGCTATCCGCTCCCTTTTATGAGTCATCTCCCAGCATTAGCCTCCATCCACAATGCCCCACCTCTCCACTTGATAGACCCTCGATACATCCTATAACAATGATCAATCACTCATCATCTCCTTAATCATGCACTCCATCCAAACAGAGCATAAGTACTTTTACCTAACATTTTCTTGCAAGTCAACTACTATAATTTAAATTGCAACATCGCTTCAATTGCAATGTAATTTGAACTATAAAACTCCTAATTATTGAACAAGATGCTCTAACTCAAGTCATATATGCTCCAATCTATGAGTCCAAAAAAATAGCACATGACAAGTATTTGGTTTTCATGCCTAAAAGAAACATAATAAACTTCAAACATCATAACCATTAGGACCACATTTAAAAGTGTTTAGTTGTAATCTTTCATCAAACTTTGTAGACTATATATAATAAGCTCCTTATCGGTGATTTTCTCACTATTGAAGTAAAGTGGGACTCCATAGATCCTGGGTTTAGCCCTGGATTGGTGGACTTGATGCTCGATGTGATATTGACGGTAATAGTGGGCTTAGTAATAATGGGTTTGGGGTTATTGAGTTCAGTTTATGATTAATATGCTTTATACTCTATTATTTTGAACATCGAACTCAAACTCTTAGATATAGGATGGTAAGAGTAATCAGTATAAGATATTATTGATTATAGAGGGTGGAGAATAAGAGTAGAGAGATTAGGACAGTTAACTAGAATTTAAAAAGATTAAAAGATTTTGAAAGATTAGAAGGGCTTGTAGAAGGATGAGAAGAGTTTAAGAGAGCTTATGATTTAGCGTGAGGTAAGAGAAAAAGGTTGAAGTCTATTTATAAAGGTTGAAGGTTTTTAATTGATCCAAATAACCTTGAAAATTAGTCATTATGAAAGCTAGGAAGAATAAATAAGATTTTTTGATAAAAAAACTAAAATATCCTTATCGTTTTGTTGTAGTTGAAAAAGGAGTATTTTGGGATTGAAAAAAAAAACCCTTTAAATTGATCATTTTTTGACTTTTTTGGAGGGTATTTTGTAAAAACCCTTTGGGCCTAGGCATGTTATTCGTGCTAGCCGGACATGCCTATGCATGTAGTTCATGTTAAGCATGCTTACTCAATAGACCTAGCATGTCGAGCATGCATGTCAGGCCCAACATGCATAATGAGTCAATCTAATGAGCTATCCTACGAGCCAATCCATTAGTTTCGACCACGCTTACATGGGATCATGATGGGCTATTGTGTCAATATAATGAAAGTCTTTGTACATTGTCTTTTTTACATAATGATCTGTATTAAGCATGATGATTTGTATATAAGCTCATGCGTATATAGTGAAGACTCATAAGTAATATTTCAACTTACGCGAATTATTATGTTTGATATAGATCATTAAAATGATTTATATTTTTTTTTTTGACATGATTTGCGAATCTTGAAGGGCGATTAGATAAGGCTCATCGGATGGGCCATACCAAGCACGATATGATTATTAAAATAGCCGCGCCGCGTTGGACTAAGTAATCTCATGCGGGACTCAGTGTGATTTAACTCGATTGACATGTGTTGATAAAATGTCCGAGAAAGATGCAATAATTTTGAAGATCAGGTTTAACGATTACGCTTAAAATGAGTTAATAGTTTGGTGGAGTGTGCTTTGGAAGACAATGATTGTTAGGTTGCTTGCTAAGGCATGGTTAGTAATTATGGCACTGCATCAAACCAAGTACTTGACAGAGATATGTATAAAGTACTACCCAACTAATGTATTTAAATATTATTTATATGGACAACAATAGTATGCTTGGATTTGAAATAAGTAAGGGAGTAAGGAGTAATAATTCCACTCTATTTACAAGGCAACAATGCCTTTTCTTATCACTCAGTTTTCATATGAGCCTGCAGTCTTCAATTGTTCTTATTTTTTAAGATAAAAAAAATTAAAATCTTATCAATTGCAATTATGTACGTGCTGAATTATCTTTGAACTAAATGATTTGAAGTGAATCATAAAAATTTATTTAAAATTAATCTTTCAATTCAGTACGAAGAATGAATCGGTCAAATTAATTTTATATTAACATGCCAAAACAAACTATTCGATTTGAAACTCTTTAAATCAATTCCTCGATATGGTATGCGAACAATGTGCCAAAATTCTCAGCCCAGTAAACCTCGATCCAAATAAAAGAATTTAGATATGGTAACCATAATTTCCCTTATTGCAATATTTCTTTGATTATAAGAACGTAACAAAAAGTCTTGCTACATCATTATGGTTCAGTAAACATGTATTAACCATTTAAATTGGTCATTCATGTACGTCAATGCAAGTACAATTGCTCAATGAAACTTTTTTTTTTTTTTTTTGCATTATACGTGCATTGAAACGCATCGATGATCAATTTACACGATTGATTCATGCTTGCTACATCAAAAAGTGGTCTAGCAATACTTTTTATATCGGCGCATGTACAATGGCTCAATGAGACTTTTTGTGCATCATATGTGCGTTGAAACTTATCGATGATCAATTTACATAATTGATTCATGCTTGCTACATCAAAGAGCAATCCAGCAAGACTTTTTATGTCGGCGCACGTATAATAGCTTAATGAGACTTTTTATGCATCATACGTGCATTGAAACGCATCGATGATCAATTTACACGATCGATTCATACTTGCTACATTAAAAAGCGGTCCAGCAAGACTTTTTATATCTATGCATGTACGATGCATAGTTGTCAGACCCGGTCCGGACATTGACCCGGCCAAGGGCTCGGGTCACCGGGTCACTGGTTCAACCGTTGGATCACTGGTTCAACCATCGATCAATTATATTAATATAAAATATATTTATATTAATAAAAATTAATTTTTAATAAAAAATTCAAGGTTAACATGATAATAAAACCCGTGACCCGAACCGGTTTGGGTTGGATTGATCGGTTCATGGGTGAATCGGATGGGTTGACCGGGTTATTCTGGGTCACTTACACATTCGGTTTTATATTGAAACCGGACCGGCTTGGCCTTCGGGTCCCGGTCCAACCGGTCCAACCGGCTGGTTCGGTCCGGTTCTGACAACTATGGTACGATGGCTCAATGAGACTTTTTGTGCATCATATGTGCGTTGAAACGTATTGATGATCAATTTACATAATTGATTCATGCTTGCTACATCAAAGAGCAATTCAGCAAGACTTTTTATGTCGGCACACATACGATGGCTCAATGAGATTTTTTATGCATCATATGTGCGTTGAAACGCATCGATGATCAATTTACACGATCGATTCATACTTGCTACATTAAAAAGTGGTGCAGCAAGACTTTTTATATCTATGCATGTACGATGACTCAATGAGACTTTTTGTGCACCATATGTGCGTTGAAACACATCAATGATCAATTTACATGATTAATTTATGCTTACTATATCAACGAGTGGTCCAGTAAGATTTTTTATGTTAGCGCACCTATGATGGCTCAATGAGACTTTTTGTGTATTATATGTGTATTGATACACATAGATAATTAATTGACACGATTGATTCATGTTTGCTATATTAAAAAGTGGTCCAGCAAAATTTTTTATGTCAATGCACAATAATTTAATGAGACTTTTTATGCATCATATGTATGTTAACATGCTTCGATGATTAATTTGCTCAATTAATTCATGCTTGCTGCAAAGAGAGGTCCAACAAGACTTTATTTGGGATACAAAAGTCGGAAGCGCAAATGATTCGGAGGAAGATCGGGCCCTGCGGGGGGTATCCATCATGGATGTGTTGACGTGCGGAGGACGCCAGGTTGGTGGGGTAGCGACGGGAATTCGTAATTCCTGTGCGGGATAACGGAGGCACCGGCACGACGACGGCGACGGGGGCCAGCTTTGGGTGGGTCCCTTCTTGGCTTGGGTCGGATTAAGGCCAACAACCTCGGAAAACGATCCAGACTGGCGTCCAACAGCGAAGGTGCTTTCTTTGACCAAGCCACGGACGACACCACAATTCAAACATCGGAACCATTTCCTTGGAAGATTTTTCCTTGAAGCCAAAACTGTTGTTGAATTCAAACCAAATCCTTATAATAAGTCAAACTAACTGATTCAATTTAATCCACCATCCGATCTTTCTTCTTGATGACCCAAAAAAAATTGATTTCAATTAACATTTTATGTAATCAAATCATAGTTCAGTATAATTTAAAATAAAAATTCTCAATAGCCTAAATATTCATACATACTTATCACATCTTAATTTTAATATATATATATATAATATGATTTTATTTGGTTTATAATAATTTTTTAAAATCTAACTGAAAACCGAGTCAACATTTTTTATTTCAAAAATTTTTACATTAAAACTAAATAAAAGATTAAAAAATTAACTTTACAGTTTACTCAACTTTTGTGCACATCTGCTACCCATCTCAGTAAAATACAGTGTGGTTATATTCTTCTTCGATAATTAGAAACTTAGAAAAGTCTTTTAATGTTTAATAGTTTATTTATCATAAATTTGCATGTCTCTTCTTTGCAGCAAGGATCATTTAAGATAAAACCTAGAACATTTTAAATGAAGCGGAGGATGCCAACTCGTTTCGGCCTTAGTTGCCTTACAGCTGAGATAACAGCGGTTGGTCACAAAATTAACATATCACCCTTATCCTGGAGAAATCTCCACATATAATTTTCATTTCTTTGGACATGTTCAATATAATTTATTTTAAATAGATCAAGGACTGCATGACCAAACGAAACAGCAAATTTCTACCTCTATGAAAAAGACTTTGTACACCGTCTCCGGTGTAGAAAGTCCTACGTGGGTTGCACCGTTCTTTTTTATTGGTCCACATACGTACGATACCCATTAAAAAATATTAAGACATCCAAGAGAAAAACTTACGACACCCCCGTTCAGAAACAAAAAAAAAAAAAAACTCACTTCCTAGTTTTAAACATCCTAGTTTTAAGCTTAAGACACCCTTTCAAAAAGGTATCTGTATATATTTCAAAAAAAACTGAACGGTATTAATGCACGTCACGTCAAAATTAAATAGCTATTAAAAAAGAAAAAAAAAATCTTACGATACTTTAGTTTTAAACTTAGTAGTTATAAAACTAAGACATCCGTTAAGTTAAGAAAGCAAAAAAAATACTTACGACACCCTAGTTATAAAGCCATGACACCGTAGTTATAAAGCCACAACACCCATTCGTCTGTACACAAATTCAAAAAAAACTGGTATTAATGTACATCATGTCAAAATAAAGATACCTATTAAAAAAACAAAAAATATTTACGATACCTTAGTTATAAAGCCACGACACTGTAGTTATAAAGCCACAATACCCACTCGTCTGTACACAAATTCCAAAAAAGTTGGTATTAATGCACGTTAAAATAAAGATACCTATTAAAAAAGTAAAAAAACTTACGATACCCTAGTTTTAAGCTTACGACACCGTAATTATAAAGTCAAGACACCCGTTCAAAAAACAAAAAAACTCACGACATCCTAGTTTTAAACTCACGACACCCTAGTTTTAAGCTTAAGACACCCGTTTAGAAAAAGTGTGTACACAAATTCCAAAAAAAAGCTGAACGGGTATTAATGCATGTCAGACGACTTTTTTTTTGGAAGTTGTATGCATATACCTTTTCTGAACGGGTGTCTTAAGCTTAAAACTAGAGTGTCGTGAGTTTAAAACTAGGATGTCGTGAGTTTTTTGCTTTCTAAACGAGTGTCTTGACTTTATAACTATGATGTTGTAAGCTTAAAACTAGGATGTCGTAAGTTTTTCTCTCGGGATGTCTTAACATTTTTTTAATGGGTGTCGTGCGTATGTGGACCAATAAAAAGGAACGGTGCAGCCCATGTAGGACTTGCTGCACCGAAGGCGGTGTACAAAGTCTTTTCCATACCTCTATTATTAATTCCATGAATTGAACTTAGACCAGCCCATGTGGTTTATCAGCTACTTTAAGGCCCGTTAGGTTGCCGGATTAAATTTTTTTATTTTTAAAAATGAAAAATTCAATCCATAGCATAAAAAATAAGTTTGATCAGACCGTTTTTAAAAATACTTTTTTAAAATGATCCTAAAAATCTAAATAAAACTAAAAAAAGTTGAAGCGACGTTTTCTTCGGATTTATCTAAGTCATTTTTCAGATTTTATCCTTCCTTTCTCAAAACCTTTGAAACTTACGGATTCACCTTCTTTCTTCTCCTCATGATCTTTTATGCTATGTTTGGATAGAAAAAAAGTAGGAAGGAAAGAAAATGAAGGAGAGAAAATGAAGAGAAGAGAAAAGTGAAAGAAAGCATTTTCTTTCTTTCTATTTGGATGAGTGGGAGGAAAATAAAGAGGAAAAAAAAGTTGATAATTTACAATGATAATAATGCCCTTATTATAAATGATTAAAAAAATGTATAATTTTTTCTTTGGAAGGATCAATATCGGAATGAAAAAAAAAAAAAAAGCATCCTTGAGTTTTTCCTCAAAATCTCTTCAATTTTGAAAGAAAACTTTTAGGTGGAGCCCACCACTTTTTTTTTCTATTTTTTTCTTCTAGTTTTCTTTTTTCCCTACTTTTTCTCTCCATCCAAATAAGGTAAATTTTATTTTTTTATGTTTTCCCCTCTAGTTTCTTTCATCTTAATTTTCTCTCCATCCAAACACATGCTTAAGTTCAAAAATAATTTTAAAAATACCAACCAAACATATTCTCGAATACTAAAAATCAACAGAATACAACTCAAATTTTTTAATACAATCCATATTTTCGAAAACAGTTTTCTGGATAACGAACCAAACATGACTTTAGTTAGAATCTAGATTTAAAACATCTGGCAAGCTCCTACTGAGAACAAATGACCAGGTCTAAAGCAAATTTGCTGGCATAATAATAACATGATTTTGTTTTATCATTGATTTATTGACATAACTAAGAGCATGAAACTATGGTCTCCTAAAACATAACTAAGAGCATGAAACTATGGTCACCTAAAATATCTACTTCATAAAACTATGGTCACTTAAAATATCCACTTCATATTTAGGTATGATTATGACAATGCTTGGTTCGTGAAAGAAAAAAATAAACTTAAAAAAAAAAGTAAGATAATGCTCATGATAAAGTAAGGATTAAAGGCACAATGAAAAGATAAATAAATCGATGGGGATTGTTGTTTTGGATGAAAACATCTAATCTAATGTAAAGATTTACTATATACATGCCACATATCAAATATTATTCAGTGCTTTAAATGTAGACTTTTCTTCCTCCACTCAAATCTTATTTAGTGCTTTTATTTATTTAATCTTTTTAAACATAGTTTAGGTTGAGGCAGACAAAAGGTCGATGGTTACTTTTATTCTTATGACAGTTGCCTCCTCTACTTTCAAGCCAATGTAATATAAATTTTTTTTTATTTTCTTTCATTTGTTAAACCTATCGTCCTCTTCATCGCCATGTCTTTTTTGTTTTAATCTCATCTTCTTTCCCATGCAAGATGCCAAGATGGTAGTGTGGATTTTTTCTATGACATCCTTCATGGGACCAGAGGTAGAAAGTTTTGAAAGACAAACAATAAAAAGTAAAGATACTAAAGAAATACAATACTGAACCAGAAGTATTGCAATGCTACGTGCATAGCATCATAAAAATTTTATTCATCCACTCTTTTTAAATATATTTTTAAAATTATGAATTAGTTTTATTTTTAAAATATTTTAGGATAATTCTTGTAATAAATGAACACACGATGACCCATACCAATGGAATTATATCTAATCATACACATGCTTATATAATATTTATAAAATATAATTAATTATTTTATAAAAAAATTACAATAAATTATGAAATAATTATATAATTATTTTATAAAATTATATATCTTATTATTTTATAAAGTAAAATAATTTATCAACATATGAAATTGGTCTTAAAAAATATTTTTAAATTTTTAAATTTTTATCTCATTTTTCTTTTTAAATTTAATTCAAATCAACAATATTAAATTCTTTCTGCTCTTAAAAATCTTTATGTTTCATGCGTTTCCTATAAACTTGAGAAGGTAACCCATAAATTTAAAAAGATTTTCCTTACATAACCTACTTTTAATGTAGACTTTTTTTTTCTTTTTTCTCTTCTAGATTTTTACTATTTTGAAAAGATTTTCATCATGTATCCTAATTTTAATGTAGCCTTTTTTTCCTTCTTCTTCTAAATTTTTACCATTTTGGAGCATGTTTATTTGAGTGCTATTAAATAGAGACTATGTGAATTTCTTATTTGTTCTATTCAAACATATATTTTAATATACAATACGTATTTTGAATTTGATATTCTTTTAAAACACTCTTATCTTTTATATTTAAAAAATTAGATGGAATTGTTTTATCAAATATTCTTGTTAAATAGTCAAAAGTCAAAAAACAAAACTAATTGAGAAATAAATATAAATTTAAATGATATTTTAAATTTTAATTTTTCATCATATTTTTATTTTTAAAAATTGAATTAAAGCATCACCCGCACACCCATATACCTAGATCTTTAGGAATTGTAAAATCATAAGATATTAGATAAGAATTGAATTATAATATTAATTTAGAAATATATATTTAGATATACCATATCAGTAGATGAAGAATTTTGTACTTTATTGAAATATTATTTTTTAATTTATCATTACTTCATTATATATTCATTGTATTGAAATTATCCATTCCATAGTAGAGATATCATATTTCGACTTAGTCCCAAATAGAGCACAGTGAAGAATAGGTAGATTCATGTAGTTAATCTCATGTAGTTAGAAAAAGGCTTAGATGAGTTGAATTGAGTTGAGTTGAGAATTATGAAGTTGGTGTTATCTATTATTCCTATACATATCTTTTAACAAGAGAATTTTTTTATCTTTATTTTTAATCTAAATATGAATTTAAGCATTGCTTTGTTTTTACTTTGTTTAATCTTACATAGAGCTAAATAATATACAAATTTTCAAGTTTTTAATAAAAATTTAGAAATTATGTAATTATATGATTATAATTTCAATAATTATGTTATAAGAATTTAATTTTTTTTGATGATTTATACAAGACGGTATCTATAATGTTTTTATTTTTTTAAACTTATATCCAAAGTTGAACTTACACAAAAGAGAATTACATTTGAACTTAAGTTAAATTATTTGTATTTTAGATATTTATGGATTATGTCTCAAAGCCACCGCATTCATGTTTAAGTCTAATTATATAGAATCTTTAATTTTTGGATAAGATAAAAGAAAGGATGAAACATATCTTGCAATAGTGAAGCTTTCGAATGGCTCAAATATTTGCCAAACTATTAGTCAATATAACACTAATATTTTTTTCTAGGTGATCTCACCCTTCTTTTCCTTTCTTTTTTTTAACAATTAAAACTTACAAACTATAACTTAATTATCTATGCTTCCTTGGTATGAAATTTTTAGACTTTTTCACTGTATTTCTCTTTAAGATAGTTAAACCTTAACTCAATTTTTATCTTTTGCCATCATTTTCATGCTTGCTATCTCTTGCTTCCATCTAGAGTTAGACTTCTCTATTTTTTTTTTTCTCTCCATATTGCAGCTTTCCACATGAAATTTTTGTATGTAATTAGTAGTTCACATAAGCACATATGAAATCAGGATTAGCTGTCCCAATTATACTTAATTTTTCATTTTTTCGCACCATCTGGTTGAATTAATTTTCATACCACACAAGCAGCTAGATATTGAAATCAATATTGTACCCCCATCAAGATTATAAGGTATGCTAGATCATATCCATTTTTTTATATATATACTTAATGTGATTCTTTTAGAAACATTATTGTCCATATTAGGTTTTTTGGATCCTTGGATTTCAGTTTCTCTTCTCCAGCAAGAAGAGTTTTTTTTTTTCCTTCCTCCTTGGATTGTCTTGATTGTTCATTCATCATTTTATGCCTTGGAATGAGTGGCTAGAATTTGTGATCGAAGGCAAAATAATTAAGAGAGATCTCACTGCCTTAAAAACCAGAGATATTGTTATTTCCATCTACATTAAACAGCTGACATTTCACATTGACAAGGATGGAGGCTTATCAACAAAGAACCTTCCATCCATGAGACAGCCGTATGCAAAGCAGCTGATCAGACGAGCTTAGTTACATACAATAAGCTAGCAACGCCACAGCACACAACATCATCGATCACAATGGGCTCAGTCAGCTCTTAGCTAGAAACTGCCCTCCAGGATATTCCAAGCCCTTTGATCATCCCTCTGCGTTAATCTCTAAATCAACTTCATCTGTGGGAATTGGTAAGCCTTGGCTCTGCAGGCGTCGCAGCTTAAACGAAGAGAGTTTCGAGCTGCTGCCATCCTGCGACTTATCCACATCTAAACGGATGAAAGTATAGGCAAAACCCCCAGATAACGTGCCCGTCACCGGGCCAAGGAAGTAAACCCAAAGCGAATTGTACTTCTTGCTCGCGAGCGCAGGTCCTAATGTCCTCGCCGGGTTCATCGATCCTCCAGATACCGCCCTGCACAGCTCTCCATTTCATCTTAGAACACTTGAACCTGGCTAACTTGGAATGTCTCTTTAAGGGGTTGGGCTTCATAGATTCTCTAAACTTCATGCAATTATGTAGAGATAAGGATCACAAAATGGGTAGATGGCAGATTAATTTGTGTTCATCTTTGAGCTGTAAATTTAAGCAGACATGGGCGCTGATATATATATATATATATATATATATATATATATATATATATATATATATCCATCTCTTGAAGTGGATCAAGGACTGCCATATACCCATTTTGAGGTGGATTGATTAGCCTTGGAAGAGGCTCCTTAACTCTAACCAGTAGTTAGTTTATATATGCACTGTTCTTTAGTGATGAATTGGGTTGGATAAAGTAATGCAACTGGCCATGAGGATTAGGTTAGATTAGGCTTATTCATATGGATGGTCTTGGACAAAGTTTGGCCTTGAGTTATGACTACTAGATTAAAGTGGGATATTTCTATTCTTATTACCCCGCTAGGATGGAAGTTATGCAAACTGATGAGCCAACTGCTAAGCCTGCCAACTCCCCTACCTGCATGCATATGGATCAAGAAAAGAAACATAAGAAACCACCAGAATTAACCAGAGAGAAGATCTGTACAGCATAACATGAGCTTGAAGTAGAGATATTTGAGAAATTTACAGCTCTTGTATCGGTCGCCACTGCAAATGTCACAAATATCATGTTAAATGTGACGACGATCTCCATCACCAATGCTTGCCATGCTGTATTTGCTGGCACTGTGGTCCCAATGTTGTTGATTGGATCCAGCAATCGGCGGAGGATGAATGCGGAGATCACAGCTCCTGATATCTGAGCTGCCCAGTAGAAGGGAACCTGCAAGTTTAATTGAGAAGCATGTACACAGTGAGAACTATGCAAGATAAAAGAGTATGATCATATTCACACCAATGCATAGATTTCAGGCAGATGACATAGCAAGTACATATGATTGGAAGCAGCTTTCAAAATTCAAATTAGTTCTACCTTCAATCATGAGGTACGCAAAACATGGTGCATAAAAAATTTGAGAAGAGACTGGCATCATGGTACTCTTACGTAGCAATGGCCAAATTTAGGACATCTAGGTTATTTACCTCCAAAGAAAGGACTGAAGGAATCCAGAAAATATATAGCTGGGTCCTAAGGTCCCTTTTTGGCCTAAAGGGCTGAAGACATCTCATATCACTTGCTGACAGACTGACAGAGGTTACCCATGAGGTGACTTTGACTGGCAGAGGCATAAATGCCAGCTTAGACTTTGGTGGAATGGACCAAAGCTCTGAGATCGAATTGTAGACTAGGGAGATTTGGTCCCTGTTGAAGCACTATTTGGAACAGAGCCAATCTGGTCCCAAGACTTCTTGAGTATGGTGGTGGATTAATGGTCTAACTCCAAGTTGGTCCGGCCTTCTCTAATAAGTCACCCTCCTTTTCTTTATTGATTGGGTTTAGTTTATTTCGGCATGGATTCTGTACTCCTAGCTCACAAGGCTGTTATCTCCTGGAGTTTTTATTTAAAATTCTGCCTATAAGATATTTCAATGATAGGCCATCTCCAAAATTTTTATTGAAAAAGAAACCTTGAACTTTATTTATTTATTTATTTAATCAATCTGTACAACTCAAAAAAATAGATAGGTTTTCTTCATTTGTTTTTTTTTTTTCAGATTATAAAACCTGAGAGATTATTCAACATCTTAGACTTCTAGGAATTACAACTGATTATGAAAACATAAGCATATCTTTCAGCTCAGCCTCCCTCAAGGCAGCCTAGAGATGATATTTTATGGTTTTATCACTTCCTATTTTTTTCACACGTAGATCCAAGTATATAGTTTTTGTCGTCTTTAATTTATGGGTCAAACCAATCCACATGAAGCATTGATAGGGTTTCCTACGTTCATGACAGATCAAGACCTCAGAAGATGCCCTTCTGCTGCCAGCATGCATGGCACATGCATGCTCCTACCCTACCACCATCGCTGCACCATCCAAATCCAACTGCCAGCAACATATATAATTGCCACCAACTAAGGTTCTGCAATATGAGCATCTTCTTCGATGATGAGGTTCTTTCAATGGGATACATGCTGATAGGACACTTGTATTGTCCTTACTGGCGTTGGTTAGCTATAAAATTTACCTATATTATGTGATGGTTTTGCTGTTGGTTCATTGAATATTGTATAGAGGTTGTTTATAAACACAATAAAATGGAAGGAGAAAGAATAGCAGTATATAGAAGAACATCTCCTTTTATCTCCCTTTCAAATAATTAATCATAGCATGACATTATTGATCGAGTAGGTTAAACTCTCACGTTGTGCATATCTCAGCAACTCTAATTGGGGTTAGGTTTATGGATTCTGCTTCGTCATTGGAGCTTAACCTAACCGAGGCCTAAGCAACCAAATAAAAACAAGCAATAATGAGAAAACTTTTGCATGCGCCAAAGAAACTTATTATAATCTAATCGTTTCGTCGTTTCTTTTGAAGCAAGTAATGGTTCTGTAAAGAGGGGATCAGTCTGAAGGCATTATGACGTCTGAAATATTGAAGCATGGACCTCCAAGTTCATTAAACATGGCACAGGAAAGAAGGTGCACCAAAGTTAATATGACGTGGCACGGTACGTGTAGGACACGTGAATCTCTTTTACTTAGAACACAAGGGACAAGCGCATGTGGATATGTACGTAGGTGTGACAGCTCTTAAACGTAGCAGCCCTCTTACCCAATAGAAATTAAATTGGAAAAAAAAAAGGATGTAAGGCTCCAATATACACAGGAGCAAAGCTCCACAAAAAAGATGGTATTTTTAAATTCGGAAATGATCGGAAGATAATATTTACTAAATGCAACTCGCCGTCCAAACATTGGCCTTTTTTTTTTGGTCCTCCTGTTAAGCTCTATATTTTATTGCCTCTCCCATCGATTCATTTTTGAATCATATCTAGTTCGAAGAAGGGCAGAGAAATGGAGTTCAGGAGAAAACATAAGCACTTACTTATCTAAAGAAAAACTGAAATAAACGCATGAAGTACTGAAAATAAATTCATCAAATCTTGCAAACTAATAAGAATTAGTAGTTGGTGGCTGGTTATGATGATGAGGCTTATTAATTACTACTGTGGTCTAACCTCATGCAGAATAGAGAGGAAGAATTAATACTTTCCATGGCATGGAAACTGGGAAGTATAACTGGCTATATATCTTAGCTTTCACCAAAAGGTAACAAAGATACAGATCAAAGCCAAGGGTGCTCACCTGGATCCAAGGGAAATGCCTATAGACTGCGAAGGACAACGTGACGGCTGGGTTCATGTGAGCACCGGAGATGTGTCCGACGGCGTATATCATCACCGTCACGATCAGTCCTCCTGCGACCGATTGCCCCAGCTGTGAAATCCGGCTCTCGTTGCTGCCGTAGATGGCAGCAGCGCCGCAGGTCACGAATACGAGTAGAAATGTGGCTATCATCTCGGCAACGACCTGAAATCCCATGAGCAACACAAAAAGGAAGGCGATTTTTTTCTCAGCCATTCATTTCTACGAGGTAAAGAGAAAAAAGCTCAACCAATAATTCTTCAGAAAGGTAAGTCTCATTCACTAGATGCTTCTCCCAAAACCAACAAAAGAAAAACGATGAATATAATCTTTATGAGCACCTTCACAAGAAGCTAGCCACCCGAAAGAAAAAAAAAAAAAAAAAGAAGAAAGTTTTTATGGACTACAAGCCAAGACATCATGTATCAAGAAAGAATATTGGAGTATACCTTTTTGAGGAGAAAGGGTGGGAAGAGATCTTCGAAAGATTTGTACTGACGAGAGGGTCCCGAAGTAATGGGGTTTTGAGGTGTGGCCATGGAATGGATCTCATTAGAGCGGCCAGACCTTGGAAAGGAAGCCATCTCGATCTCTCTAAAGCTCCAAACTCTCTATATATATGGCACCTGGCCTCTGAGCTCAATTAGCTTGTGTTTTCTTGCTTTCCTCCTCTAGGCCTCTCTATTTATAGAAGGGAGAGAGACACCAGAAGATAGCATATGCTATATAGACAAGAAGCCTGGACTTCTTGTCAGCTTGGTTTTCTTTGCCACCGAAGAATAGGGCCCACTCAATGCCCATGTCCATATCTCTTCCATTCAATGCCAGTCAATCCTAGCCATTTATCTTGGACGTGCTCCAAGTTGGATGAGTTTTATGTGATCTTTTGGATCTTCCACATCTTGCCTTACTTTTTTTTTTTTTTTTCTTTTTTGTGATATCTAAGGATAGGATTGTCTGGATTGCCAAGGCCTTTAGTTTAAGGGATAAAATAATGAGATGGGGTTGGGATGGTTAGGCTTAGACAAGGGGGCCAATCAATGGCACTTTGTTTGGTAGCAACGCGGGTTTGGATTTAGATTTGGGTTTGGGTTCGGGCTGGCCGACACATAATTTAGGAGTGATTTGGCCAGTCATCAAGATCTTCCAACCGCGTTGGCTGATCATCCAAATCTTCTTGTATTTTTAGTGGAAACATTTTGCCTTTGTTGGCAGAAGAAGTTTCACTCCTCCATAGCAACATCCTAAGACTGGAAAAGGGTCCAAAAACTATGTATATTATTGCAGTAGTGGAGTAAGCTGTCACTGAATGGACAAGTGTACGTGCACGACAGAATCACATAAGAAGATACCTCTTTCCATTGCTTTTCTAAAAGTAATTAAAATCTTAAGTTAGATACGTTTAACATTGCCAAACTAGTCATTAACGATCATTACAAACACTCCAGTAGTGGAGAAAGGTTCAAGTTGCTTGAAAAACTTTTTGCTTAACTAGAGGGAATTAAGCTTGCTTCTTTTCCCTTAAGCATGGTTACTTTTACTAAACTTTTCTCATATGAATTCCTTGTGAGGGTTGTTTGTTATTTAAATCATTATTTTTCAACTACGTTAATCAAGTTTTGGTCTATATAAAAGCCTAGATTCCATGATTATAAGCTTTGCAACATTAGGCGGAAAGGTACCGTCAAATGTTGCACGTTTAGACCCAACTTTGAGCTTCGGCAGCCAATCGACAGATTGATATGCTTTTTGACATGTATGCCAGTCTCAATGATAGCCTCCATCATAACCTTTTTCTTGGTAGTGAATTATAAAAAGTGAAGATTCCGTCACAAAATGCACTGCCATGGAGAATTCATCACACAGATAGTATTGATTAATGATGAGGTTAACTATTTCACTAAATTTAAATATAAAATTTTATGACACACGGTTACGTATGCATGACAATCAAGAATTTTACCATTTTCTCATATCATTTATATTTTTGAGCTTATGATGGAGTAAGGTAGACTTGGTTATATTTTAGGTTGCCATAGATTTTGCCCTAACATTGGGAGGACCATTAGTAACGTTGGTAACGTTTCATTTCAAAGAATATAGAATGGAAAAAAAAAAGGTGGTGCAACAATATATTATATGGATGCTTAAGAGTGAGTTTTACTAAAATAAATATCAACTATAGTTTTCATAAAGATAATTTAAGAAACTAAATTTATGAGGTATGAATCTCTCTCCTTGAGAAAAAATATATATAGAACTCTCTCTCCCAAAATGCATTTGATTTTGCTAACATTGACGAATGTTCAAAAGTTGAAACACAAGCCGGAGGACTATAATTAAAGAAAATAAAATCAAAAAACTATCAAATTTATAACTAATATTGAACTTCTATATTTGTAACCAATTAAAAACTTTTAACATTTTTATGTTTATCATCGTAAGTCTTTGCAGCTTGATGAAATAATTGAGGCAAAATGTCTTGGTTTATAATCTTGTAGTGAAGCTACAATGATGCACGATACATTAACCATGAGATGCTGATTATAATTTAGATGTTGACTATAATCTAGTAATAGCTTTGAAATTCTTTTACAAAATTTAATTATTTGCAATGTGGGTTGATATACATTTTGCTAATACTATACATTAAAACTCCCCTTATTTCTATTAGTAATATAACGTTATATTTACTTGCAAAATGGCCTTAAGGTTAATTTGCTTCTAATGGATGAGTAAATGATTTTTTCATAGTTTGATATGAAATTATCTCTTTCTTAAAAAAATTCTCCCTACATCTTTTCGCTTTTTTATTTTCAAGCACTAAATAATTATAAGACTATAGAATCTTCGCCACCACCATTGCTTTCTTTTTTACTCATGTCGAGCATCACTTGCACACCCCATGGCATCTCAACTCTTCTCGATGATGATGATGAACTTATCACACATTAGCATTTGTTGATGGGATATGCTGGAAATAGTTACTCAGCTGTGAAATAATAAGAGGTAGTTATTAATGTACATTATAATGACAAATTTATAGGTGATAAACATGCAAAGTATATGAAACCAATGGTGGATGTGAGTTTTGAAGAGCTGTGGCATTATGGAGGGAGTCATCGAGGATGAAGAGGATAGGTCAAAGCCGATGCAAATGAAGATGACATTTGAAAGTAACAAGTGGAGAGGGAGTAAAAGGTTCCAAGTGGAGGGCTGATTATATGAAACTAGTAAAACTAGTCCAAAGGGGAAGGCAAAATTGAGATTGGATTAAAATGTGGAGAAAAAACAAAGTAGAGATGGGAGTGCCATGATTATATATGACATAAGAGCTAAGGTGAGATGGGAAGATCGAGGACTTGGGAAAGCCATTTTTTTGTCCTCATTGGCTAGAAAAATGATTAGTATGGGAGACGAAAGCTTAACAGAAGGATCATTTGAATATTAATATAATATTTCCTTCGATTTGTGAATGAAGATAATGGGAGGTTTAATTTCAATATTGTTGGATATGATTTGAAAAATCTTTTCATTTAAATAATTAAAATAAAATAAAATAAATCTTTCATAAATAGCATGCATAAATCGATGAAAATAAATCTTTCATAAATAGCATGCGTATTCAATATAATTTATATTACGACAAATTAATTTTCTAAATCACAAGATTTCTGAATGTCACCACTTTATAACTAAAGAGCACGTAAGTTAGCACCTCAAAAGGAATATAAAATTCAAAGTGGGAGGAAGATTGAAGCTGACATTAGACAAAAATAAAACATTAGACAAAAATAAAACTGAGGTACAATCACTAAACATGTGATGGTTGAAATTTTGCCGTGGATCCAATCTTTCTTCGCCCATATATTAGAAACCCCTAAATTAAGCATGAGATCTCTTAATGGAAATTGCTTGGCGTTTGCTAGGAGCAAAGGTGGCAGATCCAACTCATTGTTTTATAATATCAAAGTTATGATAGATTCGGCACATTTCTCGTCTGTCCATATATATCTTTCTTGTCATGTTTTCCATAATGCTTCTAGAAGTAGATAGAAGTGCTAATAAAATAGAAAAAGCAAAAAAATAATTCACATAGTGGACGACCGATGACTTGATCAGTAATTAAGTCACACTAAGGTAAATCTTGTTTCCACCTTAATTATATAGTGCCAATTACTGATGCCTAAGCTTATACCTTGTTTCCTTGAGGCCATGATCATGGGGATCGTCACTTGTCCTCCATGAAATGTGGAACTCTATACTGTTGCATTTACTTGGTCATTATTTTCTTTGGCTCAAGGAAATCAATAAACATTTTTCTTTCCATTTTTTGTCATATCGTCACAAGGGGAATCATGGAAAGTGGACTTTAACACACGGGATTCTCTCAGAAGAAATTCCCTCAAAAACCTTCACCAAGGAGACAGTGCACGTTCCAAGGACCGACCCTCATGCACAAAGGCCACATACTTGGGAGCATCTCCCCACGGTCTTAGGGCTGTTCATCACATCACCTTAAACAACATGTGGCATCTTACCGGGTTAGGTGAGAACCCCAGAGAGTACACTAGGCTGCACCAACCCCACTGCGGAGGATAGCTAGCTAGGCCAGCTACTGGTCTCACATCCACGGAACTATTAAAACATCTTCCCTTTCTGACAAGTCCTTCTCGAGAAAATGTCATCTAGTGTGAAGTGCGAGCTCGCTCATAAACACCCCAGTCCTTGGGACAGTGACAACCATTTCAGATAGTGTTTGGAGCTATGCTCTTTCTTAACTCCATCTAAAACAAAACTTTATGTTTTTAAGCAACGTGTTTCTCAAGGCCTCAGATCGATCAAGGTTCAATAAATGCTAGTCCATATCATCCTCGATCTTGCTCTCTTCATTAATCTTGTTTGTTTATAAGTGGCAATATGTAGTGCGAGCAACGATATCAACTGTTCATGAATAATTCGTGCTAGGAAACACAGTCTAATGGGAAGGCTCGCACTTATACTCCGAAGTTGCAACGACAACAGCACTGCTCGACCGTAAAATGAGCAAAGCTTCAAACAGTCCAAAGCTGAGGTCGGTTCTATCTGCTTCAGGCCATAGCAATCCCTCGCATGCTGTCTGTAAAATTAATGATTAGGGATCCAGAACGGAGGAATGGAAGCAAACGGAGCATGATTTGGGACCACGAAATTCTTGGGGTGGATGTTGGACAAACAAGAGAGAAAGGGATCGATATATCAGGTGACTGCATGCGATTGGATTGTTATTCAATGCATCATCAACGTCCATACGCTTGGTTTTCGGGTGGGGTCAGGCAAGCTATGGTGTTAGGGTGAGCTTTGGGTGGGAATAGTATCATGCCTGCATTGACCACCATGCACCCAACTTAATTTGGGGAGGTCCCACAAGGTCAACTGATATGCAGCAGATGCAGTTGGGGAAGGTCTTAACTGGTCTTAAACTCTTAGACCAAGGGAGAGAAAGCTAGATCGAGATGGTGCTGCTGGTTGCAGTCCTCCTCATCACTGCTTAATTAGGTAGGTGTGTTAAGTGATGCCTAATTTGGATGAAATCTTATTTCTATACCTGGCGATGCCTGAGGCTCTGATGAGAAAGCTGGCACGATATTAAATACTTGCCATTGTTTGTTCAAAGATAGCGCAGAGGTGGTGCGCTTGGTCAAAAGAGGATCTCTTTATTGCATGTCGTGCGTCGGTGTTGCTGGTGGTGGTAGGTATCACCAATTCATTAGAACGATTGATTTCATTCTTTAGTAAAGATGTAAGCCGATTGAATCCAACCAAGATCTAGCTAGTTCCAAATCCAATTAAATAGTAGACCAAGTTCGATCTCGATCCTTTTCTTTTCTTTTCTTTCTTTTTTTTTTTTAAATTTTTATTTTAACTTGAAGCTCGATAAACCATTATCTAATTCTGGATGAATTTCTTCGACAACATTATTCTCCAAGTGAAAAAAAAAAACCCGTATAATTTGAGATTCTATGTTTCGAATGTGGCCAAAAATATCATACTAACGATGACTACCATGTACCTTATCTTGACGTGGGTCCACTGGGTTAATTGATGTAGCTGCAGTTGGCAGGCTGCCAGTGAAATATATCCATTATGCTGAATAATCTTTAATATATATATTTCGATGGTAGTAATTGGACTGAATATTAGACATCAAGATTCGCGTTTGGTCATGATAAAAGTATAATGCTTCCAGCTGGTGAATCAAACACTCATTGCTGTGCTTTGTCCTCATTCTCCCAGCGGAAGCAAGTTTTCACAGTGTAGGTTTTCAAACTACGCCCCCAGTTAGCTCAAGTCTCAACTTCAGAGGAGGTGAGGAAAACTATTATCTTCTTATTCTTACTGTTGACCATTATTGTTTATTTTGTCCATTGTTATCATTATTTAACCAACGAGAGACTCCAATATAATTATTTTACGCTGCTGCATGACAAGCTTTGAAGGTGTCAACCGGAGAGTTGGTGAGGTTGTTGATGGTTAGTAGTTTGATTGGCCTGTGTTCTCGTCCTACATCTACTATAATAAAAAAGAAGCTCTCATCTGCCGCCAAAAGGAGAAGAAAAACCAAGAAAATCCAGAATAAGTTATTCCACATTAATGGCATGCAAAATAAATTTATTCCTAAACCGTAAAGCGGAACGTGTATATATATATATAAAAGATTGTTTGATAGAATAAAGAGGATAATAATGAGGAATAGAAGAAGAATATATATATATTTTCCTTTATTTCAAGATAATTAAGCTAGCTACAAGGATTAATAGCCGGGACCGTCAGCCTTGAGTTCACTTCTCGTCATCACGAGAGCCGAAAGGATTGAGATGGTTCGCCAGCAGTGGACTCTGGACCCCTGCATGCACCGTCAATGACGGGAAATGTGAGGCACAGAGAAGTGCCAAGTAGAATTTTTTGTGGAAAGGCAAGCCCACGATGCCTTTTAATTCCCACGCCACCTGAGGAATAAAGTTGGCCGGTCGCATGGAATATATAGACCTTATCCAACCACCACCGCTGGCGAGTGAGCTACCTGCTGGCAAGAAGATCGAAGGCTCATGAGGATTTGAAAGCATATAGATGAAGGATTGCTATGAAACTTTTTCCAAAGACTGTAGTGTAGTCTTCTTCTGCATTAACGAACAAATTAACCCTACACAAATTGATCCATGTCTCAGTTTATTATTTTGTTCTTTTTCTTTCTCAGTTAATTAGCAGGCCAGGAGCTTTCGCATCAATACACGTACGCGACGCATGCTTCACTTTTAAATTTGATTAGGGTGAGTCCTCTCTCCCTCTTGCCCATTAAAATTAAAAAATAAGTAAAATAAGGAGCTAGAGAGCATATTACCAGCTTATTGGAAGTTCCCAATGATTGTTTAACTCTTGAATATTTGACATTATATATATCTATATATATCAAAAGAAAAAGTCAAGTAGTTCTCAGTGTAGACTTCTGTTCCCAAGCTTTTGTTTTATAGATGGTAGATATAATATTTATTTTGATAGTTGTTTTAGTTATCTAGTATTATCTATTGGCTAACAACCGTTTCTGACGTGACACAGTTTTAATTATTTTTTTACGTCTCTTGTATATTTTTTACTAAAATCATTACAGTCAAGTCTAAGTTCGCATAACGTGTGCTCGATGAAAACTAATATGGATCACCTTCATAATTGCTTTATAAATCTAAAAGTTTATACTGATCCGTGTTTAGCTCCATATAAGTAATAGGTCAAGTACATCTTAAGTACTTTTACAAGTAAAGAATTTAAATAGCATCTTTTGGCCGACCTTTTTAAGATGAGATCTTGCATTATTGTTAGAAATGCTATCAAAGAACCCTTAGCATATAACTTATGTGGATCAAAGGGCATTGTAAATAAGCTTTTTGAGGTTGACCACAAATTGATCATTGTGTTTGTACGTGCTTAAATTGTAGTTGGATTTGATTAAAATTTAACTTTTAACTTAATAAGACATCAGGGCTTAAATAAAAAGTATGCAGAAGCTCATATTTGTATGTGTTTAGTTTTATATTAATTACACATCGAATAAATTTGGATGCTTATATAGTATTAAAGAATCCAAGTAATATATATTCTAATAAACTTTTTCTTTTTTGAAGGGGCTTTGAGTCATTAGAATGGATCATGGAGATTGAATAATGGTAACTAGAGGTTATTATTTATCATGGTCACCAGTAATAATAATCTGGATCGATCGTGTCTATACTTGAATGTGCTGTAACTTTAATTTTAAAGCTTTAAATTGATTAGTTTGGGAATGAAAAGTGCTTATCTGTATTTTTTATTCTTTGATCATATGCTAAGCACTTGTATCTGTGATTTGTCTTATAACACCTCAAGATAAAGAAGAAAAAAATAACATTAGTACAAACCTAATTAAACTAATTTGATCGTACAAATAAACCTCCTGCATAATGATAAAAATAAAGATGATAAAACTAAGGGTTAAGTTTGATAGAGACACTTTGAAATATTTTATAAAACTTTTGAGAGTCAACTACTAGAAGACCTTTTTTTAAAAAAATTATTGCATATTTTATATTAATAATACATTAACTAGATTTTAAATGCTTATCAAAGAACCCAAGTAATATACATTCTGGCAAACTTTTTTTTTTTTAATGAGGTTCTGAATTGTTAGAGTGTACCATGGAGATTGAATAATGATAATTAGAAGTTATTAATTATCATGGTCACTGACGACCTCAATCGTTTCCACATTTGGATGTGTGATTTTGATCGAAAAGCTTTGAATTGATTAGTTTGGTAACAAAAACTATTTTCAACTTGCATCTATACTTTTTTATTCTTTGATCATATGCTTAAGTACTTGCATTTGATTTGTCTTACACCGCTCCAAGGAGAAAAAAAAAAAAAAAAAAAAGAGGCAACATCAATACAACCTAATTAAACTAATTTGGTCGTACAAAACCTCGTGCATGATGATAAACCAAGATGATGAAACTAAGGGCTAAGGTTGCTAGGGGTACTTCGGAATATTCTATAAAATTTTTTTTTGAAAGTCAACTACAAGACCTTTTTTTTAAAAAGAATTATTGTACATTCCAAAGCCAAAACTGCAAGCCGCCCCTCCAATCCCGGGGCTAGGATGAGGCATCATCCGACACCAACTTTTATAATTACTTAATTTATAATATAAATTGAATATTAAAAAATCAAGTTAATGACATTTAGACGTTATGTGGCCGTTATCATGCATTCAGCTCATTTAGTGAGTTAGAGCGCGGTGCTCGGCCACTTGCTGACAAGTGGCTAAGGTTCTTGTTTATTTTGCTGTTTCTGTTCATCTTCTCCGGCACCGATGATGATCATCTTCTCCGGCACCGATGATGATCAGGCGGAGGAGAAGCACGAGGCTTTCTCACACAGCCATGAGTCCTTTCTGGTTTCTTAGCCATCTCGATCGTGTTGTATGAGTTCCGTCCTAGCTGGGCTCCATAAAGCTGGGCGTTTTGCCTTGTAGCTTCTTGTACGTAGCTTGTATCCTCCCTTCACGGCCTTGTAATACTTGGGGTCGGCTAGCTTGTCTCTACTGGCCCTGAGGCTGACGAGGTGGCTGATTCAGCCATTGGCTTGTACCTTGTGGCCTGCATGGCCGTAATATTCCACTAAAGAAAAAAAAAAAAATCTGTCTGACGTTGGCATCAAGCAATCAATGCCTCTATCTACTTAATTTTTAAAGCCTCAAACCTTAATCCATCATGTCATTGGGCACCTCATGCATATTTATAAGAACTGAGAGCCAATGTGGTGTGGAAGAGAATATCCTACAATAGATTGTGACAATAGGAAAGCACAGGCAGCTGCACCGTAGCTTTCTGGCAGAAAATCAAACAAAAACCCTTGAAATCGGGACCACAACATTCCTGAGTTCGTGTCTGGATGCGAGAAAGAAAGGAGGGATTAGGTGGAGTGAGAGCTCCTTCAATGCTTTAACTAATATTAACCAACTTTCAATGGATTCCTGCTCTTGGATATAGACTATTCCAATCCAATAAGAAAATATGCCATAGAGATGTTTTGCTCTTCTTGGATGTGGATTGCTTGGATCTTTCAATGGTTATACCTTTCCAAGCACACCATTAAAAAATTCTGACCAATTATAATGGCTCTTTCAGGAACCGAATCCATATTGGTGCCTTCTGAAAGATATATATCTTAATCCACTTGCCAGTGGGGCTCAATAATATTGATCGTGAGATCGTTGCTATTTTGGCAAAACATGATCTCACACTCTTGACAATTAAATTTTATCATGATTGTTGCTATGTTGCTCTTACCTGTTTATGCCTTTGTTTGAAGACCTTCAAGTTTGTTTTTCTGGTTGGAATGTTAGATTAATTGATTCTTTGATATCATCTCACTTCTAAAACACAATAAAGATAGCTTCCTTGTTTATAAAATCAGTTGATCACTTTTCTGGATAATGTAAAGATAACTCCATAATTTCAAGCTGCTTCAATTTTAAAATTTCAGCCCTTAGTTTAAACGGTAGGAAAACTAGAATACAGAAGTCAGTCTAATGAGATCATCAAGGCTTGCGAGTTTGCTGGTTCAAAGAGAAAATAATATAAGACAAATTTATTTGATAACACTTCAGTAGAAAGGGTTCCTCCATTTTTCAAAACTAGATTCAACATGAAAATAACCCACAGGATTTGTAGTTTGGGGAGTTGAGACTATTTCAAAATTTATTGTTCAAACCTCAAGTGAGGAGCTTAATATCAAGTAGAATTGGATACAACCTTCTTAAGTAAAACTCCGGCAACTAGAAGCTATGGTTCTAAACAAATAAATGATCAGAATCGTTATGAAATGGACATTAGCTCATCCAAACCGTGTAAATCTACTTGGTCAGGGACAATTCCAAATCATAGGCAAATCTGGTACATGATGCAGCAAAATTGTCCCCCTTCATTTTTTTGTCTCATTCATGTCAAATGGCTTTTAGAATACTAGATAGAAGTAAAGGGCATTGTTTGGTCGTGGGCGTTGATTAGGCCATTCTCAAGCAATCATGTTAGGCTAATCATTAGACAAATAAACTCGTATTTGTCTAACAGTAGTTTTGTATAATATGAATAACCTAACCAATATATCTTGTCTTATTTGAAGTTGTTTAATTCTGTTGGTGGCTAAATCATGATAATTTTTCACTAAATGATCATATGTGGCCTCATTCTCTTATAGATATGCCAAATCGCTTCTAAAAGTTTAGTCATAATTGGTCAGCCTCTCGGTGGACGCACTAAAATATATCTTTATATTTTAATATTTCTCTCATGATTTGGATTGATGAAAGGAGCGCCCAAGTTCTTTTCCATACCTCGAGAAAGAGTGCCAAGTGACTGATATAAAGAAAATAAAACAAAAAAGGATGGAGAAAGAAATAAATGGAGTTGATTTATATGATTGTGATTCACTATGCAGGCCAATAAAAGAATTAAACATAATAAGAGGGCAAGAAACGACTTGACTCTATTGTTTCAATCATGATCAACTTTTTAATTCGAGTATTCAACTTCTTTGCCTATAGGTGAGGCTTAAGCCACTTTCTTCTTGACGATGACTATCTTGTTCATCATTGAGAAAGTCACTGTAAGAAAAATTTAATTTAGCGATGCATTTAAGAGAAAGTCACTACAAGAAAAATTCAATTTAGTGATATTATGGATGGAGCTTAATTTCATCAAGAGGAAGCTCCAAATCAGAGTTCATGAAGGAGTTGGCAAATTAGTCATTATCCAAAAGTAACAAATATAAGATTTGAATAGATTTTTGGGGAATTAGTTGAGGATGTTTTGATCATTATTCAAAAGCAACAAACATGATTTGGATAGATTTTGGAGTTAGTTGAGGATGTTTTGGCCATTATCCAAAGTCACCGAATGAAGCTTTTGAAGGAGGATTTGAGGCATCATCTCAGCTGCAACTGCCCATCACAAAAATCTCGTGTGGGAGTTACGAACGTATGAAATAAATTGAAGGCTCGGTGAGGACCTCTGAGTGATATAGAGAGAGAAAAAAGGATTCTGTAATCTTTTAGTGAGATCATAAGAGTTTCTGAGAGAGTGTTTTTGAGGGCTTGAACCTGATTCAACTCTTAATGAAGCCTTGCAGATCCTGTACCACCGTGGACGTAGCCCAATTTGGGTGAATCACGTAAAATCCTCGTCTCTCGCTATTTTCTTTGATTTTGGTTCCTATTATTATTTTGTGTATTTTTTTTGATTATATCGCAACTATGTTCTTGCCATACTAATAGTGATCTTATTAGAGGAATATTTTTGTATTCCCTATCAAATTGGTATCAGAGCTTGATTTTCTTCATATTATTACGGTCGAACAAATCAATAAAGAGATGGCAGAAGACAAGATCAAAATCGAGAAATTCAATGGTCACAATTTCGGATGGTGGAGGATGCAAATTGAGGACTACTATATCAGAAGGATCTTTACCTTCCATTAGAGGGAAAGAAGTCGCATTCAATGAGCACTTAGATTGGATGATTCTGGATAGGAAAGCCTTGGCCACGATCAGATTGTTGTTGACACCTCAAGTGGCGTATAATTGCAAAGGAAAAGACCACCGTGATATGATGACCGCTTTAACAAAGCTGTATAAAAAACCTTCCACCTCAAACAAGATATTTCTCATGAAAAAGCTCTTCAATTTGAAGATGGTTGAGAATAGTTCAGTGACGAAGCATCTGAACGAGTTCAACTCAATAATTAATTAATTGGAGTCGGTCTCTATTATTTTGATGATTCATTCAGGGCGCTTCTTTTCTTATGTTCCTTGCCAGAGAGTTAGGACAATCTTGTGATGGCAGTCAGTAACTCGGTATCAGGTATCCTTACATTCAATGATGCAGTTAGTTATATATTGAATGATGAGATGAGAAGAAAGACTATGGGTGGGACTTCTACAAGTACTGCACTCATGGTGGATATCAAGGAAGATCATAGGAGAGAAAGAAGTCAGAGAAAAGCCAATCCAAGAGTAGAGGAAAGTCCAAAGGGAGATTTCTCATGAAGTGTTGGAACTGTGGGAAGAAAGGTCACATGAGCAAGGATTGTTGGGGTAAGAAGAAGGAAAAAGATGCAGAGAGCAAGATAGAAGGTCAGGAAGCAAATGTTGTGAGTACTATTGAGCGGAATTTTAGGATGTGTGCCTGTCAGCCGGCGATGGGCAAACTCAAATATGTTGGTTTGTAGACTCAGGGGCTTCTTACCATTGTAGCTCAAAGAGACACCTATTTTCAATTTTGTCCAAGGAGATTTTGGTCATGTCACAGTTGGCAATGGACAGCAGTGCAGAATTATTGGTAGAGGAACAATTGTACTAAAGCCAGTGACAGGCGGAGAATTGAGACTTGCATAAGTCAAATACATCACAGAGTTAAAGAAAAACCTAATTCCTATTAGTCAGCTTGATGTTGAGGGTTATGTATCCATTTTTGGTAATTCTCAGTGAAAAATTACTAAAGGGTCTATGGTTGTTGTCAAAGGAAGCGACGGGCACTCTCTACTTCTTGGCAGACAGTGAGAGTTCAGTTTCAGTGGCAGCAGAAGACACGGGTACAGTGACTACATTATGGCATAGAGGCTCGGTCATCTTAGTGAGAAGAACTTGAATATTCTACACAGGAGAGAGCTTCTACCTGGGCTAAAGAAGGTGAATTTAGAGTTTTGTGAAGAGTGTATCTATGTAAGCAGAAAACAGTGAGTTTTCAGTTAGCAAGAACTCAGAAGAAGACTAAAAGGTTGGAGTTGGTTCATTCAGATGTCTGGGGTCCAGCACCAGTGGCATCATATGCGGGCAATAAGTACTTTGTCACGTTTATAGATGATTTCAGCAGAAAGTCTGGGTGTTTGCTATGAAGGAAAAGTCTGAGGTCTTTGGCATCTTCAAGAGATTGAGAGTCATGTGTGAAAGCCAGACTAGAGCAAGTCTCAAGTGTCTCAAGACAGATAACGGTGGTGAATACTGTGCAGAGAGTTTGATGTCTACTGCGCAGAGCATGAATCAGAAGGATCAAGACCGTCCCAGGGACACCAGAGCAGAATGGTGTGGCAGAAAGAATGAACAAGACCATTCTTGAGAGAGAGAGGAGTATGAGGTTTGACTCAGGTCTACCTACATATTTTTGGGCAGCAGCACTGGATACCGCAGTGTATTTGATCAACAGGAGTCCATCCAGTGCATTGGATGGTGGGATTCCAGAGGAGGTTTGGATAGAAAAATAGGTAAAACTTCTTTTCTTAAAGTATTTGGCTGCATTGCTTATTCTCTGATTGAGAAAGAGAAGAGGAGTAAGTTAGACTCCAAGTCTACAAAGTGTGTTTTCATTGGATACGGTGGCGATGAGTATGGCTACAAGCTCTGGGATTTCCAGAACAATAAGATCATTCGGAGCAGGAATGTGGTATTTGATGAAGAGCATACTTACAAAGACAGGAAGGATGCAGTGGAAGAAAAGAACAGTTTATAGAACTCGATCCTGTCAGAGATGGAGAAATTCTCTGAGTGCAAACTGAAGATGGAAACTCCGAGGATGTGGAGGAGGAAGATGTGGTTGGAACAGATAGCCACATGCATACATCGGTACCTCAGCCGGTGTCCCACAGTTGAGGAGGACCACAAGGGTTACCAGGCCATCATAGAGGTATTCTACTAATTATTATGTTTTGTACACAGATTCTGGAGAGCCAGAATATTTTGTTGAAGCCATGCAGGATGAAGCTAAGGTCAAGTGGGAGTTGGCTATGAAAGAGGAGATGGACTCTTTAAAGCAAAACAAGACTTGGATCTTGTGAAGTTACCCGCTGGCAAGAAAGCTTTGTTCAACAAATGGGTGTACAAGATGAAGAATGAGGCCAATGGTACCAAGAGATACAAGGCAAGGTTAGTTGTCAAGGGTTATGCACAGAAAGAGGGAATTGACTTCCAGAGATCTTTTCCCAGTAGTCAAGATGACATCCATTAGGGTGATTCTGAGCATGGTAGCAGTGAAGGATCTTCATCTAGAGCAGCTAGATGTGAAGACAACATTTCTTCATGGAGATTTGGAGGAGGAGCTGTACATGCACTAGCCAGAAGGTTTCAGTCAAGGGAAAGGATGACATGGTCTGCAGATTGAAGAAAAATTTGTATGGTCTGAAGCAGGCTCGGCAATGGTACCTCAAGTTTGACAGTTTCATACTAGAGAAAGGCTTCATCAGATGCCAGTCAGATCATTGTGTGTACTTTCAGAGGTACATTACAAATAAGTTTATTATTTTATCTTGTATGTGGACGATATGCTTGTAGCAGGTTCCAGTATGAGGAAGATAGAAGAGCTCAAGAAAAATGGCAAAGAAGTTCTCAATGAAGGATTTGGGAGAGGCGAAGTAGATTCTTGGCATAAGGATCAACAGAGATAGGAAGCAACGGAAGCTGTGGCTATCTCAGGAGGACTATGTAGATAAGGTACTGAAGAGGTTCCATATGGAGAATGCAAAGGCAGTGTCAACACCTTTGGCAGCACACTTCAAGCTCAGCAAGCAGTTGTGTCCAATAACTCAGAAGGCAAGGATGAGATGATTAGAGTTCCATATGCCTCAGCCGTGGAAATTCTAATGTATGCAATGATTTGCATAAGATCAGATATCGCACAAGCAGTGGGAGCAATCATCAGGTACATGTAGAATCCAGGCAAGGAGCACTGGAATTCGTGAAGTGGATCTTAAGATATCTCAGGGGTACATCAACTTACAGTTTGTGCTATGGAGGTGATAGTCTTCAAGTACAGGGATTTGTAGATGCAGATCACTCTGGTGACAGAGACAGTGGAGGAGCACCACTGGTTATGTTTTCACTATCGGTGATACAGCAGTGAGCTGGGTATCTCAGTTGCAGAAGATAGTGGCATTGTCAACTACAGAAGCTGAGTATGTGGCGACCACTGAAGCTAGTAAACAGATAATCTGGTTACAGAGGTTGATGGAGGAGCTCGGCAAGGAGCACGAGTGTAATACATTATGGAGCGACAGCCATAGCGCAGTTCACTTGGCAAGGAATCCAGCATTTTATGCAAGAACCAAGCACATTCAGCTTAGGTATCATTTCATACGCAGTGCATTGGATAAGGAGCAGTTGAAGCTGGAGAAAATTGATGGAGCTAAAAACCTGCAGATATGTTCACCAAGGTTGTGAGCAGAGATAAGTTAAGTCTCTGTTGCAACTTGGTGAAGCTTTCCAAGAGATAGATCAGGAGAGCGCGACACAGAGAAAGAAGGTAGATCTAAGATTGATGTCATTAATCTCCAAGTGGAGATTGTTATGGATGGAGCTTAATTTCATCAAGAGAAGCCCAAATCAGAGTTCACAAGGAGTTGGCAAATCAGTCATTATCCAAAAGTAACAAACATGAGATTTGGATAGATTTTTGGGGAGTTAGTTGAGGATGTTTTGGTCATTATCCAAAAGTAACAAACACGAGATTTGGATAGATTTTGGGGAGTTAGTTGAGGATGTTTTGGCCATTATCCAAAGTCACCGAAGGGAGCTTTTGGAGGAGGATTTGAGGCATCATCTCAGCTGCAACGCCCACCACAAAATCTCGTGTGGGAGTTACGAACGTGTGAAATAAATTGAAGGCTCGGTGAGAACCTCTGGGTGCTGTAGAGAGAGAAAAAAAGGGTTATGTAATCTTTTAGTGAGATCATAAGAGTTTCTGAGAGTGTGTGTTTTTGAAGGCTTGTACCTGATTCAACTCTTAGTGAAGCCTTGCAGATCCTGTGCCGCTGTGGACGTAGCCAGTTTGGGTGAACCATGTAAAATCCTCGTCTCTCACTGTTTTTTTTATTTTGGTTCTTATTATTATTCTGTGTGTTTTTTGTTAATTATATCACAACTGCGTGCTTGGACGTACTAATAGCGATCTTATTAGAGGAATATTTGTTGTATTCCCTATCAAGCGACGCCAAAATGCGTCGCTAAATGGATTTAGCGACGCATTTTGGCCGTCGCTGTAAATTTCGTTGCAAATAGCAATCCGTTGCAATTTCGTCGCTAAATAGCAATAAAATTGCGATGCAAAAAATGCGTCACTATTTTGCGATAAAAGATAATGCGTCGCAATTTAGTGACGCATCCGCGACTCCAAATTGCGTCGCAATTTTGTAACTAATTGCGACACATTCAAATGCATCGCAATATTGCGACTCATTCAGATGCGTCACAATATTGCAATGCCAAAAAGCATCGCTAATGCATCGCAAAATTATGAATTTAATTTTTTTTTAAAAAATTGCGCGACGAAAAATTTCATCGCAATAGCGTGGCTAATTAATTTTTTAAAATAAAATTAAATTGTTATAAATTTCATTGCATTCAAATATTGACCGAAACATTCATTAAATTTTTTAAAATATATAAAAAATTAATATATTAATACTTATAAATTTTGATATACAAAACATAAGTAGAAAAAAATACATCAAGAATCTGCACTATCACAATCACGGAAGACGGAGGCTAGAATGAACCCTGCGACATTTGGCAAACCAAATCTTGCATCTGACACATCTATTCTTTTATGTATAGATCTTTGAATATCGTCTAAACGATCAGAAGGAAATTGCCAGAATAGTACGAACTGGAGCCGAAAAAATATCTAGAAGCTTTAGTGCCCAGACCGTAGACCCTACGGTCTCGCGGCTGGGCACCAACAGCTTCCAAAAACATACGTCGACTCTCCTGTGGTGAGAGTTCAATGGGCGGCCCCCCATCAATAGAGTCGACCTGCGATGCCTGGGACTGAAACTCCTCGACTCGTGCTTTTGAATTATAGAATCAAAGATAAATGAATCATTATACGAACCTGAATAAAGGTTTAGAAATTAAACAGTTACAACATAAGTCCAATTTCTTACCGCAACCTCCTGTGATCGTGCATCGACCTAGGTACCGTCCTTCCTGGTGTGTGTCGCCCTGAATAGGCGAAACTCACTAGGATCTCTGCCCTCCTTTTTAGACTACAAAAGTTGAAGAAATGATATAAATGTAAGTATTTACAAATGACTAAATTAGTAATTAAATTATTTATGTTTTCTTACCATACGACGTCTGTGCTTTTGTCGAAATGGATCCCGTAGTGTGGCAGGAGAGACCCGTGCCATGATCGGCCTTCTCGGATCGGCAGTTCATCATGGCTAATGCGGTCCTCCTTTGCCCGGCCTTAGACTGCCACACCTGCTGCCAATCATGCCAAATACCCTCCGGCACATGCACAGGATGCTCACTCGATCTCCTCCAACGATGAAGCATGACGGAGTATCGGCGTGCTGCAAGAGCATTCCATGTTGTCCTAATGGCATCATGGATGGCAGGGTCCCACGTAAACTTTTTCTGTATTGAAATAAATAGTTGGTTTAAGAATATATTAAGATTAAAAAATTTTGTATCATTGATAAATTATATTTAATAAGTTTATCTGAAACTCTGAAAAATAAAACTCCCTAATGGCCGCAGATACATGGTGCCAATCGTAGCCAGTGGGATCAGCACGCCTCTGGAATATGGAGCTGATCCGGCTTGATATAGTATGCTGCTTAATAAAGCTGTTAAAAAAATTCATGTTGATAAGTAATTGACTTTAAAACATAAACATTTGTTTACAATTAGTATATACTTACTGCCCATCAGCATCTAGTCAAAGTATGGTGCGGCCGGCGTAGGAAGAACTCTCAGAGGTCTGTGCCGATCGGCTATGAGACTCGAAGGCTGTAGATCTGAACTCTCCATCTCCAATGCTCATGAAGTGATCTGATGCGGCATGGCTACGTCCCTGCTCGCTCTGTTCGTTGCCAGAAGATCTATCTCGGCCCGACATACTGAAAATACTAAAGATTCATGCAATATAAATACGAATAATGATTAAATATGTACAAATTTAGCACTTATAAAAATAAATTAAAATTGAATAAACCTCTATGTTTAATCAGTGTCATTTGTTTCATCAAATGTTGGTTCAACATCCGATGCCGTATCGGATTGTGATTCAGTGTCATTATCATCGGAAGGAAACCAAACATTTGCATCCTCAATTTCTTGGACATCACCATTTGGATCTCTAACTGATGTTTCAAGAGCCCTTGTGTCGTCCTCAATTGCATGCATTTCCATCTTATCCTCTTGAAATGCAGGGCACTCAATTGATTGACTTGATGAACTCTCATCTAATATGATTGCTGAACGTGGAACGATTTTAAAAATAACCCACCAATCATGCTTATCGTTGCGCAAACTTGGATATCCACAGTAAAATACTTGCTGAGTTTGGGATGCAAGGATGAATGGTTCATATTTCTGCAATCTTCACCGATGATTGACTTCAACCAAATTATAGTCGTTATGAACCCTTTTACCCACAGGAACTATCGGATCATACCAATCGCAACAAAATAATACGGTTCGTTTTATAGGCCAACGGGATATTCAACTTCAACCACATTTACTAACTTTCCGTAATAATCTTGCATATTTGCTCCAACACTTTCTCCTTTAACACACACCCCCTAGTTCTGCGTGCCTCTTGAAGACGCTAGTCATTCAATTTGAAATTTATATCCATTAACAAAGTAGCCAATAGAGATTGTTACGGTCTTCAATGGCCATTGCGCTAGACATTTAATGAAAATATTATCGGTTTTGAACAATGGACCGTTTACCTACAAAGTAAAAATCTATTCACAACCAATTCAAAAATAAAAGCCATTATTGCAATTAATTGAGTGATACTACTCACATATTCATAAAACTAGTAAGCAAACTCCGTTTCTAACTTCTGCCCAATGGCAATTTGACTGATGTTGGGATTCATCTGTCATTGTCTATCACAAAACATCCTTAAGGGATGATAACAATTACAACTTCTATTAGCAATTAAATAGTGAGGTATATTATAATTTAAAGTCGTGAAGTATATACTTACTCAATGTATGGATCGACTTCTCTATAGTTTATTAGGATGTAATAATGTGCTGCATTATACTCCACATCACTCAAATCTCTTGACTTCTGCCTCTCAAATGAATGACCGATAGCTTTAAAAACCGATATTCTACCATCATTAGGTTCTCCTTCGTCCACACATACGTCATCGTTACGACCAAGATTTTGGCTCCTCGTGTGGACGTGACTCTCAAAGTAATGAGAGGCCAAAGCTGAAACTTCTTCAACCAAGTGTGCATTGCATATAGAACCTTCAACCCTTGCCTTATTATGCACATTATTTTTTAACTTATTAAGGTACCTATATGTAAAGGTGAGAAATCAAAATAAATCACCTTTCTCGCAATGAAATAAAATTTGAAATGTAAACATGTACTACTGATTATATATTAAGATATTTACTTCTCGAAAGGATACATCCAGCGATACTGCACGGGACCAACTATAATCGCTTCGTATGGCAAGTGAATCGGTAAATGCTCCATTGAGTCAAAAAAACTTGGAGAAAATATTCGCTCCAGCTTGCATAAAATAATTGGGATTTCCTCCTTAAGCCTTGCCATTGATGCAGAAGTAATGAATGCGGCAAATAACTCCTTCAAGAACAAGCTGAGTTCCGTCAATGCCTTCCACACATTGTGCGGAAGCAACTCATGAAAAGCTATAGGCAATAACCGTTGCATGAAAACATGGCAGTCATGACTCTTCATGCTAAACAACTTGAGCTTATGCATGTCAACACACCTGCTGATATTTGAAGCATAACCATCTGGAAATTTTAACCCTCTAACCTAGTTACATAAAGCTTCTCGTGAATTTCTGTTAAGAGTGTAACAGGCTTTAGGATAGGTCCCGTCTGCATTCCTCCTCAAATCAGCTCTTCTGCAATATTGATTAAGTTCTTCTCTCGACTTTGCAGTGTCTTTGGTTTTTTCGGGATGTTTAGTACCGTGTTAAATATGTTATCAAAGAAATTTTTCTCAATATGCATAATATCCAAGTTGTGCCGGATGAGATTTGTGCTCCAATACAGCAGATCCCAAAACATACTCCGCTTCTTTCAGTTGTGTTCTTTACATATACGGCCATTTACTCTATCTGCATCTACTTCCCAAGCATACCTCAACCCCAAATGCTCTATAGTATAAAATATATGTGCCAAAATGGTTGGAAGCCATACAGTAAGGGCATGCCATACGCCCAGCATTAGAATCAAACTATGACTGCTTATCACTCTTCTGTAATATGAATGCATTAGAATCATTCATGCAGTAAGGGCATGCCATACGCCCAGCAGTACTCCAACTAGACAACATTGCATATGCCGGAAAGTCACTAATTGTCCACATCAAAGCTGCTCTCATGATAAATTTTGTTTCATAGAAATGTCGTAGGCTATGACTCCTGTTTCCCACAACGTTTTCAATTCAGCCACCAACGGTTGCAAGAATACATCAATCTTTTCCTTTGGTTTTGATGGTCCTGGAACCAAAACTGTCAAAAACATTGCAGTATCTTTCATGCACTTCCATGGAGGAAGGTTATATACAGTCAGTATCACGGGCCAACATGAATACTATTGGCCTGCTTGACCAAATGGTTGGAAGCCATCGATACAAAGACCTAATCTCACATTCCTTATATCTTCGGCGAAATCAGTACGATTATCATTGAAATGCCTCCAAGCTTTTAAATCTGATGGATGTCGCATTTCATCTTCTTTAGATTCATGTTCGGCATGCCATCTCATATCAGCAGTTGTAACCTCAGATCTGTATAATCTCTACAGGCGTGGAGTAAGAGGAAAGTAATGCATCCTCTTGTAAGGCACACTTTTTCTCCTACTTGTACTAGCTCCCCTTTCATCGTTGGTGAACCTCGATTGCCCACAAATCTTACAACATCTCAGGTCTGAGTCTTCACCCCAATATATCATACAATTGTTCAAGCAACAATCGATCTTATTAACTGGGAGCCCAAGGCCATGCAACAACTTTTTCGTAGAGTAAAAACTATTTGCTACAACATTATCATTTGGCAAAACTTCCTTTATTAATCCAGCTACAGCATTGAACGCCTTTTCTGATAATCGATGTTCTGCCTTAATATTCAACAACCGAGCATCCATAGACAATTTGGAATGACTCTCACAACCAGGATACAATTCTTGATTTGCAGCACAAAGCATATCATAAAATCACCGTGCATTTGGATTTGGTTCTTCCATAAATGTATTTTGATTGAATTCATTACCCGAAGCATTCATCACCATCTCTTCATATCTGTTTAAATTCACACATGGTTCGTCAATGGAAATTGAAACTTGTTGGCTTGTGACAGCTGCACCCAATTCCTCTGTTTCACCATGATAGTACCAAACATCATACCCAGGAACAAACCCCTTTTTATACAAATGCACCTTCACAGTTTCAACATCCCTATAGGCTTTATTCTGACACCTGTATAAGTTGCAGGGGCACCTAATCCTAGGCCCATCCATCCATTCAGGTTGGCTACATGCAAATCCAATAAATTCTTTCAATCCATTCAAAAAATCTGGATTAAGCAAGCCATCTTTAACCTTGCATACATCCACGAGCGAGGCCCGCTCATTTTTGACCAACTTATATAATTTTCTAATAAACCATTAAAGAAAACCACAACATAAAACTATATTAGTATTAATAATTATTGCAATCATTATTTATTTTACACATCTAAGGTAAATAATAACTGTTTAAATAATTTATAACAATAAATCAATTTTGTTATTAATGATTGCAACCAATTGATTAGGCCAGGCCCTGTTAAGGTTCCTGCCCTGCAAGGCTGTGCCACGTGGAGTTCCTAAGACTTCACAAGTATGCAAGTGTCCTAAATTAATTCCACCTTCACTTCATATCTAAAAGGTAAGGCCCTATCCCATTCAAGATTATTTTCTATGATATGTTATTCTGCTATTCATTATCATCGTTTATGTTAAATTTCAGCAACATTTTCTTATATGTTCTCCTAAATGTGTAGCATATATGCCACACTAGGAGAACGTATGAGGAAATACAAACCGCAATCTCAACCAACGATAGCTAATAGCAAACTAACATATAGCAAAAATAATCTCAAATTGTCCATTAGGACAATTTGAGAATTTATAAGACCAAGTCTTGCAAATTCTCAAATGGTCTAAAGGTTTTAGTGCTGCGAGAAATAATATTCAATTCCAAAAACAATCGAACTTATGCTTGTCAAAAAGTTTTCTTGACTATTATACATATTTTGATTGTGGCCTATAGTCACTAACTTCTAAAATTGATATTATGTGAAAGATAATAACCTTAATCTAATATTTATGCATAGTAATATCTAATAATACTATGGTTTCAATATTGGATAGGCTGGACCAAAATTTTTTATAACACATCAACTGTGGCACATCTATTAAAACCATACATAATCTCATTACCAAAATAACATATCCCAATATATCATTCTTGTAACTTAAATCAAAGCCTAAGTCACAACCATTTGATAAAAAAAATAAGATGCAACAAGATATGTAAGATGTTCACCAGCAAACTACCATGCATAGTTTAATATGCTGAGAAATTGAACCATAATTATATAAAAATCACTAATCAATCATGACTTAATTAATTTAAAACAGAAGCACTAATTAATGATATAGCAAATAATTTAATTAATTTACTATCAGAATCACTAATTAGCAAATATTATAATGTTGTTATATTGTAATCATTATTTATTAGAGAACCATAATTTATTATTATATATTATAATATTATAAACTAATATAAGTTAGTATATATTATTATATTATGACATATAATGAAAATGTAATAATTGTATTATAATTATTACATAATAAATTTTTTTTGGGCCCGCAACAATATGTAAGATGCTCACCAGCAAACTACCATGCATAGTTTAATATGCTGAGAAATTGAACCATAATTATATAAAAACTACTAATCAATCATGACTTAATTAATTTAAAATAGAAGCACTAATTAATCATATAGCAATTAACTTAACTAATTTACTATCAGAATCACTAATTAGCAAATATTACAATGATGTTATATTGCAATCATTATTTATTAGAGAACCATAATTTATTATTATATATATAATATATAAACTAATATAAGTTAATATATATTATTATATAATATTATTAATATTATGATAATATAATGAAAATGTAATAATTATATTATAATTATTACATAATAATTTTTTTTAGGCCCGCAACAAGATATGTAAGATGTTCACCAGCAAACTACCATGCATAGTTTAATATGTGAGAAATTGAACCATAATTATATAAAAACCATTAATCAATCATGACTTAATTAATTTAAAATAGAAGCACTAATTAATCATATATCAATTAATTTAATTAATTTACTATCAGAATCACTAATTAGCAAATATTACAATGATGTTATATTGCAATCATTATTTATTAAAATACTATAATTATTATATTATATTATATTATTATAAACTAATATAAGTTAATATATATTATTATATGATAGTATTAATATTATGAGATAATATAATGAAAATGTAATAATTGTATTAGAATTATTACATAATAATTTTTTTTTGGGCCCGTGGTTGGGTTTTTTTTTTGGGCCCGTGGCGTGTGGTGGGGGGGGGGGGGTGGAATTATTTTTTCTTTTCTCCCCTTGCCGTGGCCATGCCACGGCCGGGACTGCCATGGCCAGTGACGGGAGAAGGAGGGCCGGAGGGGGCTTGGGGGGGTGGGTTTTGATTTTTTTTTCTCCCCTAGCCATGGCCTGGCCACCGTGGCCAGGGCGCGGCCAGGGCGCGGCCATTGCCGGCAATGACGGCCACGACCACTACCATAGCCGGCGACGGGAGAGGGAGGGCCGGAGGGGGTTTGGGGGGGGTTTGCAAATTTTTTTTTCTCCCCTAGCCATGGCCTGGCCACGGCCGGCAGCCACCCGGCCACGGCCGAGCGCGGCTGTGGCCGGCGACGGGAGGGGGAGGGCGGCAGGGAGATGGGGGAGATGGGGGAGAGGGGGGGGAAGGAGGTGGCGGTTTACCCAGAAAATGATGTCGCCGCGCCAAGTTGGTCGGGTGCCGGAGCGCCGCCGGAGTGCCGCTGGAGGTGGGGAAGAGAGAGGAGGAGAAAGAGGGAGGGAGATCGGCTGGTTGGGGAGGGGGGGAGGGGGGAGAAATCGGGAGGAAGAAGAAAGGGGGGGGGGTTTATGTATTAGGATTAGCGACGCATATTTGCATAGCTAATCCATCGCTAATCAGCGATGCAATAAATGCGTCGCTAATTGCATTGCTAATTAGTAGCGTAATTAATTGCGTCGCTAATTTGCCGCCTTAACCCCGTCTTGGTGAGAATTTAGCGACGCAAAATTGCGTCGCTAAATAGCGATACATACTCAGCTAAATGCGTCACTATTTAGTGATGCATTAAATATGTAAGTAATTATTATAGTTTATTATATTTAATATTACATAATGATAATTTATATATTGATATATTGTAATCTATGCCGCTCGTTTCGCTGGAGCTCCGGGGTGACGTGGCTGGCCGCGATGTTACATGTTCGCTTCCTTCGGGAACCTCCCATGGGCGGCAGTGCTGCCCCTTTCTCCCCTCCGTCGCCCTCGGTGGTGCTTCAATATCTTATCGTGGGTTACCTCCCAGGTGGCCGATCGAGCGGTTGGGCTCGGCCTTGTGCCGCTTCCGTATGTATTTCCCCAAAATCAGGAGACGGGTAGGGGCCTACCATGCATGATATCGTGACGGGTGACGGAGAATTACAGTTCAATTCAGGAGAGGGAGCCTAAGAAATGGCTACCACATCTAAGTAAGCCAGCAGGCGCGCAAATTACCCAATCCTGACATGGGAAGGTAGTGACAATAAATAACAATACTGGCCGGCTCTTCGAGTCCGGTAATTGGATTGAGTACAATCTAGTACAATCTAAATCCCTTAACAAACGGATCCAATATTGCAAGGCAAGTATGGTGCCAGTAGCCGAGGTAATTCTAACTCCAATAGCGTATATTTAAGTTGTTGCAGTTAAAAAGCTCGTAGTTGTACATTGGGCTGGGTTGGCTGCTCCGCCCCATGGAACAGTGTGCACCGGCGGCGCCACGGTGTGCTCGAATGACCGACTATAAGGTCCTATCCGGAACTGACACTGCCTTCAGTCCGATCCACGCCTTTGTGCCGAGAATGCAGCCTAAACCCTAAATGCCCTAAACCATTGATAACACCTAATTAAAACCCAAAACCCTAAAACCGTAATCCTAAAACCGTAATCCTAAAACCCTAAACTATAAAACCCTAAACCCCCAATTAAACCCTAAAACCCTAAAACCCCTATAACCCTAAATTCCCTAGAAACCCTAGAACCCTAAAACCATAAACCAAAATTAGCGATGCATTTAAATACGTCGCTGTTTAGATATGCATTAAAATGTGTCGCTAAACAGCAACGCATTGTGTGTGTCACTGATTAGCGACGCATTCAAATGCGTCGCTATATTTTGGTTTATCTTTTTATGGTTAAAATGCTCGTAGTTGTACATTGGGCTGGGTTGGCTGGTTCGCCCCATGGAACGGTGTGCACCGACGGCGCCACGGTGTGCCCGAATGACCGACTATAAGGTCCTATCTGGGACTGACACTGCCTTTAGTCCGATCCATGCCTTGTGCCGAGAATGCAGCCTAAACCCTAAATGCCCTAAACCATTGATAACACCTAATTAAAACCCAAAACCCTAAAACCTAAAACCATAATCCTAAAACCCTAAACTATAAAACCCTAAACCCCCAATTAAACCCTAAAACCCTAAAACCCCTAGAACCCTAAAACCTCTAGAAACCCTAGAACCCTAAAACCCCTAGAACCCTAAAACGCCTAAAACCATAAAACCCTTAAACCCTCAAACCATAAAACCCTAAAATCCTAAACCCTCATTTAAATGCGTTGTTGTTAAAAAGCTCGTAGTTGTACATTGGGCTAGGCTGGCCGGTCCATCCAATGAAACGGTATGTACCGACGGCACCACAGTATGCCTGAATGACCGACTATAAGGTCCTATCCGGGATTGACGCTGCCTTCAGTCCGATCCACGTACGCCTTTGTGCCAAGAATGTAGCCTAAATCAATGATAAACCTAATCTTAAAACCCAAAACCCTAAAACCTAAAACCCTAATCTTAAAACCCTAAACTCTAAAACCCTAAACCCCTAATTAAACCCTAAAACTCTAAAACCCTAAAAACCCTGAAACCCTTAGTCCTTGAACCATGAATCCCTAATCTGAAAACCCTAAATGGTAGAACCCTAAACTCCTAATTAAACCCTAAAACTCTAAAACCCTAAAACCCTTAGCGACGCATTAATGCGTCGCTAAACAGTGACTCATTAAAATGCGTCGCTAAACAGTGATGCATTAAGATGCATCGCTAAATGTGTCGCTATTTTGCAACGAAAATTTTTGGAGTCGCTAAAGCGACGCAGATTTTTTGGGTTGCAATTGCGTCACAATTTTATCGTTATTTTGTGACGAATATTTGCGTCGCTAATATGCGTTGCTATTTCATGAATTTCTTGTAGTGTTTGAATTCTAGTTTCTAAAAGCAAGGCATAATATTGTACAATCTATAGGGCACATAATTAATATAGAAGGTTGATAGGTGTTGATAAAAGTGTTATTATAATGTAAAAATTGTAAGAGATATCCCAAATGAAGTTTTTTTTTCTTTTTTTTTAATGATATAGATTGGTAGTTATTTCTAACAATAGATAATTCTCTTTTGGTAGTTATTTGTCTTCATAACTCCCTCTTTGATGGTTTAAGATGGATGGCACTCTCTTATCTCCATTATTCCCTTTAGGAAATTAATGTTGGGAAATGGATCTTATATGCCCATTATTTGAATAAGAAATTGAACACCTTTAGTTCCATATCAAAAATTATAAAAAGACTGATTCACTTTATGTGTAAACATCTTCCCATGTTTATGCATTTGGGCTCACAATAAGTAGAGAGTTAGAGAATGATGCGTAGCATCACCTGCATGCGCAAATGACGATAAGTGCGCAATGGACACTTTATAGGTACACTTTGCATAATCTTCATATCAAAAGCCGATAAGCTCCTTCCTTCACGTCTCTTGATTATATTCGATCAAGTCAAATCGATTCCATTATATTCCGTAAGAGTGCTTTCCAAGAAGCACTTCAAGTCTATAAATAGGACATGCCGCTTACATTCCAAATCACCCATCCGAAAAATTTTTTTCTTAGCATTTGTATACTCTGAATTCAAGAGTATATAGCATTATTGATTTGCTGTTCTGATGATAAATAGTACTGCTTTTATCAAAAGAAGACCGTTGCATCTTGAAATATAATTGTCATAATACCATAAGCATTTGTGCGGAATGAATTTGTCTTAAGAATATAGAGTTTAACTTTATATTCGGTCTTTTGATCAAATTAGCTATCACATTCCAATCCACCAACAATTAAATCAAAACGGCAAGTGGCCAAACATAATTTTTCCAACTGTCATGCATAAATTAATCGATCAAATCTTAGTTAGCCTAGTACTTTTTTACCATTATCAATATTTGGCCGGTGATCAACAAAATGTTCATTCAAAAACGACATGGTCCATAGAGCAAGTGTATGACATGGGCGACCTTTAAAAAAAGGTTTAAATATTGTTTTTTCTTTCATTTAATTGCAGGTCGGCGAGCTTACGACGTACTATCAATTAGTCACCAGGAAATTGATAGTACAGGCGTATAAAACATGCCCCTCCAGTGTCCACTCTCATTCTTGACTTCTTGCAAATGATGTCAAAAGATTAACTTATTTCAGAGATACAATAATAAAATTCGGTCTCTTTGACAACCAAAGAATTGATGCTTACAGAGTTCCTGTAGGGTATCGTCAGCTCGCAAGTCATCAGCTGTTGCTGTAGAGACTGGAGATAATAAACAATTTGCGTCAGCTTTTATTGTTTTATTCTTTTGGGTTTGGTCATCAACTTATATACAAACGGCTTATTCTTGATTTAAAAGTTGAATGGAGAATGAGCCTTCTGATCATATGGCAGGAGGTGGTACTTAATCTATTCATGCTTAGCTAGACGAGGTAATAGTATAGAGGATCAGCAATACCTAACCATGGTTCTTCTTTGTAGGACGGTGTGACTTCTCGTGGAAGGCGGCCTTTTATGCAGCCTTCTTTAGTGATTCTTGTGGAATGCAACGCAATCTGTCGGTAGTAAACGCTAGAACTACACAAAAAAAAGTGGATATTTCTTCGCGTGCAAATGGGACCTTTTATAGAATGGAAGTGTAGGAGACCAAGTCTCTCAAACAAGCTTTGTATTGGATTTAATAAATTGTAATGAACAGGTACTTGCATAAGCTAAAGTGAGTCATACGATTTTGACAATATAACAATGGAGAAATACTTATTATTTTTAAGCCCATTGTATCTTATTCTATGAATGTCTGACTCAAATATAGGCAGGCATTCACTTTGATCAAATATTGAAACTGCCTTGAAGAGAAGCATACCGTCATTTAGATTAACACAAGTCATACGTGGTGCACATGCCATCATTTAGACTGGCATTTGTTACATTCACGCACACGAGGGGCATAAAACAGAGTTTTTGATCAACAGCTGCAAGCCTCTTGAGCAATGGAAGAGGAGAACTTTAAAAGATCCCACTTCCCTCTGTTCCCGTGTGCGCTACAGATCAGTGGGGTAGTGGCAAACTTCCTTGTTTTCTTTCAATGTCCTGCTTCCTTTTTCTGCCATTATGCATGGTGATGAATGGACATTGGATTGTAGTCCAGCATCAAATAAGAAATAAATAAATGACCAAGAGATGGAGTTATTACCGGGGGATGAAAACACCTAGAAAAATCATCAGTATAAGTTTATAGGATCAAACATCTCTTCACTTGAGCCCACTAGGTTTTTCAAGAGCCTTTGGCTTGAATCAACTATGATACATGTTCTCATGGTTCATCAAACATGACCAAGAGTAAACAATTGTTACCCAACAACACCAACCTCAAGTGACAACAAGAACATCAATACTTAATTGTTGTTTGATGACTCATCAGAAACTTGAGTCCTCCTCTAACAAAGTGTTGGGGATCCACCGGGCGGAAGGATACACGAAGTATTGGGCCAGCTCATTAACTCTGAAGATCGATTTCTGGGCCAACTTTGACCACCAACCGAATGAGGAGATCACAATGAAAAGCTTTGATACGATGCTATCGTAGCAAAGTGAATATGGTCACTTCAAAATGATCAGGCCTCCAAAACACAGAAAACTTTGAAAAAGAGAAAATAGGCCGCCTAATTTCATGGGTAGCAATAATATCACTCAAGATTTTTCAAAAACCAGCCATGTCCTCAAGGTTGGGATACAAGAAATTATTCTTGGACCTTTTGTGCTAGACTTTCCATTAGGCACCTTCAAGAGTATAGTGTGATAAACCTATCATAATCAGTAACAATTTCTCATAGTCCTTGTTCAATGGATATTTGATACAACTTGAGATAGGAAAAAGTCTTTGTACACCACACCACTCCGGTGCAGAATGGCCTACACCACTCCGGTGCAGGATGACCTGCACCAAATGCGGTAATTTGCCCGTACGTGAACCCGTGCGCCTGCGGTGCGGAACCATGAGCGGGCCCTCCGGTATGGGCTTGCACACGGGTGAATCACTGTGCCCGGTACAGGCCATCCTACACCAACGGCAATGTACAGACTTTTCCCTCGAGATAGTGCTAGAGAATCAAAGGGATTGGGCTTCAAAATAAAGAGATCCCGATCAGTTTTCTGTTGATATAATAATCAATAGGCCTCTTACAATTTATGAACTCATGGAACTTGAAAATGAATCAAATCCTCAATATTACTCCTTATATTTATACTCCTACAGCAAAAAGCTAAATCTGACCCCTAACAGCCCTTAATTGGTTCCTAATAAAAGAAGATAACTGTAGAGAGTTTCCAAAACAGCAAAGTAGGTCTCCCAATCAGATTAGTCTCATATCAAGCTCAAAGAGGCCATTACCTAATGCAGGCAAATGGTGGGAAGAGGATCAACGTCTCCCTTGGGATGCTTCCTTGAGAAAGAAATAGAGTTTCCTCTCTTTTCCTTTTATCTTTGATTTGGCATACTTGTTTAGGAAGAACCCTCAAAAAGTACTTTCTTATTAGGTTAAGAATGTTTATGACACTTCTTCAACAATCAAGTTTGTTAGTATTGTACCCTTTGTTTCTTTTTCAGCTTCTTTATCAGCAAGAACAATCTAAAAACTACAGAAAAGAGTTCAAATTTGCAGAGGTTGTGTTGAAGATCTTTGGCGTGGTGGTCCCTAAGACATCACAGAATGTTAGATTCTTGGCATGTTCAATGCTCTAAGGTAACTACTAATCCAAGATGGGACATCAATAACAACTCCAGCTTGCTAGCTAAGTCCAAATGACTGATATTTTCAAGTTCTATTCTTGAATGGTTACATATCTGAGCTTGACAATGTGCTGAGCTAGAGGTAATGAGTAGACATCATCAAGTTCCTCATAACATTTGAGTGACACTAATCCAATGCAGAACTTTCTTTTTAAAATAAAAAAAATGACACACTAAAACACCTCAAATATCACATATCTTACCTTTTATCAATTAATCTGTTTTTACTGTAAAAATGGGGAAAATGATTAAAGTTAATACAGGGCCAAGGCAAGAAACAGTTCTGTGAGTACACAAGGGGACTGATGTAAACCACAACTATGTTTTTTTCTTTCCCCCTTTTAGCAATATGTGAGATATAATGAGAATATAACAACATGACAACAAGGATAAACTACATTGAGCACCAAAATAGATTAAAATATAATTTTGGAAGCAATACAGATGGAGGCCATCTACCTCTTGTGACTTGAGTCTCCATGCAGCCAAGATCATTGGCTGATCTGTCTTATGATGTAGCATCCTTTTTCCAATTCATATATGGTCTTCAATTGGAGTTTTCTCATTTTTGGTACGGTCAATACAATCCTGAGATTAGCACAGAAGAGACCACACTAAACACAGTCATCGCTGATAATGGTGGTGATCCAGTCTGAGTGCTCTGGACTCTCTTTCGGCATTTCTTGCATTATTAAGGCACCCAATGCCCAGTCCAGCTGGATGCTGCCCACTTGATTTGCAAATCCAATCCTCAAGACTATACAGAGCTGAAGATAGATCAAGTGTCTTGAAGACAGATGAAACAGGCATGACATGAACTAAAAGCCAGAGCACATGCCAATTTAATTGCTATGACTTGCCTTAAATTGCACCTATATATCAGCAATACAGTGTAGACAGATACCTTTATATATTTTCCCATCAGATCATTTTTCACAGATAACAAATTTTCCATCACATTTAACTTTTTCTCCACAAGTCACTTTTCTTGATGGTAAAATAGAAGCTAAGCTGTTTGGTTGTGCATAAGCTAGCTAAAATAAATGGGATAAACTTTACCTAACCTCCTTTATCCTGAGGAAACTATAGAGTAGAACATTTTATTCAGAGTTAAAGGAAAAAGTATCAGCATCACTATTTTAAATGTCAATTTGCCCTGAAAAAATGGATTGCTAAAAGGTATTTGGTTAGAATAGCTTCCAAAAAGCAGTTCAAAGGGGCTTTATTCCATCTGAGCCACAAACAAGGTTCAGCCTAAGGATGTGATTTCTTGCAGTATAAGTGAAGCTAGAGTTGACGAGCTAACTTACAACATTACTCCACAATAAGTTACTCCATCAAACAGGGTGGAACAATTTGCTGTAGGTTAGGTGGAAAAGTAGCTTCCCAATATTTCAAAAGTTCACTCTGCTTTCAATCTAAATTGATTAACTTTCTACTGTTTGGGGAATTGAATTGGAATAAGTAGGCCCGAACCAAATGCAGCCTAAATGTCCATGCTTACATCAAATACTGGCCATGAAAAACAAAAATGTGTAATTCACTCGCCAAAAAATGGACTTTTAAAAGAATATCTTACATAATACTTTTCACCTAATACATGTTCCAGTATGGTCTGACACCTAAAAATTTGAAGATCATAAGAAGTGTTTTTTTTTAAAAAAAAAAAGAGAGACAAAAAAAATCCAAAATGCTCAAAAGAATATTTTATTGTTTGACGTTCTACTCTGAAGTTGAATGGATTAAAATCAAGTATTCATATAAGATATGCATGGGCATACATTTTTTCATCCAGAGCAATTCCAAGACTGTCATCAGTAGGGCCATGATATATGCTGAAGAGAAACAATAATGCAACAAATCCTCCTCATCCATAGAATGGTGGTTGCTCTTTAGCTTTAACCAATCTTCACCACAAAATTGTTCCCCAGCAAACATCAAATCAGAAAGAAATGACATAGGACCCAGACCAAAGAACTATCAAACAGTAGAAGATAACAAATTGAAGCACATAGATATATAGTGAAGTTATTCAAAGCATACAACAGTTTTTATGTGCCATAAGCTTAAGGAACATATTGCAAATAGTCTGCAAGCCAGTACATTGGTTGAACATGATAGCACATGTTCCTCTTCCTCAACAAGTAAAGGCATTATACAGCCATTCAAGAGAAATTAACAAAGAGAGAAAACAGAATTCACCTTTGATGTATAAAAGTTGTTCTCAGTTTCAACAATCTCCTTCACGATTTAGGTAAATCCCAAGTGGCAACTCTGTAGCGTTTATCTGCATGTATCCAGAAGATTAAGCAGTTGGCTAACAAATTTATGACACAAGAAAACTTCAACATGATTGCAAAATTACTTTCAACCAAAGAGCATAGACAATTGACCATAATATGGCGACAGTAAAAATTGTTCTATTTCAAGAATTTACATGCAAGTTTGTACCAATCCGTACTTGCAGTACTGGATCATACCCGTAAATCATCAATACTGGTACACCACTATGCCAACCATGTGAACAATCACCTTGTCATCTATATAAACCAATGTAATAGATATTTGAAGCAAAGTTTTAAATTTTGTGGGATAGGCCTGTTGAGGTTCTTTCATGGAACGGGATATGTTTCCGATTCCAATATTTGGGACAGAAGATGTCTCAGAATGCATAGAATGCATTGAATGGAACATTAGGATGATAGTAGGATGGTTCTATCCCGACTCTTCAGTAGTAACTTGTCCCAATCTCTATAAGGCATCTCGTCAACATTTGAAATCATGATTAAAGTCTGATAAGATGTTTAATTTTTTGAGTAAAGTAACAGTTTTTCAAATAAAAGTTTAAGATGAGGGAGTTCTCTTGCTATGCACACTAGTAGCTCTGGATGTTATTTTTTCTTGTCACATGCTTCTCCACTTATGCTTTTTCTGTTTCAGTTTATATTTGGTTGTCATGTTATGCTATTAAATATGCATCCCTAGTTTCAAGCTACCCAATTTTCTCAATGGTAGCAAGTTAATATTTTAATACTTTCCCCTAAATCTCATCACAACTTGAAAAAAGGTTAGTGATAATTTTCAGATAATTTTTTACCAGAATATTTGAAACATGCAACATTTGACAGTGTGTTTTGGGAACTAAAATTGGAGCTGCATAAAATGGAGCTTCACAAATAGAGGCACTAAAGGAGTTTCAATTTAATAGTAGAATAGACATGTGTGGACTGAAAATACAGGTTATTATAAGTGGTACCTTTCCCAGCAGTGTTTTAGCGAGAGTTCAATAAATGAAAGTGCAAAAAAAAAGAAAAAAAATTCATACCATGTGTTACACGAGGGGTGGATCCAGGGGGAGCTGCTGTAAGAACTGGATCTCATAATGTGCCTCTGTCAAAATTGAAACAGAGTTCTAATTTTGATGTGATGGTCTCTTGAAGAGTTTATCCTGCTTCGTCCAGCCAAGCTCAAGAACATGGGTAGCTTAACCTGCAATTACCTAAGAATGTAAGAGATAAGTTCATGTACATGATAGCTCAAAAAGGGAACCATCAGAAATGGTATTAAAATAACAAATATCTCCAGCAAATGAGTTAATGGGAATGATTTGGACCCTTTCTACTGTCATGAAACTAGAAGATAAAGACACACTCATTTCACTCTAACTGCTACAACCCGCAAGCACCACAAAACTCCAAAGCACATAACTGGCCGTGGTAACTGCAGAGAACAACCCATTTACAATATTGCTACAAACATCTAAAGCACTCATATCGACATGCCGAATAAAAGTGGAAAAATCTGATACCAATATTCAAGACGGCCAACATGAATTCAAAATCTCAATTTTTAAGAACTTCCAGCTGACCTAAAACAAGGTTGAACAAGAACTGAGATATTAAAAACCCGCCTGAGATCACAGTGGCCAAAACATCCTCGAATTGAAACCCGGATGACCACAGAACCTTCTTGCAAGACTCCAATATCCTCTCCACGACTCCAACGTCAAGCAACCGCAAGCCCACCGTCGCCAAGAGCCTAATTCCAGTCTCCCCCAACCGATCCCTCGGCACTTTCTCTTTCCAAACTCCAGCAGCTCCACCAGCGACCTCCCCGCGCCCTCGGGATTCCCCCGAGTAAGGCGAAAGCCCCGGGCTCACTTTCATCGACGCCGTCACCCTAAATCGAGGGCTGGAATCGCCCCCAGCCCAATGGTATAGCCGAAGACATGGATCCGAGTGCCGGTGCTCCCGCCACCTATGATAATCCCGAATTTCGGAGAGCCAGACCTCCTCGAGACGAGGAAGAGGAAGTCGAGCACAGCCGTGGCGCAGTGGTTCTTGGGAACCGGGGAAGAGATCTCGGAGGCGAACAAGAGGCGGGCGGAGGAGGGTGGAGCTGGGGCTTGGGCGTATCCATGCGGATCGCCGATCGGCATCCGATCGGCGCATCAAACGACGGGGCAAGATCGAGACCGAGTTCCAGGGTTTGATCGTCGAGAATTGTAGGGTTTTGGGGTACGAGGGGGAGGAGGGAGTTGGGGTGCGGTTCCCCCAGAGCTTGGCTTCGTCCCCATGCGCCTCCACCGGCGAGAAGAGCGCGACGAACCTTGGGCTTTTTGGTTTTATAGTGGGGCGGGATGGATGGCTTCGGAGTTATGGCAACACGAGATTGGAGCACGTGGAAAAAACAGTGTAAATGAAACCGACTTAGGCCAAGGCGCCGTTTGGAGCAAAGCTCATCGGGGAATTCATTTCATTTACAAATGAAATGAATTATATATTAAAATTCATTTTCTTACCGTCTCATTATTATAAAATTATAAAATGAAAAATATTATTTATATTTAAAAAATTAAAATTAAATTCATTATTTTATTTTCCTAAGTTATTTTTATTTAATAATTAATTAAAATAATTATCTAAGAATTGTTATGTTAATTATATTTTCAAACGATATTTAATTATATAATTATTATATTTAATTACATTTAATTATAATTAATTATAATTATATTAAATGATAATTAATATTGATAATTTGTTAAATATCTAATTAACACATCATATAATTATAATTCAATAATTATAATGATTACTTAAAATCATTATAATAGACATTATAATGTAACCATAAATTATTAATCCATGATATTATGTTTATATTTAATATTATTACTAAAATGATATATATTAATTATAATATAAAAACTCTATTATTATATATTATAATATATTATAATATTATTTTCTATATTGTAATATAATAATACTACTTTAATATTTAAAATAATATATATATATAAATATTAAATATTATTACTATTTAGTATTATAATATATTATTACAATGTATTATTATATTATATTATATTATTATAGTATAATATAATATTATATTATATAATTTAACTTTGCCTATATATGAATTTTTTATATATACCTAGCCTCGGATAAGAGGAGGATTGTGAACGATCGGTGATTAGTGTAAAATTATAGTCACATCTTATGAACATAAATTCAATAAAGAAAATCAATAAAGTTAAGGCGTTCCCTATGTTGGGAGAGTTAATCCCCGAGGCATGCATATTTTAAAATTTGATAACAATTATCAATGCGAAAATTTAAAGATTACATATTAATCTTTCTAACATGCATCAAGATCATATCTTTGCCTTATATTATAAGACCGTTTGATCTAAGTATTGCATATAAATTAAATAATTAATATTATATCTTAATCTTCAAGATGAGAAGTCATACTACTCATCTTGAAGCCTGCCTTAAGATCTAAGGATCAAATTACTCACCTTAAAAACAGTAGGTAAATCCTTTGTGCTCTGCAGCCGTTCAATCGTCCGGCCTCTAGTATTGTCCACGCGAAGCCCCCGAATGATCGGATTCCCGGGAGTGCTAGCTCGGAAAATAATTTTGCTGATCTTGAATTCTTCCACTTGAATCTTCTTCCAAGATCCACCAAGCTTTTGCTAACACTAAAATCACACCAGAATTTTCTGTTCTAACTCTTAGAACTGTAACACTTGGTTCTAACTGTTTAGAATTTTTTGATCTCTTTTGGTCTTGTGTTTTGTTATCTGGTGAGGGATGTCCTCTATTTATAGTTTCATATTAGCCAGCCTATTGAATTCTAACATTTAGAATTCCGTTGTTTTTGTGAAAACCAAAGAGACATATTAAAATCACACACTTATCAATGCATGAAGAGTTGTGTGGAGTGCTCTTCCAAAGAAGCACATTAATTCACACGCTTGTCAATGCACGAGAGTTGTGTGGAGTGCTCTTTCAAAGAGGCATATTAATTTACACACTTGTCAATACACGGAGAGTTGTATGGAGTGCTCTTCCAAAGAGGCACATTAATTCACACACTTGTCAATGCACGGAGAGTTGTGTGGAGTGTTCTTCCAAAGAGGCACCTTTTAGCAAAATTTATTTTTCTTGAACTTGGGAATCATTTGAAAAAGAATAAAAGTTATAAATTAAATTCTGCATGAGAATTTAATTTCTCATGAGATGAGATTTTAGTTATCTCATCATGCGAGAAAACCTTTTTCACACATGGGGTTTGGATTTTTGGTTTTAAGCTAATTTGAATTTATTGGATTAAACCAATATAGATCATGGTCCTAGCCCAAATCAAATTTGGTTAATCCTGAATCTATTTAAATTCAAATCAAGTCTAATTTCAAATCAATATTTGAAATTGATTAGTCATTCTAGTAGACTTAAATCAAATTAAATCTTATTCACTTGTACTTAATCCAATTGAGATAATTCAATCAATCAAATTGATTAATTAAATCATATACGATTCTCAATCGTTGATCAGCAAATAGATCATCCTAGGAAACTTCTATGCGTGTGACTCTCTAGGTTCGAACCTAAGCCGGTAGCATAGAAATAATTTTCTATACTAATCGATGTGCCCATCTAGCAATGGAACCCGACGTCCGGATAGGTCGAAGAGTTGCCGAGCAAACTCCAAGAATCCTAAGAAACAGTTACCGTATAATTCATCCTCTTGACCACAAATGCTAAGGATGGCTTAAGAGCCTGTCAACTCTAAACAGCAAATCCATAAAGTGATTTCAATTTTAGTGATCATGTGACTTTCACATGAAGTGCCTTGGCCAAGGTCTTGCTAAATTGAAACACAAGCATTTCTCCTTTTAACGGGATAGGTCAAATTCCATCTTGATCCACAACTGACTACCATAAGTACTTGACTGCACCCAGTAACCTTTCGTAGCTGGATTAGAAATTCAGGTGTCCGGTACCTAAGTACAATGAGTTTCTTGTAAGCCACTGGCTGTGATCTTCAGGTCTGAAGGATACTTATACCTATATCTTTTCGGATTAACTCTTGACAGTAGAGTATCCGGAAATGAGTCACGTTCGGTGAAATGTACTCATACACTTTCACCTGTATGTCATACCAGTGTCTCTACACTCTTTGGTTAAGAGGACAACCAATAATATGATATACAACGTCCTATAATTGATAGTACTATGGCCCTGTCATAGTATATCATTTGGTCGCGAACTCTTTTAAGGACCTTCAAAGATAAATCCTTCTTTATCGTGAAGAAAGATCCTGAGGGCTTCATTACTATTAGGAGTTTTAAGAAGATGTTTTTGTAATGAATAAACTGCCAAATAACTTTTATTAATATATCGATTTATATACAATTTATATCAGCACAATCATCAAATGATTGGCTTTTGGATACAATTCCCAACACCCTATAAGTAATGTGTTGCATCAAACCTCAGATGTAGTAGAAATAATAAGGATAGTTAGGATAATTTTCGGAAGCGATGCATCACATGGATGCCTAAGTATAATGAAAAATTAGTAAGGGTTTCCATGTCTTTATGGATTAATATGGATAAAGAAGTTATTTCAAGAAAATAAAAATAAAATAAAATAACAAATAGATTTAGCAATTTCGAACATATGATCATTAACAGAAAAGTTAATAGAACTAATAGATATAATGGCTAGAAGGAAAATTAATGTAGCTTGCTTGTAGAGGATCAAGTTGATAGGTAAAAAAGCAAAAAAGATTAATAATTTTAAATTTTGATATACAAGAAAGATAAAAATAAATATAGAGTAGCAATTATTATAGATAAAAATATAAAAGATAATGTTGTAGATATTAAGAGAATAGGAGATAGAATAATTTTAATTAAATTAGTGATGGATGAAAAGTTAATAAATATTATTAGGGCTTATGCTTCTCAAGTAGGTTTATATAGTATGACAAGATAAAGTCTCAAGTAGGTTTATATAGTATGACAAGATAAGGTTTTTAGAAGGATATGGAAGAACAAATTCAAGAGATTCTTACTAAAAAAAATTTATTAGAGGGGTTTTGAATGGACATGCAGGAAATTATAATATAGATTTTGAAAGAGTACATAGAAGTTATGAACTTAGAGATATAAATAATGAAAAAATAATATTTTAGAGTTTATGATGGTATGTGATTTAATATTAGCCAATACATATTTTTTAAAAAGAGATCCTTATTTGATAATTTTTAAAAGTAGATATAATGTTAATCAAATAGATTCCTTTCTTACTAAAAAGATTGATTGAACATTTGATAAAGATTGCAAGATTATACCGAATAAGGATCTAACTATACAATATAGATTAATGATTGTGGATATATATAACAAGGTATAAGAATACAAGGATTAGATGATAAAATTTAAAAGGAGAAACATTAATAATTTTTAAACATAAAGTGATGAAGGAAAAAAATGGACTATAGATGGAAAGATTAATACCATAAGGGAAGAAATCAGTAATAATATTAGAAAAGTAGCTATAAACTCATTAGGAGAGTAAAAGGAAAATGATCATACGATAAGAAAACTTAGTTGTCGGACAATCCTTCTTAGAAAGATGAATTTCATGGCCTATCGGAAGATAGCCTTTCTTGGAATTCTCCATGCTAAGCCTCTTTAGCACTGTGTCAATGTACGTAGATTGGGATAAACCAAGCATCCTCTTAGATCTATCTCTATAGATCTTCATCCCGATGATGTATTATGCTTCTCCCAGATCTTTCATGGAGAATTGTGATGATAACCATGTCTTTATTCCTTGTAATGCAGGGACATCATTCCCGATTAAGAGAATGCCATCCACATATAATACAAGAAATACAATAACGGAACCGTTAGCCCATTTATAAATGCAAGGTTCTTCTTTATTCTTAATAAAGCCATAAGATTTGATCACTTTATCAAATCGTATGTTCCAACTCCTAGATGCTTGCTTAAGTTCATAAATAGACTTCTGTAGCCTGCACACTTTAGACTCGTCTTTAGATATAAAACCTTCATGCTGTATCATATACACCTGTTCTTCTAAATCACCATTTAGAAAAGCGGTTTTAACATCCATTTGCCAAATCTCATAATCTAAGTGTGCTGCTATAGCTAGCATAATCCGAATGGATTTCAGCATTGCCACAGGAGAAAACGTTTCGTCATAGTCAATACCATAACGTTGACGATACCCCTTGGCAACCAGACGTGCTTTATAGGTCTCAACCTTTCCGTCTGCGCCTCTTTTCCTTTTGAAAACCCACTTACACCCTATGGGTTTTATCCCTTCGGGTAGGTCAACTAATGTCCATACATTATTGTCCTTCATAGAATCAAGTTCGGATTTCATGGCATCAATCCATTTATTAGAATCAGTCCTTTGCATAGCATCCATATAGGTGATCAGATCCTCGTTGTTCTCATCGAGTTCAACAGGATCATCATTCTGGACAAAGAAACCTAAGTATCTGTCCGTTGATGTGGTACTCTACCAGATCACCTTAATGGTGCATCTAAATGGGTTTTGAGTTTGATCTAATCAACTCAGATTCTAAGGGTTCACTGGTTTGTATTGTTCCTTCTACTTGATGAACTTCCTCAAGTTCAACATTAGAGCTATTTGTTTCTTCACTAAGGAACTCCTTTTCAAGAAAAACTGCTCTATTACTAATGAACAACTTTTGTTCTTCAGTATTGTAGAAGTAATATCCTTTGGTCTCTTTCGGATAGCCGATAAAAAAAATTTGTCAGATTTGGGTTCAAGTTTGTCTGATTTTGCACGTTTCACATAAGTTGGACACCCCCAGACTCTCAGATAGATAATAACCGGTTTATGTCCATACCACATCTCATGTGGAGTTTTTGAAACATACTTACTTGGAACCTTATTGAGAATATGACAAGCTGATTCTAATGCATATCCCCAAAAGGATATTGGCAAGCTTGCAAAACCCATCATGGACCGAACCATGTCTAACAGAGTTCGATTCCTCATTTTCGACACACCATTATGTTGTGGTGTTCCTGGAGGAGTCCATTGGGAGAGAATCCCATTCTCCCTTAAATATGTCACAAAGTCATTGGAAAGGTATTCGCCTCCTCGATCTGATCGAAGGATCTTAATACATTTTCCTGTTTGTTTTTCTACTTCTTTATGATATTGTTTGAACATTTCAAACGATTCAGATTTATGTCGCATAAGATAGACATAACCGAACCTAGAAAGGTCGTTTGTAAAAGCAATGAAGTAGTAATATCCACCTTTGGCATAAGTGCTCATTGGTCCACATACATCAGTATGTACTAGACTTAATAGCTCTTTAGCTCTTTCACCTTTTTCAGTAAAAGATGACTTGATCATTTTACCAAGAAAACATGATTCACAGGTAGTTAATGATTCACAATCATCAACTCAAAGGATGCCCTCCTGAGTTAACCTGTTTAATCTGTTCTTATTGATATGACCCAGCCGATGGTGCCAAAGATAAATGTCTGTGACATCAGTTGTTTTAGGGCGCTTACTTGATTTGTACACTACATTCACAGGCTGTGATAATATATAAATGCCATTAGATAAATGCCCAGTCATTACAGTGACTCCATTCATAATGATATTCAAAGTAACATCCTTTATTGAAATTTCATAATGACTTTTGGCCAGAAGGCCTACAAAAATTACGTTCAACAAGAACGTTGGGCAAAAATGATAATCATTTAGTATAATGACATTTCTATTGAAAACTATTTCAAGAACTCCTAATGCTAGAACTGGAACTAATCTTCCATCGCCAACATTAAGGAATCTTTTATTGTCCTCAAATCTTTTAGTGACCTGTAGTCCCTGCAATGAATTGCAAATGTTAAAAGGACTCCCGGTATCCAATACCCAGGTCTAATTATCATATACAGAAAAATTACAAGGTGTTATTATATAAATACCTTGTTGAGCAACATCTTGCCCCTTTTTCTTCTTCGACCTATTTGGATCAAGTGTGGCAATGTAAAGAGGACAGTTCCTCTTCCAATGCCCTTGCATCTTGCAATGAAAGTATTCAGCTTGACTTTTATCAACTTTCTTCTTCTGCATCTGACCCCTTATAGATGTCCTAGCATGTTGCACCTTTTTCTTATTCTTTTTCTTCTTCCCTTTTCCAAAGGGTTGATGCCCTACCTTAGATCCTTCAACCACATTAACCAAACCCTTAGAGAGCTGGTTATCCTTCTCAAAGTTTTGTAACAACCCCAACAAACCATGGTAGTTGACTGCAGGCTTTGTCATTCGAAAATGAGTAAGAAAAGGTTGGAAGGATGGAGGCAAGGAATTCAGGATCGCATCTTTTCCCAACTGCTCATGAAGGGGAAAGCCGAGCTTGCTTAGCAGTTCTATCTTCTCGATCATGTACAATACATGATCAGTGACAGGAGATCCATCCCTCATTCGAGCATTAAAAATAGCACAACTAGTCTTGTGCCTTTCAACGTCATCAGGTGTGCCGAAAGATTCATTCAACGCTTGAATGATTTCTTCTGGCTGAGCATTCTCGAACCAGCGATCGAATTCATCGTTCATTGCTGCTAGTATGATGCAACGTACGCTAGTTCTATCATTGAGCCACTTCTGATAAGTGTCTTTCTCAGAACTTTGTGTGTTTACATTAGGTATCTTTGGTGCAGGATTATTAAGAATATATAGAATCCTCTCATGCTCAAGGACGATCTTAAGTTTTCTAAACCAGCTATTGAAATTTGAACCATTCAACTTGTCACTATCCAATAGGGACCTTAATGATAAATTAGTGGCCATTTTCTGCATAGGAAAAAACTAAAGTTTATTAGTATATAAATTGATTCAGTCTAAAGACTTGGACTTTAGTCTAAAGATTCTTCCACTATTTTGTTTAAATTGGCAACCTTTACACCCCAATTTGAAGAATTATTCTTAATTCTTTAGCGGGCACTAAGATCTACATAGACTACATACAGGTCCAAGTGAAGCTTGGCCAACCCATAGCATCTAAGAGTAGGTTCAAAACCAATTGTTTCCCAAAATAATTCTTAGTGTTCAGTTTTACCCCATGTACCTCTTCAGCAGGCATGGAGTGCCTCCACTGAAAGTTCTGGTTAGGTCCAACCATTAAATGATATAATCAGTGTAACCTATCAATAGACAACCAAGCCCAAGTGAAGCTCGGCTCACCTGACTGTCTATTTAATAGTTACGCTGACTTATCATATAATGAATGATAATTCTGATGGTTGATAAGCACCAGGCATGGAGTGCCTCCAATGATTATCAAGACATCGGACTCATTATCACCCACCTTAATAGGAGGTTATGATCTAGTTATCATATAACTATTTCATTTTAAGGACCTAATAATTTTAGAGGATTTTATAATTTGAAGACAAATTGACTAATCAAGTTCTCCCACTGAATGTATGAAATGGGTAGAATGAAACAAGATTAAGCCAGGTTAAGTGGCACCTAAATCAGTCAGACTGATTTCCTTACAGGCATGGGTCAACCCGAATCAGGTAAATGATCTGAATCATAAAGGTTCACCACATTGACCAGGTGAGTGAGATCGATGGGAGGGATATGCCATTAACTCGTTAAAGACGCATCAATACGAGTAGCTCCCAATTAAAAATCATTCGATCGTTGATCCTAGAGCAACTTGTCAACTCACCTTGACATCATATGGTTAACCAATTCTGATTTGACCATCTAAGAGATTCATGCTCAACCACGGAGCCTAATCTACTTCCATTTGGTTTAATCAAAGAGAAGGACATGATCAACTACAACTATTGTTTGATTTAGAGCATTCTTAATCTAATCTAATTAGATTTGTTCAAATACTCTTTTAGTCCAGTTGATTTAAACTTTAAGGTCTAACCCTTTATGGATCCGATTTAGCTAACCCAAAAGATTAAATATATTTCATGTTTACATGTCATATATTTCAATCAAGCATCACATATATTATGTTACTACTCATAATTCCTATATTTAGATCATATCTAAAGAGACTATGAATTAACATTTGACATTCAAATTAGACTCTCATAAATATTTGTATGTTTCATAACATCATGCCATCATATATCATATCTATGTTTTATACTAAACATGCAAATATCATGCTTTTATACAACATCAATATGTATCAAATATAAAATATCTTTTGAGAGTGCGTGTAATCTATGTTTTGAATCATAAGCTCAATTTAAATTATCATTGGATTGAGCATCAATGATAAAACAATAGCACTGCAATATGTCACAGAATACCTCATTGAATGGGTAATTTGGATTTTCAATCCATCTATGACCATATAGCCTTGCGATTAGTTTTAGCCATAATTACACAATTAATAAGAACATTAATTTACATGCAATAAATTAGATCAATAAGAAACCATTGCTCTGATATCATTTGTTGGGAGAGTTAATCTCCGAGGCATGCATATTTTAAAATTTGATAACAATTATCAATGCGAAAATTTAAAGATTACATATTAATCTTTCTAACATGCATCAAGATCATATCTTTGCCTTATATTATAAGATCGTTTGATCTAAGTATTGCATATAAATTAATTAATTAAGATCATATCTTAATCTTCAAGATGAGAAGTCATACTACTCATCTTGAAGCCTGCCTTAAGATTTAAGGATCAAATCACTCACCTTAAGAACAGTAGGTAAATCCTTTGTGCTCTGCAGCCGTTCAATCGTCCGGCCTCTAGTATTGTCCATGCGAAGCCCCCGAATGATCGGATTCCCGGGAGTGCTAGCTCGCGGAAAAATAATTTTGCTGATCTTGAATTCTTCCACTTGAATCTTCCTTCAAGATCCACCAAGCTTTTACTAACACTAAAATCACACCAGAATTTTCTGTTCTAACTTTTAGAACTGTAACACTTGGTTCTAACTGTTTAGAATTTTTTTATCTCTTTTGATCTTGTGTTTTGTTATCTGGTGAGGGATGTCCTCTATTTATAGTTTCATATTAGCCAGTCTATTGAATTCTAACATTTAGAATTCCGCTGTTTTTGTGAAAACCAAAGAGACATATTAAAATCACACACTTATCAATGCATGAAGAGTTGTGTGGAGTGCTCTTCCAAAGAGGAACATTAATTCATACGCTTGTCAATGCACGAAGAGTTGTGTGGAGTGCTCTTCCAAAAGGCACATTAATTCACATACTTGTCAATGCACGGAGAGTTGTGTGGAGTGCTCTTCCAAAGTGGCACCTTTTAGCAAAATTTATTTTTCTTGAACTTGGGAATCATTTGAAGAAGACTAAGGTAGTGTTTGATAGAAAAAATATTATCCATGGATAAATGTACGGGATAGAGTTTATCCCCTGGTTATCCCTAGGGATATCCTTTGACTATCCCATTGATCATATCAAATGCAAAAAGGTAAATCCATGGGATAACTTTTTTTTACTTTTATTTGAAGGGATAACCAGCTATTCCTGCATTCTCTAGGGAATAAATTGAGAGGATATCCCATGGTTAACCATGGTTAACCATGGATTATCCCTTTGGTTAACTTTATTTTCAGCTATCCCTTATAGTTATGGCTTTTGGGAATAAGAGGGGATATCCAGGGGATATCCCTTCTTATCCCCGATTTCAAACACTACCTAAAAGTTATAAATTAAATTTTGCATGAGAATTTAATTTCTCATGAGATGAGATTTTAGTTATCTCATCATGCGAGAAAACCTTTTTCACACATGGGGTTTGGATTTTTGGTTTTAAGTTAATTTGAATTTATTGGATTAAACCAATATAGATCATGGTCCTAACTCAAATCAAATTTGGCTAATCCTGAATCTATTTAAATCCAAATCAAATCTAATTTCAAATTAATATTTGAAATTGATTAGTCCTTCTAGTAGACTTAAACCAAATTGAATCTTATTCACTTGTACTTAATCCAATTGAGATAATTCAATCAATCAAATTGATTAATTAAATCATATATGATTCTCAATCGTTGATCAGCAAATAGATCATCCTAGAAAACTTCTATGCGTGTGACTCTCTAGGTTCGAACCTAAGCCGGTAGCATAGAAATAATTTTCTATACTAATCGATGTGCCCATCTAGCAATGGAACCCGACGTCTGGATAGGTCGAAGAGTTGCCGAGCAAACTCCAAGAACCCTAAGAAACAGTTACCATATAATTCATCCTCTTAACCACAAATGCTAAGGATGGCTTAAGAGCTTGTCAACTCTAAACAGCAAATCCATAAAGTGATTTCAATTTTAGTGATCATGTGACTTTACATGAAGTGCCTTGGCCAAGGTCTTGCTAAATTGAAATACAAGCATTTCTCCTTTTAACGGGATAGGTCAAATTCCATCTTGATCCATAACTGACTACCACAAGTACTTGACTGCACCAAGTAACCTTTCGTAGCTGGATTAGAAATTCAGATGGTCCGGCACCTAAGTACAATGAGTTTCTTGTAAGCCACTGGTTGTGATCTTCAGGTCTGAAGGATACTTATACCTATATATTCTCGGATTAACTCTTGACAGTAGAGTATCCGGAAATGAGTCACGTTCGGTGAAATATACTCCTACACTTTCACCTGTATGTCATACCAGTGTCTCTACACTCCTTGGGTAAGAGGACAACCAACAAATATGATATACAACATCCTATAATTGATAGTACTATGGCCCTGTCATAGTATATTATTTGGTCGCGAACTCTTTTAAGGACCTTAAAGATAAATCCTCCTTTATCATGAAGGAAGATCCTGAGGGCTTCATTACTATTAGGAGTTTTAAGAAGATGTTCTTGTAATGAATAAACTGTCAAATAACTTTTATTAATATATCAATTTATATACAATTTACATCAACACAATCATCAAATGATTGGCTTTTGGATACAATTCCCAACACCCTATAAGTAATGTGCTGCATCAAACCTCAGATGTAGTAGAAATAATAAGGATAGTTAGGATAATTTTTGGAAGCGATGCATCACATCGATGCCTAAGTATAATAAAAAATTAGTAAGGGTTTCCATGTCTTTATGGATTAATATGGATAAAGAAGTTAGTTCAAGAAAATAAAATAAAATAAAATAACAAATAGATTTAGCAATTTCGAACATATGATCATTAACAGAAAAGTTAATAGAACTAATAAATCTAATGGCTAGAAGGAAAATTAATGTAGCTTGCTTGTAGAGGATCAAGTTGATAGGTAAAAAAGCAAAAAAGATTAATAATTTTAAATTTTGATATACAAGAAAGATAAAAATAAATATAGAGTAGCCATTATTATAGATAAAAATATAAAAGATAATGTTGTAGATATTAAGAGAATAGAAGATAGAATAATTTTAATTAAATTAGTGATGGATGAAAAGTTAATAAATATTATTAGGGCTTATACTTCTCAAGTAGGTTTATATAGTATGACAAGATAAGGTCTCAAGTAGGTTTATATAGTATGACAAGATAAGGTTTTTAAAAGGATATGGAAGAACTAATTCAAGAGATTCTTACTATAAAAAAAAATTATTAGAGGGGGTTTTGAATGGACATGCAGGAAATTATAATATAGATTTTGAAAGAGTACATAGAAGTTATGAACTTAGAGATATAAATAATGAAAAAATAATATTTTAGAGTTTATGATGGTATGTGATTTAATATTAGCCAATACATATTTTTTAAAAAAGAGACCCTTATTTGATAATTTTTAAAAGTAGATATAATGTTAATCAAATAGATTCCTTTCTTACTGAAAAGATTGATTGAACATTTGATAAAGATTGCAAGATTATACCGAATAAGGATCTAACTATACAATATATATTAATGATTGTGGATATATTACAAGGTATAAGAATAGAAGGATTAGATGATAAAATTTAAAAGGAGAAAAATTAATAATTTTTAAACATAAAGTGATGAAGGAAAAAAATGGACTATAGATGGAAAGACTAATACCATAAGGGAAGAAATCAGTAATAATATTAGAAAAGTAGCTATAAACTCATTAGGAGAGTAAAAGGAAAATGATCATACGATAAGAAAACTTAGTAGTGGAATATAATTGCAAGAAACAAAAAAAATTAAAGATATATTTTAGCTAGGTTAAATGCATAAAAATAATGATAAAAAAGTTTTGGTTAATAAGAAAGAGATAAAAAAATGAAGAAGCTGTTTTTATAAATTATTAAATAAAAATTATATAGATAATTTAGAATATTCTAATAACTTAATTGAGGATAATGTTATGGTGTATACTCGTAAAATTAAAATATCTAAAGTAGATGAGGCTATAAAAAGTATAAAAGTAGAAAAGCTGTGGGATCTGATAAGATTTCTATAGACGTTTGAAAATGTTTAGGTGACGCTAGTGTAAAGTGGATGATAAATTTATTTAATAAAATTTTAGAAACTAAAAAGATGCCAATGAAGGGAGGAAGAGCAATATAGTATTAATTTATAAGAATAGAGGATATATTTAAAAATGCTATAATTATCGTGGTCTCAAACTCATAAGTTATACTATAAAACTTTGGAAGCGAATAATTGAACATTTATTGAGATATGCAACAAAATATATTAGAGAATCAATTTGATTTTATATTAGGAAGGTCGATTATGAAAGTTATTTTTCTCTTTAAGAGGTTATGTAGATGTATAGAACAAAGAAATAAGATATTCATATAGTTTTTATTGATTTAGAAAAAGCATATGATAGGGTTCCTAAAAAACTTATGGTAGGTACTAGAAAAAAAAGAAGTACCTATTAGATATATATTAACATAATAAAAGACATGTATGAGAGGCTGTTGCAATAGCGAATTTTCTATTACAATAGACTTACACACGGATCTGCTCTTAGTTTTTATCTTTTTGCTTTAGCTATAGATGGGCTTACTAAATATTTAGGATGATATTTCATAGTGCATCTATTTGCAGATGATATAGTACTAGTAGATAAAACTAAGGTTTGAGTTAATTGTAACTTAGAGTTATAGTGAAATGCATTAGAATCTAAAAGTTTTAGATTAAGTAGAATAAAGATAAAATACATAAAATAAATATTAGTACAATTAGAAAGGAAGATAAAAATAGAGTACAAATTGGGGATCATAAAGTTACTACAAATAATTATTTTTAATATTTAGGATTGATTATTCATAAGAAAGAAGAGACTGGGGATAATATTATTTACAGGATTAAAGTAGGCTGGATAAAAATGGAGAAGTGTAATTAAAATATTATGTGATCGTAGAGTATCTATCAAGTTGAAGAAAAAGTTTTGTAGGATAATATAAGACCATTTATGTTTTATAGCTTAGAATATTGGCAGTTAGAAAAAAAATGTATATAAGATGAATAGAATAGAAATAAAAATGTTAAAATAAATGTGTAGTACAAGAAAAGATAGAATAAGGATGAAACGGTTCGTAAAAAGGTCAAGATAGTTCCAATCGATGATAAATTAAAGGAAGGATAACTTAAATGGTTTGAACATATACAATGTAAACCTAAAGATGATGACTTGATATATATAAATAAAAAAAAGTAGAAGTAAACCAAAAATTACATGAAATGAATTGATAAAAAAAGATTTAGAATTTTTGCATATTATAAAAGATATGACTCAAAATAGTATTGAACAGCCGACACTAACTAGTTTATAATTAAGGCTTTGTTGTTGTTGTTTATTATATTATATAATTTATCATAATATTATTAATATATTATAACTAATATAATATCAATTATACATTATAATAATTATTAGTAGAATAATAATTTATCATAATAATAATTTCATAACAAGGGGTAATTTTTTCTAAAAATTTTGTATCCTTTGTGCTATGGAATTCATTTTTAAATCTTATCAAAATTAATAGGATTTACAACAAGAATAAGTAATTCCATAATTTGGTAGCTGGGACTTCACATCCAAATCCATAATCTGCGTGTTGCCGGACAAAGTAATTCATGGATTTGTAAATGAATTTTATAAAAATTTTGGAGTTCATTTGTTCTCTAAAAGATACTTCTGTTTTGCATAATTGAGCCCAAAATTCATTTGTTTGTTAAACTTTCATTTGTTACAATTTAATCCATCATATTTTTAAAATATTATATTTTAACTTTTTTTATATAAGATCAATTAAAATTAATAAAAAAGTTAATATATCATCTTGAAGTGAATGTATGAACTAATTAATAGGTCACATATCAATCCATGAATTTTAACTAATTCCTTAAAATAGAATGAAAATGATGCAATGTTTTACAAATTCGAGGGACTATATAACAGTTAAAATTTTTAGGACTAAAATAGATTTTGAGTGGAAGCTTCGCTATCAAAAATATATTTTCACTTTTAATTTATGATAGCGAAAAGATGTATAAATAATTTTATTTTCTTAATTTTAATTAGTGACAAGGAATTGTCATGTATCAAAAATAAAATTTATTAAATAAAAATTTATAAAGATCCTTCAAATACGGTTTAGTTATGCTAGCCATTAGAATAGAATTAGAGATGCACATAGTACAAATCTTAGATGATCACACTAGACACATGCTAGAATTAGCCGCATAATTAGATATAGTTAATTAAAGAGCAAAGTAAGATGAATCAATTTGGATAAAATTTATTTTATTTGCAAGAAGTCTTTATGAAAAAGTTAATGCTAATAAATATGTGAATGATAGTTTTCTTTACTTTTTGATGTGATTATTCTATCTAGTAGAGCTATAGACACGATAAGATGATAGTTACGCTCATATATATCCTTGTACCGAAAGGTGTAATATGTGAAAAGTGAAGCAAGTCTATTCATTAACTAGTCTCACCATCATAATGAGGCACGCTACTGAAGTATGGGTAGGTTTTAAACCATGAACCTAAATATGCCTATAAGAAAAGATCTTACTTAAAAGCGAGGGCTTTTTATTTTTTCATACCTTTCTTTCTCTTTCTTGTCTCTATTGGCTATAAAGCCTTAGAATCCCACAATCTTATCTATCTCCTTAGAGTTGAGAGGCTACAAGGTCCACCCATCTTTTTTTTTTTTTCTCTCATTCATTCAAGCATCGAAGAGCTTGAACCCGATAACCCCAATGCTCTTTACGCTCACCTTTTATCCTTACAAGAGCACCAATCTAATATAATACTCTCTCTTATAGACCAAGCAATTAAAAATTATTTTAAATTCTAGTTCATCATCCATATCATCATCTGAGTTAGTGCTTAAAATTTTTAGTCAAATTTTGAAGAAGCCTGAAATGATTTATATTTTTTTAAATATATAAATTTAATCAATATTATTGTAAAAATGCTTAAATACATCATTAAGGGCCTGCTTGGAACTTTGGAGGGGAAAGAAGGAAAGAGTGAAAAAAAGAAAAAGACAAAAGGGAAAGGAAAGGTTATTTCTCTCTCAAATAAGGATGAAAAGAAAAAAGAAAAGCAATATGCATTCATCTTGTTTGAATAGATGAAGAAAAGAAAAAAAAAAGAAAAGTTATATTTATAAATTGATATATATATTTTTTATTATTAAAAGAGAAGATTCCATATTTTTAGGACTAGAGGATTATTTTCGAATGAGTTATCTATTAAGGAGTTATTTTGGTTATTTGCCCCTCCTTCTTTCATGAATAAAATATTTTGTCATATTTTTTCTCTATTTCTTTCTCCTCCCCTTTATTTTTTTTATTAATTTGAATTTTGGAGGGAGGAAAAAAAGAGAAAATGATGAAGGGTGGGAAAGGAAGGAAAGGAAAAGGAAATCTATTTCCTTCCATTCATTTTGGATTTTGAAGGGAGAAAAAGAAAAAAAAGATGAAGAGTGGGAAAGAAAGGAAAGAAAAAGGAAAGGAAGAAAAGAATTGTTACTTTGTCTCATTATTTGGAGAGGAGGAGACAGAAATAAAGATAAGATAAATTTACTTTGTTTAGATAAAGGGAAAAAAAATTGGGATAGAAATTATGTTTATAAAATTATGAATGATAAGAAAAAATTAAATCAATTTGTAGGATAAAGTTGAAGTAATAAATATAAATTATAAACTCGTTTTTTTCTCAACTTTATCTTCTAATTTGGAGATCCTTCTTTCAAAATAAATATTTAGAAAATTATTTTTCTTTCCTTTTTTTTTAAGCTTTAACTTCCATCCAAATATTTTTTGAAGTAGCTAGGAGGGAATTTTTTTATTAAAAATTCAAAAATTAAAGAATAAAGATGCAATGATGGTATAATGATCAAAGGATTCAAGATTTATCCAACGAGGAGTTAAAGATTTGGTTAAACTATAGAATTAATTTTTATACTTAGAGGGTTATATCATTTTGGTCATGTAACTTTAAAAAGTTATAAAAATAATTTTAAACTTTCTATTTTGTATCACTTTCACTTTGATCCCTATCATTAAATAGAGAAGATGCTGTTTATTTTATAGCATACATAATAGCACACGTGACATTCAAATAATAAAAATAAATTTAAAATTTAAAATTAATTTATTAATTTATTATTTAATAATTTAAAAATATTAAAAAATAAAAATAATTATCCTCGGCCTTGATTTGCCCTAATATATGAGTGCTCACGTATTCACTGCGCTCCCCCTTAGGGTAAGTCAGGGAGGGCGGGGGAAGATTATAATGAATTTCATCAACAATGATGGTATAATGACAAGGATTCAAGATTTTATGTATCAAGCAGTTGAAGATTTTTATCAACAATGATGCGCAAAGTGATATTGCTTGAAACGAAACGTCAAATGAAAACCAGAGTTTTGGAAGCCACCGGCAGCTTCTTGTTGCTTTTTTTACTTCCGAAACCAATCCGGTTAAAACCGGAACTTCTAGTCTAAGGCGGAAGGAAGCCTCCTTCCCATCTCCCTCTCCTCCAATGGTGCTCGCTTTCTATCCCTACGTTCCTTGTCGCCTCTCGCTCGCCGCCTCCCGCCATTTCTCGCCATGCCCGGCGCCGCTAGCCGCCACCCGCTCGCTGCCTTCCCTCGTCGTCCGCCGTACCCTTCAAGGTTTGTCTTCGCCCCTACGTTCCCCTCATTCGAAAAGGTTGTCGGTTTAATCGAGGAAGCTGTTGGGATTTGAGTAAGGTCGAGCAATTCGCGCTACGAGGGAGTCTGATAACAGAGGTCAGTCATAGGGCCTAGGGTTCGAGAAAGGTGCGATCTTGCCACGATCTCTCTCTCTCTGCTGTTCCTCCCCTAGGTAATTTTCATTATTATAGTGGCCGGTGGTGAGTTAGTTCATGGTGCGGGTTTTGTTTTCCTTTCCCCTTGCCTTTTAGTCTTGTTTATTAGTTTGCTATTACTCGAAATAATGGTTCTAATTTGGTGTTGAGGTAAATATGATCTTTTGTTAATTACTAGTCACAATAATGCACCGACTCTTAAAAAAAAAACCATTAAAGCTCACATTTTTGAGACTCCCATTAACGAGATCATCTTGATCACATAGCTCCATGGCAGTGCTTCCCCTAATCTATTGTTCATTCCCCATCTAGTCGACACTGTAGTGGAAAGTGCTGAGTCGGTGCCTTGAGCTTTGTTTCCTTGCTCTTCTCTTTTTGTTCATCTTTTAAATGTGTTAATGCTATTTCCTTAATTTACTATCCATGTAGAGATTAGATTGTGGTTATAGTTTCTGGGAAATAGGTTTATTAGATGATTCATTGTGATTGATGGTTTCGTAAAATAATCAGTTGATCTTATATAAAACCAAGATTAGATTTTTGAGAACCCTGTCGCTATAATTCTTGTGTGCAATCTCTTCGAGCACCCTATCTCCTAAAGCTGAAGATTTGTTCTGAAAATTTGTTGGTTTTTGGCAGTGAGATCAATTGCTACTCCTGCAGAAGCTACTGCAGGGTTTGATGAGATGGTTGCAGGGACTCAGCGGAAGTATTACATGCTCGGCGGCAAAGGTGGTGTCGGGAAAACGAGCTGTGCTGCATCCCTGGCTATTAAGTTTGCAAATAATGGTCACCCTACCCTTGTTGTCTCAACAGACCCTGCACACTCTTTAAGTGATTCTTTTGCACAGGTACTGACTCTATATGCTGTAGAGTGATTCCTGTGTTGAAAATATTTGTAAGGTTTCCTTTTATTGGTTACCAAAGCTTGCAAACTTAGGAAAGCAAGTTTGCTATATGGTACCTTATTTTGCAGCAAAATTCAAATTGGAATCTCAATTAAGCTGTGTTTCCAACTCGTATTGTCTCTAGGATTTGAGTGGAGGAACATTGGTGCCAGTTGATGGACCGGATTCTCCTCTGTTTGCGCTAGAGGTAAGAGTGCATGTAGCTGTAGTCACTTCTACAATGATTTATCATTTTCTGCACATCTTTTGCAAACTCTTTCGGTGTGGTCATTTGCTTCTCCTAATTGACATGCTAAGTATAAATGTTCAACCAGTAAAGTTTCTTTGGCAGATAAATCCTGAGAAGGCTAGGGAAGAATTTCGCAGTGCAAGTCAAATAAGTGGAGGGGCGGGGGTTAAAGATTTTATGGACAGTATGGGTCTTGGAATGCTTGTTGAACAGGTATGGCCTTGAAAAGTTGTAAATTGTTATTATTAATAGTGAAGTGTCCATTAATCTCTTGTTTTGGTTTCTCTCACACAATCATGAATATGCTTCTAAATCTGTTGGTTGGTATGTACCTAAATTTGCCGATTGATCTCAATACCTAGTATTTGATGATGTTTGTCTCTCTACTTACATATCGATCCATGCATGATAAATGTGTTGTTTTTTAGGTTGTACAAATCAAACATCATCTTTGTGTAAATGCAGATATCTATGCCAGCTATTTGTTTTCCATGTTAGACTTTTCATTGGATGATTCAGGGCCTAAAAGTATTTTTTTTTTTTTTGTCTTTCTTGGCAAATGGTTTATCTCTAGAAGTATCATGAAAGAAGTGGAGCCTTTATTTTTGCCTTTTTTGCACTTTAGCACTTTCTTCATTACATTGCTTGAGCAATTCAATCGATAATTGTCGAAATTTTCTGTGTTTCCCTGTATGCTAATTGATTGAACCCATTTTTTTTATCACTTTTTTTTTCTGTGTTAATGAGAGTGTTGTTATCTTTGTGGAAACAATCTTACACTATCAAAGTGTTTTCTAAACTTAATTCTTCCTTTTTCAACTGTTGGCAATTCTGAAACTTCAAGGTTGCCCCAGACAACTTGGGAATTTGTTAAGGATTTGTGAGACTCTAGAGAATAGAGAAGTTTTGGTCCAGTAATTTAGGTGGCTAATCCATATTTTATGCCAATATCAGTTGTTTCATCACAAGGCCATCTGTAACTAGTTCCTTCTTCTTTCCTGTGGCATTAGGGCGAGGTAATGCAACCATTTTACTTCTGAATCACTTCTTTGGTTTTTGCATGATTTTCTAAATCACATGTTTGACAATGGAAAAGGTACATTTTAATCAAGTTCATAAATGTGGAAGTATAATGTACTGCTATAGTATACTTTTGAACATTCAAGTATTCATTCCCCCTAATTCTTTGATCTCCTTTGCATTGTGAACACTGAAAGACAGAATTATAATTTCACTTTGAGCACACATTAAGAGTTGCAAAAACTGATATGAAATAAATTTCCAGCAAAACCTTACCCATTGCTTGTTAGTTTCTTGCTATTTTGATGGATGTTACATTTGCAGCTGTTTCTATTGCCTTCTGCCGTTGGTATTCTTGGATTTCAAGAGTATGCAGGTTTTACTTTTTCATTCTCTGCTGGTAATAGATCTTTGGCAGCATTCAATGGCTATAAATAAACTCTTAGCTTTCCTTTTTTGCTTAATTACAAGGAATCACAATATTGGCTAGCATAATAACTTTGTGGTCATGAACCGTCCATGAACTCCACTAGTACTCCTGCAACATAGACCCTGGAAGAGCACATTGTTGAGTTACTCGTTCTGGCAACACTTTAATGATATCAGAATTACTATAAGTTGGTTTATAAGTTGGTGCAGCAATGCCTAATCTGTGCCAAAATTATGCATTTTGTTTGTGTTTTTCTCTATGTTTTATAAGATTTATCTTATTTTAGCATCCCACTGTTGGTGTGGTGAATCTTTTAGATTTGATTTTCATCCTCTACTTACGGATTGCCTTTTAATGATGAAGCTAGGAGAACTAAAACTTGGAGAGCTGCTGGATACACCTCCTCCAGGACTGGATGAAGCTATTGCAATTTCAAAGGTATAGATCCAAATTTGTAAAAATGGATACTAGCTACTTTTTTTAATAGCTTTTGAAGCTGTTATATTTGATGTCATTTTTTATGCCTGTACTTACCAGGTCATGCAATTTCTTGACGCACAAGAGTATAGCATGTTTAGCCGTATAGTATTTGATACTGCTCCTACAGTAAGCACTCAGTAATAGACTATCTTTTCCCTTTCTATTTAAGATTTCCTATGTTTGCTCTGCTCTTTACAAACTATTTTTTAATATGATTCCATTTTCATCTACTGTTAGGGTCATACTCTTCGGCTTTTGTCCTTGCCAGACTTCTTGGACGCTTCCATTGGCAAGATCATGAAGGTGTGACTCTTTAAATAAATGGTGTGACTGTTGCCTGCTATAGATTTATTTTTTCTCATTCGTTTGAGTTTTCCACATATGCCCTGGTCATTTTTTGCTATAGATTTGTTTTTTCTCATTTGTTTGAGTTTTCACATACTCCTAGTCATTTTTTGCTATTTTTAAGCACATTTATCTATGTTTCATGTTTGGCTTATTTTAATATCAAAACTACATCAACACAAAATTGAAGTAAATACATCCCATATTTGACATTGAGGAGATCATAATTAGCAATATTAACTCACCGTGTTAGAACCTTGTCTCTTTTTTCTTTGTGCTTGCATGCAGTACATCTCTCAGCTGTCTATTAATGTTATCTGCTTTGAATCGTAAGCTGGCTGAAATTATTAATAGGAAACATAACAGGAGCACCAACGAAATGCATATTAGCTTTGTTGCAGGATAAACTTGTTTATTTGTTAGAGCCTTATAGAGGTTAGAAAAGTAGATTGGTAAGGAAATTGTTTTCTTATGGAAGTTATTGTTGAAAAAAGAGTCATAACTAAGTTCTTCCATCAACTAACTTGATCTTGACATATCAACCCTTCTTTACACAAGCTTTGGATTCATACAAGGTCAAGACTAATGTTTTCTTGAATGACAATGCTTGCTTTGCCGTCACACTTGTAAAACATTGGTTTGATAGAGCTTTGCACAAGTAATCATAAAATTCCATGTATCATGCAACCTTTATTTTCGAGCACATCGATCATATAACTTTATTGGAGGTGAAACTTGGTTTTGGTATATGGTATCAGGGGACAAATGGAACTGGCTGGCAGTAAATTTTCAAACACTTTCTCTATTTCACTTAATAGCTTTTGTAGTCCATTATCAGAAAGAAAATTTTCTTCCATTGGTGACATAACGATATTTTTTTTCAGATATTGGATCTTATGATAATCTTGATTATAACTGTTAAATTATTAGATTGTTTTATTGTACTTTCAGAGTCCTTTTCAATCTGATAAGCATGCAATTACTTACCTCTGCACACTTTTCTATGATTTATAGACTTTTAATGACATTTTTTTGTTCTGCTATGTCCATTTCAGCTAAGACAAAAGATAGCTTCGGCAACATCAGCCATTAAATCTGTTTTTGGGCAAGAAGGACCACAACAGGATGCTGTAAGGTCAAGTTTGTTGGGACATAAATTGTTCCTTGTAAATCTGCTAAATGTTTTATTTTTCTCACTTGTGTAGTCTGACAAACTGGAGCAACTGAGAGAGAGAATGGTCAAAGTGAGAGAGCTTTTCCGGGATACTGAATCAACTGAATTCATCATTGTCACAATTCCTACGGTAAATATTAGGTTCCAACAATTTTGTCCTCATATATTTTTCCATCCTCTCCCCCTCTTCCCTCTATTTTTCTGTCTGATTTGATCTACTTACTCGATTGTACTTGGAAATTCCTTTGGATTACACCTGTATATCGTAGTCAAATGTAATTATCCCAGATAATTCCATATCTTCTTTTTTCGAAAAATGTTGACAGACTATGGAGCCATGAAGCTCACGTTCTATACCTTTGTGCTATCAATGCTCATTGCAGTCAAGGCATGCATGTTCTGACACAGCCAAATGAGTTCCCATTTGTAAGGAACTAATTCAAGAAGGGATAATGCTAGTAAAAGTCCGAAAGGAAAATAAAAGTTCGAGAGTGTTGTTTTCTGAAATTATAAATGAAATCTGGTTGCTGGTAGAGTCATGCTGAGAAAGTGTCTAACTAGTGCAATAAATTAATCTATTCAATTATGGAGAAGATTAAGCATTATATTCTTTTCTTGATGTAGAATGTTTGAGGTAAAAAATAGTTAGGTTAAATTTATCTATCAAAGAGCATGGGGCTTTGAATTCTAACATGGAAGAAATTTCAACTGGAGACACCTTGTTGTTAACTTAGAAATATTGAAGTGTCATGAGGGATTGATGATAACTTCAAATTGCATTTAAGATGATAACCGGAGACACCTTTTTGTTGACTTAGAAAAATAGAAGTGCCGTGAAGGACTGATGATAACTTTAAATTACATTTAAGAGGTTATAATTGAAAATGGTTTAGAGATCACTTGGAGAAGAAAGCTTATTGATGAGCAAAAGAAATTAATTCAATATTTATGCAGTGAAGCTTCATTTTGACCATGTCAGTTGGTTGGCTCTTTTTACTTTTTCAATCTATTTTCATTTACTGAAACGTTTCGCTAAGCTTTAAATCTTTTCTGGGCCTCTAGAATATTGGGCAGGTGAAATGATTTTCCTAGTTTGAAATGGATGGCAAGATCCTCATGGAGGGGAATGGACAGGCTTGTGATGTTCAGAAAATAGGTCTTCCTGTTGTAATTAGTGATATTGAATGGAGTTATGAATCAACTCATTCATACTCTTATATTTTCTAAGTGATGGATTTTTGTTATTCAAGCTGGAAGCATTAAACTTTTGACCCCATGTACTTGGGAAAAAGGCTTAGTTGAGTTGAGTTGAATTGAGAAGCTGGAAAAGACTGTATATTTTGTGATAAAAACCTCAGGTACCAGCTTTGCCTTTATATCGTGCTTCATTATTTTATTCTTTCACTGGCAACTACTGGCAAGGTTGCCCTGACATGAGTATAACCAAGAGCTTTTTTGTACTTACGCAACCTGAAAGAGCCTAGCAAACAAGGAAGACTGCATCGTTGTAATTTGATCCTTGAATTGGTAGTTTATGTTTGAGGATCTTTTTGTGTGGTTGCACGTTACTTTTTCTGTATGCTTTTGCAAAAATCACATTGCTGATGATAGTAACTGATGTCTGGTACATTATGATGGATATGCTTAATGTCTGATGCATGCTTGTAAATGTGAAAACCTTTTAAACTGATTTCAATGTTTAAATTTTCTGAGGTCATGGCAATTAGTGAGTCGTCAAGACTGTGTTCTTCCTTGAAGAAAGAAAATGTGCCTATCAAGAGGCTTGTTGTCAACCAGATTCTTCCACCATCTGCATCAGACTGCAAATTTTGTGCAATGAAAAGGAAGGTAAAGCTGCTAATTTTCACAAGTATGAAATGCTTGCTTTCCTTCATTACCTAGCTCTGAGTCATTCTGGATTCGTTTCTATTCCTTCACTTTTATGTGACAAACAAGTAAGAAAACTCTGCTTGCATGGTGCTGATAAAGCAAATTACCAACTTTCCAACCTTTCCTTATGACTTGCTAGCTACTGCTCTTCTTTTCTAAGACTTGTAGTGTTTTCTTGAGGACATTGTAAAATATATTCCTCAGTTTTAAATTGTTATTTTGCTCTTTATTTCAGGATCAAATGCGTGCACTTGAGATGATCCAAAATGATCCAGAACTCATGGGCCTGAAGCAAATCCAAGCACCACTAGTTGATGTAGAGATCAGGGGTGTTCCTGCCTTAAGATTTATGGGTGAGACGGTCTGGCAGTAGCATCTAGGTACCGGAAAATGAATAGGTTGGAGAGCATAATTTTGCTGGTGGTCTTGTTTTGTTCATCCTTCGTTCACCATCATGACCTCTACAAACGGCCCATTACATTGGAACATAAAACGTTAGGGCCATACCCTGAAGCAAATTTATGTTGCATGTTCACACCTCAATCAGTTGAGGGGCTTCAAAACGTAACCTGTGAAACAGAGGAAAGCTGTATTTGTTTGAACCTTATATCCTATATGAAATGTTATTTATCTGGATAAGATTCTTTCTGGAAGGATACTTGCATGCTCGCTTTCATGTACAATGCTTAATAAAACAACTACTTTCCCTTGATGCCCGTGTCCTTTGAAATCCATCACTATGTTCTGAGAGCCTGAAGGCAATAACCACCTTCTTCAGGACTTGTTTCAATGGTGTCAATGCCTTGCAGGGGTCCCCACTTTTCCTACATCCACCTATGACATGACTTTTCCTACATCCACCTACGACAAATGTCATGGCTACCTCTGACTTCTTTAGTCTACAACAAATTTAATGACTTCCATGTTGTGGTATCTATTATGTCTATGGCTTTTCTATTATGCTTCTGACTGTATTTGAGTGGTATCATAATTAATTCGAAGTTTAAAAAAATAAGAGCATTGAATAAACAATAAATGACGGATGGCAGATAGGATTGAAGTTCGGTTTTTAAAAAATATTAAAAAAATATGATAGCGGGACCTTACGTGTCTAAGCGCACAGCTAAAACATATCTCATGGAGGCATCTTGGAATGTTATCTGATGCTGTCAAGTCACTTGTGATGAGCGTTGGGCATGCTGAGATCTTTGGGGACCTCCAAGGAGGTGAAAATGTCGTCTTCTTCCTTTGAAAACCTGCAAGAAGTCCCCGGTCCGGTGGTTCCGGCGAGGACCCTCCGACGCTCAAGTCAGTGAGCTTATAGAATAGGAATATGTTGTGTGCAGGTTTTTTCTTTTTGAGAGAAGAAGAGAGATCCCTCGCCCTGAGCTCGGGGCCCTCTTTTTATACATGTCTAGGGGGTTCCTTTGTTCTCGTTCCGTTGGAACCGTCGAATCTTCCTTGTTAGGATGAGCTTCCGCGAACGGCAAGTAGGTGAGTCGTTGCTGAATGGACGCCGTGTATGTCGGTAACTGCGGGGCATGCTAGTATTTGCCCATGATTTCGATGATCGAGATACACGGTAATGGATGTCTCAAATCTCGTGGTTCGATACTTGAGGTGGGCTTTAGTGTACTTAGGAAAATAAGGCACCAAGTTAAAGTCGAGGCTGAAGCCGAAGGCCGGAGCCAGATACCGAAGCTAAAGGCCGGAGCCGGAGGCTGGGGTCGGAGCCAGAGGCCGGAGCCGGAGCCAGAGGTTGGAGCTGATTGTCGGAGCCGGATGCCGGAGCCGACGCTAGAGGCCATAGCTGAAGGCCGGAGCCGGAGCCAAAGGCCAGAGCTAAAGGCCGGAGCTGGAGGCCAGAGCCGGAGTCGACGCTAGAGGCCGGAGCCAGAGGCCGGAGCTAGAGCTGAGGGCTAGGGCCAAAGGCTAGAGCTGGAGGCCAGAGTCGGAGCCAGAGGCGGGAGTTGAGGGCCGGAGCCGGAGGCCGAAGCCGGATGCCGGAGCCAACGCTAGAGGCCGGAGCTGGAGGCCAGAGCTGGAGCCCAAAAACGAGTTATCACACATCATTTGATTCCGGGAATTGCGTAGGGCGTTATGATGCTGCCCAGAGGAGGTGATTGGCCACATCATATGCCCCCCCATCCCTGAGATGGGCGGGCGTTCAGTTGCCAGCGAAAGGGGTGTTAATATCCACCAGGCGGCTGATCTTCGTACCATTATTTCGTCCGTTCAGGCTGTTGGGATTGGGAAAGATTTTTCTCAGGCGAGAAGTTGTAAAAAGGTGAGCATCATCATTGCGGTAATGTCACCGCCACCTCTTTATTGGAGGTGTTTTTCATGTTTCTCGCGCTGAGGGGCTGTCGAAGCGGTTTCCAATGGAAAGCGAACACATGGCCAGATCGAACAACCGCGGGATGATTTGAACTGGGGTTATAAATGGAAAAGATCATCCTTATCCTTCAATCTTCACCCTTTCTCACGTTGCAACCTCCTACCTTGAATCCGCAAGCGTCCGTTTATCTCCTGTTTCCGTTCCCCCCGTGCTCCTCCTTCAATCCCAGTTCGAGCTTTTCAGGTTAGTTCCCATGGCTTCTTCACCCTCTTGCTCTATTTCTGATTATGGGGATCGTTCCCCTGTTCCTTCCCAACCTTCTGCTTCCTCACCGACTCAGTGGACCACTTCATCTTCTGACCATTCTTCCTTAGAACAGCGGCGAACGACCGGATGTCTCGTAGTTGGGAACCATCCGGCCATTGGACGGGCCCCCCCTCAGCACCGTTCGACCGTCGTCGGTCCCTCTAGCACTATTAAGGAGTCCCCCGAATGGACTGCCTCCACTATGTCTGCTCAAGACATAGTGAACCTTGAAGCTAAGTACAATTTTCCTCCTAATTTACGTCTGTCCTACCCTGCTCCTAATGACAGGGTAACCTCTTCCCGTCCCGGAAGGGTTGCCTTGTACGGAGCTTTCTTTAAGGCGGGACTTCGATTACCCATTCACCATTTTATCCTCAACCTTCTAGATAGATATTCTTTAATACCCTCCCAGTTAGTCCCTAACTCCATCCGAACCATCGTCGGCTTTATGACTCTTTGTCACCTGCAAGGTATAGAAGTTAGCATCTCCTTATTTCGTAGCTTCTATACCCTCCGCAAGCAAGCGGGTTGGTGGTCCTTTACCCCTAGACCCACTAGGATCCTCAGATTATATCTTCCCACGCTATCAAAGGGTGGAAAGATAAGTTCTTTTTTGCCAATGTCGAGGGGGTGAGTGGACACTGGGGAACACCAAATACCGACGCCAATAGGGATTCTTCCATCCTTCCGAGGGACCGAATGACATTTGGGTAGCTTCTGACTGCCGATATCCCTCGATGCAATCAGCTCCTGACCGAAGAAAACCTCCATCTCGCTGGCCTTATTCCATCCAGTGGTGAGCACTTGATTACTCACCTCTTTCCTCTCTTCTTCTTCTTTTTTTTTTTTTGACTCCCTTCTTATTTTTTTGGTATAGGAATGGCACCGTTGCTTCGTGAGATTAGGCAAGCTGTTATGAGGAAGCGAAAAGCAAAAGGGAATGGGGCCCCTGCCGAGAGGAGGGCCATCGCCAAAATTACCAAAAGGGCCGATGTTGAAAGGGCCGACACTGGGAGGGCCGAGGTCGTGGAGCCCTCGCGTGGGCGAGGCGGCAGGAGCCCAAGCCGACGAGGCCGTAAGGAATGAAGTGGTAAGGACTAAGGCCAGCGAGGAATTAGGGCGGAGCGAGGCAGGAGGAAAGGATTTGCCCTCACCAGCACCAGCTCCCCCTCCCATTATTCTGCTCGATCCCACTCCAGAGCGAGTTGTTAAAGCACCGTCACCCCCGCCCGAAGCCGTCGAAGCAGAGCCAGCCCATTCAGCTACAAAGCCGACTCCCGAAGCTGCCTTACCTCCCAAAGGGGCGACAACCGAGGCGCCCCCACCAGTAGAGGTGCTGGAGGGAGCAGAATCGGGGGCGGAGTCCTCACGCGCGGCTCCCAAGTCAGCGGAGGGGAGTGGCGTCAATCCTTCCTTCCAGTCGATTCTGGCGCACTACAGTCGCTGGGCCGAGCGAACACTGGACCAGGCGTCTGTGCCTGAGCTACATGGATTTCTTCAACATCAAGGGAGGGCCACATTCTTCCGAGAGGCGTATGTGGTGCATCTCTGGGTAAGCTTTGTTATATTCTCAATTTGTATTCTCTTTTTAGACTGTCTTCTTCGTCTAACCTAGACATTCTGCTCAGGCGTTGAATTCCATTACTGCCATGAGGGACCTTTGGGCCCAGGCCGATGCCGCTCTCGATCAATCGTTGGAGGAGATGCAAGCACTCCAGGCTAGGGAAGAGAGGGCGGAGATGGCTCTGGAGGATACCCGAGCAGAGACGGCTCGGGTGCTAAGGGGCGAAGTCGAAGCCATCCGGCTAAGAGCTGAGAAGGCGGAAGAGGCGCTGGAAATTGCCCAGCGTCAGGCAGCTAACGAGCTGGATAATGCTCAGGTGGCCGAAGAAAAACAAAGGATGGCAGAGGAAAAATTAGAGGTGGTGGAGTCGGAAGTGTACATGTTGAAGAACCGATTACACTTCGCCACCATTGAAATAGGTGTGGCCGAAGAGAGGGCTGAGAATGCAGAGGAGATCGCTCGCCAGTCTGATGCCAAGATTGCAGATCTGAAGGCGACGATGACCGAAGCCGAAAAGAAGACTGCCGAGGCCGAGAAGAAGATCGCCGAGGCCGAGAAGAATGTCGTGGAGGCTGAGCAGAAAGCCTCCGAGGCGGAGAAGAGAGCCACTGAGGCCGTAGAAGACTTCAGGAAGTCTAGTGCCTTTAGCAGGGAATTGGCCGAATCGACGGCATTTGCATATGAAGGCGGCTTCCAGGATTGCAAGGAGAAGATCCAAAAGCTCTACGGCCTCGAGGGGATCGAAGGGTTGGAGCTAGATGAATTCCCCGAGGATGACAACTTAGCTCCAAGTGATCCCTAGTCTCTTTCACTTTCATTGTATTGCATCAAGTCCGATTTAAATCGGCAATTTTGTAAATTTTGGCTATTAATGAATCCCTTGATCCGTAATGCTTATGTCTTGGATCATAGTCGAGTCTTCTGGTGTATAAGTTGACACGAACCAAAAACCTATGGCCGAAGAACCACAACACGATTCTTTGTCCAGGGACATGGTTAGAAAATCAATTAGTTGCTGACACAAAGGTCAAACAATCGCTAGTGTAGGACCACACTCGTGCCGACGCGGAATCGCTAGAATGCCGACGTGGAGCCGGGCTTTGAGTGCCGACGCAGAGCCGGGCTTTCAGTGCCGACAGGGAGCCGGGCTTTGAATGCCGACGCAGAGCCGGGCTTTAAGGTGCCGACGCAGAGCCGGGCATTAAGTGCCGACACGGAGTCGGGCTTTGAGTGCCGACGCAGAGCCGGGCTTTAAGGTGCCGACACGGAGCCGGGCTTTAAGTGCCGACGCGGAGCCGGGCTTTAAGGTGCCGATGCGGAGCCGGGCTTTAAGTGCCGATGCGGAGCCGAGCTTTAAGTGCCGATGCGGAGCCGGGCTTTGAGCCGATGCGGAGCCGGGCTTTGAATGCCGACGCGGAGCTGGGCTTTAAGGTGCCGACGTGGAGTCGGACTTTAAGTGCCGACGCGGAGCCGGGCTTCGAGTGCCAACGCGGAGCCGGGCTTTAGTGAGAAGTAAGATCATTCGAAAAAATGGCAATGAGAATACTTTGAATAGCACTTTAGCAAGCAGGTTCAAAATAAGGGAGTTAGCAAATTATTGATAGTACCAACGTAGGTTGTCTGCGTTCCAAGTGCGGGGGATAGGTTTCTCATCTAGCCCCTCAACTTTGTATGCCCCGTGATGAAGCACCTCCGCGACACGATAGGGTCCTTCCCATTTTGGTGCTAGCTTACCTCCGTCCGTCGGCTTTGATATTTTAGCTCGTCGCAAGACTAGGTCTCCGGTGCGGAATGTCTTAGACCGTACCCAGGCATTGTAGTATCTGGCCGCCTACTGACGGAAGGCCGCCATGCGGAGTCGTGCTTGGTCTCGCAATTCTTCCACTAGGTCGAGGTCAGCCCGCAACTGACTTGGGTTGTCCTCTTCGTTGTATAACTCTGTCTGGGGGCTGGGGACACCTATCTCCACAGGAATGACGGCCTCGGACCCAAAAACCAGGCTGAAAGGAGTTTCCCCGGTGGAGGCTCGTGGCGTTGTGTGGTAGGCCCACAATACACTGGGGAGCTCTTCCACCCAACGTCCTTTACAGTCATCTAGTCAGGCCCTGAGTCCTTAAAGAATAATGCGATTGGTCACTTCGGTTGTGCCATTGGTCTGGTGGTGCCCCACAGAGGTGAATCGTTGACGAATGCCCAGCTCAGTACAGAATTCCTGAAAGGTCACGTTGTCAAACTATCGGCCATTATCAGTGACGAGGGTGTGCGGCAGCCCGAACCGGCACACTACAGACTTCCAAAAGAAGGATCTCACCTTGCCCTCGGTGATCTTGGCGAGTGCTTCAGCTTCGATCCACTTGGTGAAATGGTCAACGACTACCAATAGGAATTTGTGCTGACCGGAGGCTAGAGGAAATGGTCCCAGGATGTCCATACCCCACTGGGCAAAGGGCCAAGGTGCAGTTAGGGGGGTCAGCGGGACGTCGGTTGGTGTTGGATATTGGCATGGCGTTGGCAACGGTCACACCTCTTGATAAGCTCAGACGCATCCTCCTTCATTGTCAGTCAGTAATATCCCTGCCGCAAGGCTTTGTACGCCAGAGCTCTGCCCCCAGATGACTTCCGCATATGCCTTCATGTATCCCGCAGGATATAATCCGCTACACACCTGAGGACTGGGTATGAGAATGACCTTCGATAGAGTTTTCCTTCCATTATAAAAAACTTCGGGTCCATCTTTTGAGCTGCCTGGCCTCGGCCGGGTCTGTAGGGAGGGTACCGTTGGTAAGGTACTGGATATAAGCATCCATCCAGGAAGGCTCCTACTCAACTGGTAGGGCTTCTCCTGTTGCTTCGATACTTGGGGCTTCCAGGTGCTCTATATAAGCTCTTCCCAACATCCCATCGGCTGAGGTGGCAAGATGGGAGATAAGGCGTCTGCTCTAGCATTTTCCCCTCGAGGAATGTAGCTAACATTGAAATAGGTTAAGAGAGAAGCTTGCAACTGCACCATGCTCAAGTAGCGGGACATGATAGGATCCCGCGCTTCATACTCTCCTGTGATTTGGCCAGTGACCAGTTGGGAGTCAGTGAATGCTCTAAGGCTCTTCACCCCGAGCTCTCAGGCTAATCTTATTCCCGACAGTAGGGCTTCATACTCCGCTTGATTATTGGTGGCTGAAAAGAGAAAACGGAGTGCGCACTCGGTTACAACTCCGTCCGAGTTGGCCAGGATGAGGCCCGCTCCGCTCCCTTGAGAATTTGATGCCCCGTCCACATGAAGGATCCATTCATCCTCTCCGGCTCTAGGAGTCGCGGGGTTTGCAGGGGCCTCTTCAGGTTGCTCCTCGCCCCAGGTGCATTCGACCAAGAAATCTGCCAGGACCTAGGATTTCATGGCTGACTGGGGATGGAAAGATAGATCAAATTCCCCCAGCTGAGTGCCCACTTCGCCAACTGGCCCAAAGTGTCCGGGCGAGTGAGAATTGCCTTGAGAGGTTGGTCCGTGACCACTACGATCGGATGAGTTTAAAAATATGGTCGGAGGCGCTGGGCAGACACGATCAATGTGAAGATAATCTTCTCAATCTTTGAGTACCTGGTCTCCGCATTGTGGAGCACCTTGCTAGTGTAATACACCGGCTTTTGTGTGCCGTTGGTGTCCATGCAGACCAGCACGTAACTGATGGCTTCGGAAGAAGCCACGAGGTATAGAAGGAGTTCTTCTCCACCCGCTGGCTTGGACAACAGTGGCGGGGTGGATAGAAATTCTTTCAGCCCCTCGAAGGCCCTCTGACAATCTTTCGTCCACTCGAATCTATTGGCCCTGCGGAGCGCCTTGAAGAAAGGCAGACACCTCTCAGCGGACTTGGATAGAAAATGGCTCAAGGCCGCCACCCTTCCCGTCAGGCGCTGCACTTCCTTTTTATTGGTGGGAGACCTCATGTCCAAGATGGCTTGAACTTTATCAAGGTTCGTCTCGATTCCTCGTCGTGTTACCATGAAACCCAAGAACTTTTCGGCTGTCACCCCAAATGCGCATTTGCGTGGGTTCAGCCTCATCTGGTATCGGCGAAGGTTGTCAAAGGTCTCCGTTAGGTCGGCGATATGGCTGGTGGAGTGGACACTTTTTGTCAGCATATCGTCCACATACACCTCCATGTTGCGTCCTATCTGGTCTTCGAAGACTTTGTTCATTAGCCTTTGGTAAGTGGCCCCCGTGTTTTTTAGCCCGAACGGAATTACCTTGTAGCAGTACAACCCCTCCTCAGTTATGAAGGAGGTAGCTTCCTCATCCACCGAGTTCATCCTGATTTGATTGTACCCGGAGAAGGCGTCCATAAAACTAAGGGTTTCATGGCCGGATGTAGCGTCCACCAGTTGATCGATCCGAGGCAATGGGAAGCTGTCCTTGGGGCATGCTTTGTTGAGGTCGGTGAATTCTACGCACATCCTCCAGCTCCCATTAGTCTTACGGACCATCACAACGTTGGCCAACCACTCGGGGTAGTAAACTTTTCGAATGTGGACCCCGCATTTTTTAGTCCGAACGGCATTACCTTGTAGCAGTACAACCCCTTCTAAGTTATGAAGGAGGTAGCTTCCTCATCCACCGGGTTCATCCTGATTTGATTGTACCCGGAGAAGGCGTCCATAAAAATAAGGGTATCATGGCCGGATGTAGCGTCCACCAGTTGATCGATCCGAGGCAATGGGAAGCTGTCCTTGGGGCATGCTTTGTTGAGGTCGGTGAATTCTACGCACATCCTCCAGCTCCCATTAGTCTTACGGACCATCACAACGTTGGCCAACCACTCGGGGTAGTAAACTTTCCGAATGTGGCCTGCAGCCACCAGCTTACGGACTTCCTCATCGATAGCTTTCTGTCTGTCCGGAGCGAAGCTCCTTTTCTTCTGTCAGACCAGCCGACACTCTGGCTTGAGGTTGAGCTAATGGGTGATCATCTCCTCAGGGACACCTGGCATGTTTGATGACGACCATGGAAAGATGTCGGCGTTGGCACGCAGGAAGGTGAGGAGCTGATCGCGCGCCTCTTCTGGAAGCAACGCTCCAACCTGGACGGTCCTCGTCGGGTCCTCCCCCAAGGGGAAGGTCAAGAGGTGCTCGGCTGGCTCTTCTCTCCTTCCCAATTCTTAGGGGTCAAGTGGCTCAGAGGCTACTGCCGACGCCGCCTCCAGTGGACTGAGAGATAAGTGACAGCAAAGCGGTAGCGGGCTTTGCTCTCCCCTCATTTCTCCGACCCCTTCATCGGTGGGAAACCTATCAACAATCTCTTGGTGGAGATGACGGCATCCAGCAAATTCAAGCCCAGCCTTCCAGGATAGCATTGTAAGCCAACGGGACCCAAACCACCAAGAAATTTATGATTACCGTACTTTGGCGCGGAGGAGTCCCAGCCATGACAGGGAGGGCGATCTCCCCTTCGACACTCACAGAATCTCCAGTAAAGCCCATCAAAGGTGTGGCGACGGGTCGAAGGGAGGAGTTTGACAGGTTCATCCGAACAAAAGCCTCGTAGCTCAAAACATCCACAGAACTTCCACTATCCACTAAAATTCTTTTTATAGGATGTTTGGCTATGGTCATGGACACGACGACGCTGTCGTCATGCTTATTAACCACCCCATCTAAGTCCTTCCTAAAGAAAGGAATTACAGAATCTACCCTCTTCCACCATCTTTTCGAGCTACTGCCTGTCCCCCAAGAAATCATGGCGATTGTCTTTTCCGTAGGGGCATTGTCGATGCCGGTCTGAAGCGCAGGAGGCGCCGATGAACCCGGAGCAGGAAGATTTCCTCTTCAAATGAACTTGCCCAAGTAACCCTGCTGGACAAGCTCTTTAATGGCCTTCTTCAAATGGCGGTAGTCCTCAGTATCATGACCGTAGTCTCGGTAGTACCCGCAGTAAAGTTCTTTGCTGCGGGGGGTCCCTGACTTCATGGGAGGTGGACGTCGAAAGTAGGGCTCCTCCTCGATTTCTAATAGAATGTGAGATATCGGAGCGAGAAGAGGGGTGAACTGCTCCTTGGGAATAAGCATATGAGGCCGGTGGTCTGAGCGATGGGGAGGCTCAGGCTTCCGGGACCGTGATCCAGCAGGCTCCGTGGATGCCGGTTTTTTGCTGGAACTCTTATCAGCCTCCCTCCTAGAAGAGTCTGCTTCATCGGTGCGAATATTTTTCTGCGCCCGGCTTAGAAGCTCGGCGTAAGAGCCAGGAGGCTTCTTATCCAAGGAGTAGGCGAATCCAGAAGGACGAAGTCCTCGCTTTAGTGCCAAAGTGGCTACAGAATCATCCAAATTATACACCTCCAGCGCCGCCTCCTTGAACCGAGCAACGAAGTCCTTTAGAGTTTCGTCACAACTTTGTTGGACAGCGAATAAGCTATCAGCCACTCGTGGGATCTTCCGGCATGCATCAAAGTGAGCCAGGAAAGATCGCTCGAGTTGTCAGAAGGAATTGATGCTACGCGGTGGTAGGCGAGAATACCACGCACGTGCCGCCTTACGAAGCGTGGCAGGAAAGGTGACATATAGGAGGGAGTCGTCGCTCCCTGGACTTGCATAAGAACCTTGTAGCTCTCCAGGTGGTCCACAGGGTCGGTTGTGCCGTCATATGGGTCCAACTGGGGGAGACGAAACCGGGGCGAAACCGGCTCCTCCATGATGCGGTGGGAGAGCGAGGGACGGTGATCGTAGTCAGTCCCGTGAGGGTTGGCAATCCGGCGACTAAGCTCCTCCAACCGTTGATGATACTCATCGAGCCGCTGCTCGGCTCGACGAGTGGTCCTCCTGTTGGTGTCATCTTTAGAGGAGTCAGAAGATGAAGCCGAGGAAGACCGCCGATGCAGGGAGTACACCCATCTTGGCTCCTTCTTGCCCGACCGTCGATGAGAACGATCAGAATGGTGGGAGAGAGACCGCCGTCGCTTTGAAGCCTCTCGGCGGCGAGGTTCAGGGGGCGAGTAGTGGGAGGCCTCAGGTGGAGTCCCGCGTCGATGAGATTGATTTGCTCCATGCCCCCCTTCGTGAGGCGGAGGAGGCTAAGGCGCAGCGGCAAAGCAATGTTCCTGCAATCCCCGCACCACCGTCATCAGGTCCTGTACCTGATGAGCTAGAACATCAAGCCGATTATATTGGTTCATCTGTGCAGGGGGCGTAACATGGAGGTTGGCCTCCGATTGCTCAGCCCGCGGAAGGCATTCCGCGGCATGGCTGGTGGAGGCTTCTTGAGCTCGCATTGTCACCATTGTCTTCCTTGTAGAAATTTCACCTCCTGCGTGTGTGGCCCCTACCTGGCGCGCTAATCTGATGCTGCCAAGTCACTTGTGATGAGCGCTGGGCGTGCTGAGATCTTCGGGGGCCTCCAAGGAGGTGGAAATATCGTCTTCTTCCTCCGAAAACCTGCAAGAAGTCCCTGGGCTGGTGGTTCCGGCGAGGACCCTCCGACGCTCAAGTCAGTGAGCTTGTAGAACAGGAATGTGTTGTGTGTAGGTCTTTTCTTTTTGAGAGAAGAAGAGAGATCCCCCGCCCTGAGCTCGGGGTCCTCTTTTTATACCTGTCTAGGGGGTTCCTTTTTTCTCGTTCCGTTAGAACCATCGAATCTTCCTTGTTAGGATGAGCTTCCGCGAATGGCAAGTAGGTGAGCTGTTGCTGAATGGACGCCGTGTATGTCGGCAACTGCGGGGCGTGCTAGTATTTGCCCATAATTTCGATGATCGAGATACGCGGTAATGGATGTCTCGAATCTTGGGGTTCGATACTTGAGGTGGGCTTTAGTGTACTTAGAAAAATAAGGCACCAAGTTAAAGTCGAGGCCGAAGCCGGAGGTCGAGCCAGATACCGAAGCCGGAGGCCGGAGCCGGAGGCCGGGGCCGGAGCTAGAGGCCGGAGCCAAAGGCTGGAGCTAGAGGCTGGAGCTGAGGGCCGAAGCCGGATGCCGGAGCCGACGCTGGAGGCCGGAGCCGGAGCTAGAGGCTAGAGCTGAAGGCCAGAGCTTGAGGCCGGAGCCGGATGCCGAGCCGACGCTGGAGGCCGGAGCCAGAGGCCGGAGCTAGAGCTGAGGGCTGGGGCCAAAGGCCGGAGCTGGAGGCCGGAGCCGGTGCCAGAGGCGGGAGATGAGGGCCAGAGCTGGAGGCCGAAGCCAGATGCCGGAGCCGACGCTAGAGGCCGGAGCCAAAGGTCGGAGCTGAAGGCCAGAGCCGGAGCCGGAGCCGGAGGCTGGAGCTGAAGGCCGGAGCCGAATGCCGGAGCGGATGGGGGGGCGAGAGTTTCAACATCCCAAAAACGAGTTATCACATATCATTTGGTTCCTGAAATTGTGCAGGGCGTTATGATGCTGCCCAGAGGAGGTGATCAGCCACATCACTATCAATTCCCCATGCTTTGTCACAGAGAGGTTGGCTAAGCTGGATATTTATTTTTGTAATTGTGGTTATTAGTTGCTCTTTGGTTTCAAATTCTCTCGTCAATACATCCTGATGTAGGGGAATTAATTATCTTTTGGTCACATTGGAGAATTATAGATGCAATATTTATTTACCTAGAGTTGTACCTGGTGGCGTTTGAGTTCTTGATATTAGGTGTATGGGTTGAAGAAGTTATTTCCAAATTTGAATTTCAATATGGCGAGACTGAAGATCTGAGGTACACAAGGTTTGTTTTGCTTGCAGCCTTAATTATTTTGCCGACAACATGGCTATGGAGCTTAAGGATGCTTGCATGATCTAGTGGTGTCCTGGTCCATCTCATTTTGGTAGCCTCTGTTCTATGGGTTGGAGTAATTGATGGGGTTTCTTGAAAGAAGAGATGGGCTTGCTGTCTTCCCAAGCTATGAGAAAGTAGGAAGGAGGGATCTGAAATTCTCTACTTCTAATTAGCAAGATCTTTAATGGTATGATATATAGTGTGATCATTTGTTTAGTCCTCAAGTCTATTAATGAAACTTGCTCTCAAGATGTTTCATCGGTGTGATTTTAGTAATTAGATTCTGTCATTATTCTTCCTTTCTGTTCTTAACTTTGTCCAAGTAGAGGGATGTCAACAGATGAACCCAAGTGCTGTTGACAACAGCATAGAATTTGCATACATTCAGCATTAATTCTTCTAATGTATCTCCGTAAGTTTTAGCAAAGCATTCTTCTAGAGAAAATGTTTCAGAAAAATATCCTGGAGAAAATTATAATTATAATGTGCATTTAGAATTCCCTCAGAGGTAGCGGACGTTAACCCATATCCAACAAATTTTCAGGCCAATTAGTCTTGTGTGTTGGTTTTTTTTTTTTTTTTCCATTAAGCATATCGTTTAGATATGGTTAAGATGGTCGATATCAAGATTATGTGAATTCAAAATTTGAATCTACGATCAAGATAAACATCCCTCAACAATATCCGTTTGAGGCATAAAGCTAAATAAAACGGGGAGGTTATTGCGCTTGGTCTTTACGAAAGTTTTACACCATCGCTGATAGAAATTGTAAGGTGTGGAAGAGACTTGCCCTGATCTAAAAAAAGAAGACAACCCATTTGTGTGGATTAATGGCTGAAGGTATTATATATCTATTCATGATTTACATTTTTTATCATGATAAATATATTATCCCATATTTCTGCATATATGATAGGATTAATATATAATTTTGTTCGTATCAGAGCCTATCAAAATACCTTGCTTTTTTATTGGGATTGTTTCCATTAATCTACATTAATTTTGGGATCTAATAAAATTTTTAAATAATCATTAATTCATTTATTTAATAAAGAGAATAAGCATTCTTCTTCTTTATTTCTCTTATTTAGGGATAGTCCAAAGGATGTACAGGGATATTAGGTAGAATCTTGGTGCGTTTGATCCAACTATCTAAACCTTTAAGAGCATTAGATCTGATAAATTTTTTATATTTAGTTTTATTTAATTTAGTTTTTTTTTTAAAAAAAAGTATAAGGAAGATATATGCCATGAAGATCATTAATTTTTTTATTTTTATATAATTTAAATAAAAAATTGATACTAACAATAAAGAAACGATGGTGGTTAGCATCTCGATTTTCAATCTTCTTTTTATTGGCTTGGATTTCCGTTGGATTCGGAGAGGGGGTTCCTGGCTGGTTTCACTCACGTCACGGAAACACTTTAGCCTGGGAGTCCTTCCCTCTCCTCACGTCACTTGGGATTCCAACGCACGGAGAACCGTGCGTTCTCCCTGGCACGCTCCTTCCTCTCCCATCTTCCCTTGTGCGTACGAGTCTTCACGGATTCCGTGAAGACTCTTCACCTCAACGCATTCACGCTGGATTCTACCAGCGCCCTTCACGTTCCACGGACCGGACTTCGCTGAAAATATGGGAAGACCCACGCAACGAAGTTCGGTTCCATGCATGGCTATATCCCAATCGGCCGTGAACAGGACAAACGATAAGAGGAGGTAGGGGATTGGGAGGAGAAGATGAGAGCCAAAATTTGTTGGGCCAACCTATGAGCCCAATATAGAAAAAAAAAAAAAGAGTTGGATCAATTTTAATTCTAATTAATTTTATAAAATTTATATTTAATTATATTTAGAACTTATATGTATAAATTTTATAAACTATGCATGCATTTTAAGTGACATAATTGAACATAAAATTTAAATAATGTCTAAGTAATATATATATATTTTGAATAATTAAGGAGTAGCGACATTATCCTTAATTATAAAATTGTATAACAAAGTTAATCAATCACATAAATAATAGATATTAATTATAATTAATTATATGAATATAATAAAATTTATCTATTATATTTGTATAATTAATTAGAATAAAATATCAAATTATATTTTTCTAATCTATCTACATGAATTAGAAAGAAGGAATATAATTTGATAGTTTTATCGTATGAATCTAATTATTGAATTAGAACTTTAGCCCACAGGCAAATTTTATGTCAATAGATTCACTGTTTTCTAAATGCATGATTTATATTGGTAAAGCATTTTATTAGCCTCAATTTTTGATAATAAGCATATATTTAATTTTGCAGTTATCAACCTATAAATTTCTTTGATATAAAATGTGACATACCTGAATTGAGGGATGATAACTATAAAGTTTGGAAGGAAAGAATTCTCTTTCATCTGGGCTGGATGGACATTGATTATGCTATAAGAAATGATGAACCACCTTCAGTAACTCAGACCAGCACTCCTAGTGAGATTGCGATTTATGAACGTTGGGAGCGATCTAATCGCTTGAGTGTAATGTTCATAAAGACCAAAATCTCTGTTGGTATACGTGGTTCAGTCGATAAGCATGAGAATGTCAGAGAGCTGCTAAAGGCCATTGATGAGCAATTCAGTACTTCAGAAAAAGCTCTTGCCAGCACCCTAATTTTGAAGTTCTCATCCTTGAGGCTCACTGAAGTAAGAGGTGTGCGTGAACACATTATGCAAATGAGGGATATTGCAGCTCAACTGAAGACTCTTGAGATTGAAATGTTTGAGTTCTTTCTGGTGCACTATATTTTAAACACTCTTCCACAACAATATGGACCATTTAAAATATTTTATAACACACATAAGGAAAAATGGTCAATCGATGAACTTTTGGCCATGTGTGTTCAAGAAGAGGGTAGACTGTTGATGGAATTGGGTGAGAGTGCAATGCTGACTACAAATGAAAAGGATCGGGCACAGCCAAGAAGAAGGGTAAAAGTAAAATATTACCCCAATCTGACATTAAGAAGGAATCTAAGTGTTTCTTCTGTAAAAAGAAGGGACACATGAAGAAGGATTGCATCAAGTTCAAGACTTGGCTCGAAAAGAAAGGTAAAACAATCTCACTTGTCTATGTTATTTATAACATATGATGGATTGATTTTGATTCTATAATCTACATTTGCAATACTTTGCAGGTATGCAAAACCTAAGGAAGCCAGTGGGAAGTGAGCAGTATATCTCTTCAGAAAACAAGATGTGCTCACATGTGCACTTTAGTTCTTAGTAGTGGTTTTATTTTACATTTGGAAAGGACTTTTTATATACCTAATTTTTTTAGGAATTTAATTTCAGTTTCAAGACTTGTACCTTTGGGTTATTCCTTTAACTTTTTAGATACTTCTTTCAGTTTATATTATAAATCTAAAATTATTGAAAATGGTACTTTGTTTGATGGTTTTTTCTATATTAATTTATAAAATAATACCACTCATAATGTGATGCATGTTAGGGCTGGCATGAAAAGATGTGTCGTAAATGATAACTCTTCTATGTTGTGGCATCGGAGATTGGGACATATCTCCATAGATAGAATCAAGAGGTTAGTGAATGAAGGAGTACTCAGTACTTTGGATTTTACTGATTTTGACACTTGTGTGGACTGCATTAAGGGCAAGCAGACCAACAAGTCAAAGAAATGTGCCAAGAAAAGTTTAGACCTATTAGAAATCATACACACGGACATTTGTTGTTCGGATATAGATTTTTATGGTCCGAAATACTTCATCTCCTTCATTGATGACTACTCACGATTTATGTATTTGTACTTGCTTCAGAATAAAAATGAAGCATTGGATATAATGTAGAAAATAAATCAAAATTATGAGATCTGATAAAGGAGTTGAGTATTATGAGAGATACACTGAAGATGGATAAATACCTAGTCCATTTGTGAAGTTTCTTTAAGAACATGGGATTGTTGCCCAATACAATTTACTTGGCTCACCTAATCAAATTGGTGTAGTAGAGAGGAGGAACCGAACATTGATGGACATGGTGAGGAGCATGATTAGCAGCTCCAAACTGCTTAAGTCCTTGTGGACAGAAGCTCTTAAGACGATCGTGTACATATTGAATCAGGTTCCAACCAAGGCTATTTCTAAAATGCCATTTGAGTTATTTAAATGTTGAAAACCAAGTTTACGATATGTATGCGTATAGGGATGCCCATGTGAAGTGAGAGTATACAATCCATAAGAAAAAAAGCTGAACCCTAGGACTATTAGTGGATATTTTATTGGATATGCCGAGAAATCAAAGGGATATAGATTTTACTATCCATCTTACATAACTGGGATTGTGGAATCAAAAAATGCTAAATTTCTTGAGAATGACCTAATCAGTGGGAGTGATCAATTGCAGAGCATGATTCCTAAAAGAAAACATTCTGATGCTCAACCTTTTACTTCAAGCGACAGACTGATTATCATTCATAGTGCCTCTCAAGATCAAACGGGCATTATACAACTAGTCATTGAAATTTCATAATTTACTAATAATGAACTAGTAGATCCAGTCTCTCATAAGTTACTATAGATGTTAGAATAATCAACTTCGCGAGAGGAGGTTGTTACAACATTAAGAAGATCTACAAGAGAAAGAAAATGGCAATTACTAGTGACTATATTATGTATCTTCAAGAGTTAAACTATAATATTGGAGCTGAAAATGATCCTGAAATATTTTCACAAGCTATGAATTGTAAGGAATCCAATTTATGGTATGATGCTATGAAAGATGAGATGAATTCTATGGCATTTAATGGAGTATGGGATCTTATTGAGTTGCCTAATGGAGCAAAAGCCATTGACTATAAATGAGTCTTTAAGACCAAGAAAGGCTCGTTAGACAACATTGAGTGATATAAGGCAAGACTCGTTGCTAAGGGATTCACTCAAAGGAAGGAAATTGATTACAAAAAGATATTTTCTCCTATATCCAAGAAAGATTTCTTCCGCATAATCATGGCACTTGTTGCGCATTTTGACTTAGAGTTGTAACAAATAGATGTAAAAACTGTATTTTTCAATGGAGATATAGAGGAAGAGGTTTATATGAAATAACCTGAAGGTTTTTTCTCTAGTGATAATGAGCAATTAGTATGCAAGCTTAAGAGATCTATATATGGGTTGAAACAAGCCTCTCGACAATGGTACTTAAAATTTTATGATGTGATTTTTCATTTGAATTTATAGAGAACATCATGGATCAATATATATACTAGAAGGCCAGTGTGAGCAAAATTTATTTTCTAATCCTATATGTAGACGATATTTTACTTGCAACCAATGATAAATGTATGTTACATGAGGTGAAACAATTTCTCTCTAAGAATTTTGACATGAAAGATATGGGTGATGCCTCTTATGTCATTGGCATTAAGATTCAGAGAAACAGACTTCGAGGTGTTTTAGGTCTATCTCAAGAAACTTATATCAGCAAAATCTTAGAGAGTTTTTGGATGAAAGATTGTTCATCGAGTATAGCTTCCATAGTCAAGGGTGATAGATTCAATTTGAGTCAGTGCCCAAGGAATGACTTTGAGATAAAGAAAATAAAAAAGATTCCATATACCTCAACTGTTGGTTGCTTGATGTATGCTCAGGTCTATACAAGGCCTGACATAGCATTTGCAGTTGGAATGTTGGAAAGATATCAGAATAATCTAGGTTTAAACCACTAGAGAATTGCTAAAAGATCATGAGATACATAGCGGACAGCTACCTCTATTATGCAAGCAGAGTTCATTGCTTATTTTGAGACTATATCGCACGGTGTATGATTGAAGAGTTTTATCTTAGGGCTTAGAATTATTGATTCTATTGCTAGGCCAATTAAATTATACTTTGACAATTCAGCTGTTGTATTTTTGGCTAAAAACTATAAGAGTGATAGTCGAAGTAAACACAACGACATTAAGTATTTAACCATAAGAGAACATGTTAAAAAAAAATGGTCATAGAACATGTTAGCACTGAATTGATAATAACTGATTCTTGACTAAAGGCATGCCAATTAAGAATTTTAAGGATCATGTGGTACGAATGGAAGTTGGTCCCATGATATAATTTAGTTGCATGGACAATGAAACTCTTTTATGGTTGTAATATTTTTTCACATTAAGTTATTTAGTGTACACATTTATTTTGTAATGAGCAACATTAAGTTAGACCTAGAATAAACATGGGTTTATTCATTAATTTATATGAGTTTATGTTTAGAAAATATAATACATTATGATACATGATTAATAATACTCATTTAAGAGGACTTATTGCTATGATCCATGTATTTTATTTTTTACTATAGTAATAGAATATACGGACCAAGTGAAAGAATGCTGGTTATTTTTTTTTCATTAAGTGTATCGGTTAGATACGATTCCTCTGTTATGGGCAGATAAGGCATAAAACTAAATAAAATAAGAAGGTCCTGGTCTCAACGAAAGTTTTACATCATCGCTGAGAGAAACCGTAAGGTGTGGAAGAGCCTTATCCTGATATAAAGAAGAAGATAACCCATTTGTGTGGATCAATGGCTAGAGGTATTTATGTATCTATTCATGATTTATATATTTTTTATCATAATAAACATATTGATCCCATATTTTTGCATATATAATAAGGATCAATATATATAATTTTGTTCTAACATTGGGTGCTTAGAGGATGAAGTGGCAAATGACATCGTTCTGTATAATTAAGTTCTCTTTAATTCTCACACACGTAAACACAAATAATTTTTAGGTGCCTACGTGATCGTAAACGATTTGCAAGCATGGAAGGATAGATTCGTTGTCAAATATAATTGGTTTGCTCTATTAAATTCGGCCACATCTGCACATGATTATCATAAGTAAACATTTGTTTGCAGCGTAGACTTGTTCGTATACTAGGCTCATGTAATGTCTCTGAAGTCACCCATTTACGTTCGTATTGAGAGTTATACTCGTGAAGAGCCTCTCCTTGTTGATCTCTAGGCATTCAAAAGCAGAGATGAACTATTTGATTAAAATAGTTAATAGTCATGCTAATCTAATCAGGTTATGATTCACAAAATTCTTTGAATCGATCGGTTCATATGTTTTTCCGATCAAATTGCGCAAACCGAAGGATTATCGTCACAGATCCTCAGCTTTAATGTGTCAACTTCATCCCACATACTATTCGATCGTGCCATCTATTAATCTCAAGCTATTTAATCCCAAACAATAAAACACATATTATAGCATGTAAAATTAAGGCATGAAAACGGCAGTGGTAATGATGTGGTGGCCGTTAATTTCAGCTGACGCAACGTCGCCACCTTACTTGAATTCCCAATTATCCCCTCTTTATTCATAAAACAATAGCCCACCAATGAGGGTCCTTCGTAACCCCCATCGACGCCTCCCTCAATTAATCCCCTCTGCATGGCTGTTATTTTCCACTCACATAACATCTTCCGCACGTCCTCCCATCCTCACTTATATTCTACTACCACCACCTCTATTCTCCCTCCCTCTCTCTCCTCTCTCTCTCTCTCTCTCTCTCTCATTGAGATGGACAACGAACGAATAGAGAACTGGCTTGGCTACGATGGGGTAGGATTTGCAGGAGAGCAGCCGGATTTCAGGTAATACTTGGAGTCATAATTGGTATTCGATTCTGTAAAGCTTGTAGTTTTTGACTGGAGCAAGATGTAGAACTTTGAGTGCATGGTCGTCGACTAACTTGTTGCTCTCATCATCCGGCCACCTCTTTACTGTAGGTTGCCAATCTGGACATGGCAACTTGACACTCCCTTAGGGGAAGAAGTAATTGATGCTGCTGCTCTCATGCAAACCTATGCTTCAGATCCTTTCTTCCCCAGCCAAGACTTGTTTCAAGGTCAGTTGACCAGCCTTATTCTTTTCCTTGGAAATTAAGTTTAAACCCATGCACGTACGTAGGTCCTCTCTTTATTTAAGCGTTCTTTGGGTTTTGGTTGGCCCTAATTCAGATGAACCATTGAGCATGTTCGATGGAGCGAACGAGCTTTGGAGTGAATTGAAGGGTGGTGGCAGTGAGGAAAAGAGGGCGGCCGCGGCTTTGGTTTGTGATGAGGAGACGAAGAAAGGCGAGACGAAAGTGAGGAAGGGGGAGACAGGCAGAGAAGAGAAGGCTTTAACTTTTGATGAGGTATCTCGCTACTTCTACGTGCCCATCACGCAAGCAGCTAAGGAGCTCAATGTTGGGCTCACGCTGTTGAAGAAGAAGTGCAGGGAGTTGGGCATCCCAAGATGGCCTCATCGCAAGATGAAGAGCTTGCAGACCCTCATCAAGAATGTTAAGGTCCAGAATTAAGGACGTCCTCTTGCTCGATTCTGACCTAAAACTATTCATCATTAGTAACATGACTCATTTAGAGATTTGGCATGGATTTATGTAGGTGCTTGGTAGGGACGAGGGACATGTGGGAGAGGCACAGCTTAGGAGTGCTGTAGAGATTTTGGAGCAAGAGAGGAAGCTGATGGAGAAGGAGCCTGCAATACAAATGGAGGAGAAGACCAAAAGGTTAAGACAAGCTTGTTTCAAGGCCAACTACAAGAAGAGGAAGCTTATGGCACTTGAGGGAACTCAATCTCCAGCGGCACCTAGCAACCTCTGCACAAAAGAACAAAGCATTGTTATTGACCAATTAGATGTTTTTTTGGAAAAGATTCAGATGAAAAATGAGAGAAGATCCTAGCCATATTTTCGATCTCTACCCTCGAAAGGGTGATGGTGGTCTCGCTATTCTCTGTTAGTATAAATCTCTCTCCCATCCTTGTTCGTTCGAGTGAGCTGTAAACCATTAAAGGGCCCATGCATGTAGCCATAAAGCCACCAGTTAAATCTATTCCGTTGCATAACCTGTGTTCAGTTCTATCTTAAATTTATCGTCGATCATCAGTAGCAGCTTTTAATTGGTGAAACAATTGGCATAACAATTCTTGCAGCTAATACATCTGCGTATATTTTTGAGGCTTAATGTGTTTAAGATGTTCGTTTGGGCGATGGGGCTCGTCTATCCTCGACTTTGCTTGGAGTCTCGGAGTCCCAGCTACCTGGATTTCTAGTGATCCAAGTGGACTAATGAGTGGTCATTTGTAACTTAAGATGGTAAATCGTGCCAACAGCATCAACTTAAAAGAATATCATGATCAATTTGGATCTGACCTTAATAATTAAGTAACGTTCAAATTGATATGAATATATAATTTATTTTCAACCCATGCAACTAAAATTAGGTTTTACTCTATATAATCTATATAACTTGTACAACTTATCTTATTCTAATCCAATCATAAAATAATTATATATTATTTTAATATAATTTTAATTTTGTTTCGGTTCGTTTTCATGATCTTGTTGAAATTAAAGAATAAATTTAATTGATCACTAATCCATCAATTTCTTGCTAATAAAACAATCCAAGATATAACTTGTTTATTAATCATATTTAATGAATAATCAAATTTTATCTTAAGCATATTTATGTTCAATTTAAGCTTGTTAACTTTGCGTTGGTTTGAGTCAAGTTTACCCCACTATTTGTAACAGTTATCTGCAAGTCATTCTAAAAAAATACATTTATGACATCAGCAAAGAAATGAAGAGGAAAAAGGATCTAAAATGACAAGGAAAAAGAAACTCTGAAATATTCTATTGTTGAACATTAAAAAGACAATATCAAATATAAAATGCTATTAATAATAATTTGATAGACATGCAAAATACCATGTAAAACATTTATTAAAGAATAATTCGAGTAACAGAGTTGGATCACTGATCCACCCTATATATTATTTAATTATTTTATATTTAACTGTATTTTCTAATTTTATGACTTTTTAGTATTTAAATACATTTCATTTTATTATTTATGACATTCAATTTAATAGGCCGACTAACAACCAGCTTTGTAGTATTTTGGTGAATATTGTGAGCCGAACTTAAAAATGGATTAACTTCAAGGATGGGCTTCACAAGCCTTCTCATTAGTTTAACATTGAACAATATTTTTGAAATAAATAAGATTTTTTGATTAGCCGATCCCATTGGGAAAAGGTTTAAATGAGTTGACAAATTACAACTTAAAAAATAGTTTTCATGCTGACAATCTGCAATAAGGTTAAAACAACATCATTATTATTCTGTTGTTAAGTGTCGTCTCTGTTATAAAGCATAATAACAACATGATATGTTATCATTTTATAGTCGAATATATAATTCAATTTAAATCGTAGTAGCATAAATATGATTGTTGTTTGAATTATATAATAAAGTGAATCTATATAACCTAATTCTCTCCGACTATACTTATATATATATATTTTTCAATTTGTTTTCTGACTCCACTCTCCAGGCAAAGATTGTTTACTGAGAGAGAGATTTTACAAGATTTATGGTTCGGATCTATGAAGGAAAACATATATATTCATTTTTATAGTTATAATAATTAATTAATAAGTTGTGATTATTAAATTCTTATTTAGAAGGAGGAAAAAGAATTATATATATATACTGAATCATTGACAGTGATTATGATGACTATGGTGCTCCAATGTGTAAGAGTTCTATTCAAGGTCTTTAGGTAAGCTAATTTTGTTAAATAAGTAATGTTGTATAAAAAATCTATAATATCTCAAAAATAATTTTATATTATCAATTAATTTACATTTAAATTTTTAAAATTATATAAATTCAAATCAACTAATACTTAGCTGAAATTATATAACTATATATTATATATAAATTATTTTATATAGATAAATATTTCTAGCTAATTTGTTATAAGAGCATCATCTTCCTTCTATGGGCTCCATTTATTTTCTAAATTGATGATCGTAATCTAAAGGTTTTTATTTCTTAGTTGTCTAGCAAAGAGCAATCGTAACCACCCAAGCGGTAACCACCCAAGCGGTAGCCCAATGATTCGGGCATCATTTTTCTTACGATTGGTGCGGGTTTGAGAAATGATCCTATGGATGACTCGATTAAATCATAATAAAAACTGTGAGCCTAAGTCAACCATAGGTGAAGGTTGACGTACTCATTATAAAGTGGGGAGTGACGAAAATTTAAGCTATCCGAATCGAACATTATTTGACGAAGAGGAGCCTTCCGAGCTATACCTGTATTTAATCCTTCTTTTGTATTAAAAAAAAAAAAAAAACAAAAACAATCGTAAGAAGAAGGTGGCGAGCCGTTTGCTTATAAATTCCAAATTAACTTGTTTAAAATTAAGGCGTAGAAAACGGTAAGAGCCGTGAAGCCCATCATGCGTGGTGGGCCGTTTTCAGCTGACGACACCCTAATTAATTTCAATGATCCACGCCCTTTACATTAAATCATTAATAAAAAAAAGATAACCCACCAATTAGGACCCTTCGTAACTCCAATCGACGCGCCGCCTCCTCCCAATTAATCCCGCCTTCGTCACTGAACCATTCACCGTTATTCGATGGAGATCAGATGGTTCGTGTTCAAGAAATATCTCTCTATGATGATGGGACCCCATGTGGTGCAATGGGTCCCCCCTCGGCGGCCGGCGGCGGACCGGGGCTCGGCTTTCTAGCTCTCCTTCGCTCGCGTCCTCGTCCCCTATTTCCTCGTTCCTCCTCCTCCTCCTCCTGCCGTCGCCGGCAATGGAAGCTCACCGCCACAAATCCCTTGGCTCGTCATCCGGCTTCTCCGCCTCCTCCGCGGCCGCCGCTGATCCTTGTAAACCAAAGTCGGCAGGTGGCTAGGAGCCTCTTCCGTCACATTACGAGCGCGATTCTGGAGCGAAATCTCTCTTCATGGCTTTGTCCCGTCTCGTCCTCCATTCTACGTTCGCTCTCCCTCCTCTCCGCCATCACCACCAAATCCATCCTCCACTCCCGATCCTCCTCCTCCCCTGCTTCCCCTCACTTTACTTCCCTCACCTTCTCCTCCACCAACTCGCAAACCCATCGCCGCAACCAAACCCCTTCTCCTCCACCTTCGCGACCGCTTGCATTCCTCTCATTTCATCATGCTCCACCAAGACTCACCTCCTCCAAATCCACGCCCGCCTTCTCCGCTCTTCCCTCATCGACAACCCATCCATTTTCTCTGCCTTCTTATCTCGCGTGCTCTATCCCCCTTCCGTGATACCGATTATTCCCGTCGCATCTTCGACCGAATACCCCAACCAACCGTCTTTCACTGCAACACCATGCTAAGATCCTACTCCCAGAGCAGCTCGCCAGAAGAAGCCCTCCACTTGTATAACCACATGCGGAAACTCGGCATTTCCCCGAATACCTTTACCTCTTCCTTTGCTCTCAAGTCATGCGCTAGAATTTCTCACTTGTCTGGTGGACAGCAGGTGCATGCCAGGATCCTGCAAGATGGGCACCAATCTGATTCTCTTTTGCTGACTTCATTGATGGGACTGTATGTGGAGTGTGGGGACGGCGATGATGCGCGTCGGGTGTTTGATGAAATGCCCGAACGAGATACAGTTGCATGGAATGTGTTGATTTCTTGCTATGCTCGCCATCGACGGACCAAAGATGCGTTGCGTTTGTTTGATGTGATGCGGGGGCCGGAATATGGGTTGGAACCGGATGATGTCACCTGCTTGCTTCTGATTCAGGCGTGCGCGAACTTGGGTGCACTTGATTTTGGGGAGCGGATACATAAATACGTTGACGAACGTGGGTTCGGTGATGCTCTGAATATAAGGAATTCCCTTATAGCGATGTACTCAAGGTGTGGGTGTGTGGATGAGGCTTATAGAGTGTTTTGTGATACACCGCATAAGAATGTTGTTAGTTGGAGTGCAATGATTTCTGGTTTGGCAATGAATGGTTATGGAAGCTATGCAATTGAAGCTTTTAGAGAGATGACGAGAGTGGGTGTTGCTCCAGATGAGCAGACATTCACAGGCGTGCTTTCAGCTTGTAGTCATAGTGGGTTGGTTGATGAAGGCTTGAGGCTTTTTGATATGATGAAGTTTGAGTATCGACTCGTCCCTAATGTGTGTCACTATGGATGCATGGTTGACCTTTTGGGCCGTGCTGGCTTGCTTGATCAGGCATATGAACTTATAGTAAAAGAGATGAAGGTTCAGCCAGATGCCACAGTCTGGAGGACTCTGCTTGGAGCTTGTAGAATTCATGGTCACGTTGACCTTGGAGAACGAGTAATTGGGCACCTGATTGAGTTAAGAGCCCAACGAGCTGGAGATTATGTTTTGTTACTAAATATATATGCATCTGTGGGGAATTGGGAGAAGGTAGCAGAGGTGAGGAGGTTGATGAAGGAGAAGGGAATTCAAACAGCTCCAGGTTGCAGCACGATAGAATTGAATGGAGAGGTTCATGAGTTTGTTGTTGATGATGATTCACATCCACGGAAGGCAGAGATTTATGAGAAGCTTGATGAGATAGGAAGGCAGCTGAAGATTGCTGGTTATGTTGCAAATATGGCATCTGAGTTGCATGATATGGATATGGAGAGAAGGAGAGCGCACTTTCTTTTCACAGTGAAAAGCTGGCCATTGCCTTTGGTATTCTTGCTACTCCTCCTGGTAGAACGATTAGGATTGCAAAGAACCTTCGCATTTGTGTTGATTGCCATACCTTCACAAAAGTGTTATCCAGTGTTTATAATCGGCTGGTAATCATAAGAGACCGGAGTCGATTCCACCATTTCAAAGAAGGTCAGTGTTCATGTAATGATTACTGGTAGGGCATATGAAGTGGTGGCTTAATGTGCATGAAAACTGGTCCATGTACAAGAGTGAACATAGAAGGGAGATGCGGAAGCTTTCGATAAAGAAAGCTTGGTTTCTGAATTCTGCATCCTTGATTCCAAGATCACTAGATATATTTATTTTGATTGATGCAATGCATTTCGATGACTTATGGCAGCCTAATGAAGATCTTGTCTGCCATACATCGTGCATTTCATTGATTGCTTCCATGCAAAGGTGCCAAGGTCTACATCAGATTCAAAAATATTCTTTCACCCTCATTTTATTGGACTTCCATTGGATTGATCTGAAAATCTTCAACTAACCAAGGGTAAGTTCATGAGCATACACACCTTGCTTGCGCATGCATAAAAACAGAGTATCTCCTTTCATTTATGTTGCACTCTAGATTATCTCTCTCTCTCTCTCTCTCTCTCTCTCTCTCTAAGGATTCAAACCCCTCCCCCCCAACAAAAAAAAAAGTGTACTATATCCTTGTTAGTTACATCTACACTTATATTCCCTTGGATATGAATCATGAATGGTTGAATCTTCTTTACACATGATTTTCCTTGGAGAAATCTTGCTAGTGGGTCTTAATTTTTATGCTGCTTACAATAGGCAAAAAAGATACATGTATTTGTAAAAGTATTATGTAAGAAACCTGTCGGTACAATTCTATTTAAAGCAACAAACATTAGTTCCATACTTATAAGTCTCTTGCTCCAGTGTGATTCTGGAGGTTAACCATGAAAGGTAATAAATAGCATAGTCAGTTAATACATTTACAATGTTACGATCTCTTGCCAGTCTACTTGCAATAAAAGAATAGCACCTCGATTCAGTAAAACTTCCACAGAGAAAAATTGTTTTGCAATAAGAAATCTGTTTAATCTGCAAAAATTTCTCTGGATCAATGTACAGTGGTATTCTTTTATAAACCCTATATTTGTAGATTGTAGATTGTAATTTATGTACACATGCAAAATCTTTGACCTTCACATAGACATTTTATTTACTGCTAAACAGTCATGTAATTTAACATCAGGGTTACAGTTCTGTTGTGAGGAACTGCAGCAAAAATAAATTGGGTTACTCAAGCTGCAACCAGTTCTGGAACAGTGAACAGTTTTCCTGTCACTTCTGTCCACCTCTCCATCAATGAATTCTGATAAAATTGTTCTGAATTCATCTCCTGTGACAGTTTCCTTTTCTAGCAACACCTCAACTACGTGGTCAACAGCTGCTCCATTATTCATTATGTGAGTCTTTGTGATTTCGTAAGCTTTGTCGAATATTGCTTTTACTAACTTGTCAATATCTTGTTCTTCGGGCACTGAATTCCTAGCTGGCATTCTCAATATTACATCACTTCTTTGTACTGTTGGATCTGCCAGTACCCCTGACCCAATCTCAGACATTCCAAACATAAAGACCATGGTAAGAATCAGAAAACGTGAAAAAAGTACTAACTACAAGCTGTGAATCTTTCTTTGATTTGGGAAAAGATGAACTGTACTATGACATCCTTTCTTGTTTTTGGGTAATGACCTCCTTTCTTCTTTAAGAATTGAAAAATATTACTCTCAATTAGCCTAATGAAAAAAGTGTACATGTTTTGCAATCTGTGTTATCTGCTGTAGGTCTCCAGCTGCACTAGTGGTGACCTCTGATTCACCAAATACTACTTCCTTCGCTGCATGACCTCCTAGGCCTCCAACAATTCTAGCAAAGATTTGTTGCTTTGAAATTAGAGTTGGGTCTTTATGTGGCAGGAACTAAGAAGGACCACTAGTTTGCCCCCGGGGAGTTAAGAGCAACTTTTTGCATTGCGTCATGCCGAGGAGTGAGTGTCCTGCATGTGATAAATCCTTGAGGTCCTCAGCGTGAACTTATTCATATGAGCATACAAAGTGATAATTGATATATTGATGTTGTTCTTTTTTGATATCTCCTGGGACTTGCAGATGGATGGAAAGATGGGCTGTTGTGGGAGACAAGGGAGATGACATATTGCTTCTCAGATTCACCACAAAGTAGAGATAGAAGTCTACAAGATCCGTTGGTTTCTGCCAGTTGATAGATCTGGAGGGAATGTAGAGGTTTGTTTAAGTAGCCTGAACGGATGTGTTTTGCCAAGCCAACTTGCAGATATCTGTAGGAAGATGTTCTTTCATCTTTGCCTTTCATTGTTATCTTTGGTTCAAGGCACTAGATGAAGTTCATTAATCCATTTGGCCAAGATATAAGGGCATGAAGTTTGAGGCCTTTATTTTGTGAGAATGGGAAGATTGGGAGGTTGCACAAAATTTTTTAATTTGCTCTGCATCTGTAAGAGTATGTGTAACAGAACATTCTTTAGATTGAAAATCGATGCTTGGTGGTGTGTCGCAATCAAACGGACTCCTGCTCTAAAGAGTTGTTTGTGCATGCATGTAAATTGCGGTGGCGTGCTGCTATTGTTCATACGTGGATGGTGTTGTGACACGCTTGAAAAGAGGGTCCTTTTCTATCAACTTCATATGGAGTGATTACACGTGGTTGAGTTGCATCCATGCATTTGCTTTATCGTTTCTGCCTTCTTTTGGTGTGATAAAATGCTAATTCAATGGCTCGTGGGGTTCACTTGTGGCTTCCAAGAATTTGAGGTGGAGATCAAATCTCTGGGCTGCCGACTTCAAGGATTGGCACTTGACAATTGGAACACTTCAATCCTTTGGGTCGCGTAGTATTCCTACTGCGAAAGGAAGAGCTTTGTAATAGAGTTGGACCACGTTGCATTTCTTATTTGCTTTTGATGGTGTTATGAATGGAAGTTCGACCTGACCTGATGGCTAAATAAGTTTGGTCAACAAATGGCCAAGCCTGAGTATCTTAGATGCTTTTATTCAATAGCGGCAAAGGGTTCCCAAATAATGACTCCTAATTGTAGTTAGCTCTCTTCTTCTTCTTCTTTGCGCACTTCCTCAGGTAGAATGTTACTTGTTACTAGAACTCAAAATTCTAGTAGGAATGGCAGTTGCTCTCAACCCTTTTAGCTTGATTCAACCTGTTTTTGGTCAGGGCAAGCAATTCTTGCTTAATAAAATGGTTCCTGTTTAATGAAGAGAAAAGCTTTGGATTGATCCAACTCAGCTCTCTCTCTTTTTGCCGGAGACTACTTTTACTTTGAAAGAAACTTCCATCGATCTTAATTTTGTCTTAATATTAAGTTGCTTTGGGTTGGAGAAAAATCCCAAACCAGACAACGGTGAAGCACTTGCTTCCATGGGAGGCGGTTTGATTGACAATGGGCCAGGCCGATGTAGACAGCTTAGATGGGATTCATGGAATAGTATTTCCTCATCGCAGTGGGAAAGCATTGGCCATCCATGCGGCACAACAGTCCGAGCTTGAAATATATCTTAACATATTAAAATTAAGAAGAAATACTTGTATCAACAATTACCTAATAATCTATGCAACAATATCAACATTAACAAATTACAACTCCTTAACGTTCAAGCAGCTTCATTGTTTTCTTTATTTAGAGGAGTTGGATTAGGACATGGTTTCGTGATATATCTTTCGGGGCATCTAGATTAAAAATTAAGGTGAATAATGCCGAGAAGTCTCTAAGCATAATGTGATTAGTTTGTGCGTGTGAAATCGCGAAGCCGCCAGGCTTGCCTCACCTAACTGTGCGTGGATAAGCCAAGGCTAGAGAGAATATGCCAACTGGGATGCCTCATCCGTGCCTATAATTATTAATTATGGCTTTGCGAGCTAGGCAGGCCTTTTCAGTTGAGCAAATCCTAATCTTAACATATCACTTGGGAAAACCTTCATACGGTGGAGAAGGCAATGGCCGTGAAGCTTCATTTGGTCTCTCTCCTGCTTCTCTTAGCTCCTACCATCTTCAGCGTTTTATCAGCGGCGCAAGGTTTCGACTTCTTCTACTTCGTTCAACAGGTGAGTTTCTTCCAACCTACACTCTTTGCTCGATGAGTGAGGCCAAATGCGCGCACCCATGCAATGCACTCACTCTTCTGTCTGTTGACTGTTGTTGATTACTAGTGGCCAGGGTCTTATTGTGATACCAAGAAGAGCTGTTGTTACCCTTCAACTGGCAAGCCTGCCGTAGATTTTAGCATCCATGGCCTCTGGCCTAACTACAATGATGGCTCTTATCCATCCAACTGCGATTCTCGCAATCCTTTTGATTCATCAAAGGTTGGTCACCTTTCCTTTCCTTTCCTTTTTCCCTTGCTATATACTTGACTAGAAAAACAACTTGCCTGAAATTAAAACACTCAAATCCATCCAGGTCAAGGACTTGACCAGTAGAATGCGGAGCAACTGGCCCTCGCTCGCTTGCCCGAGCAGCAGCGGCGAAACATTCTGGGCACATGAATGGGAGAAACATGGGACGTGCTCTGAGTCCATTTTGGACCAACATGGCTACTTCCAAGCAGCTCTCAGTTTGAAGAATCAAGCAAACATCCTTCAGATCCTCCAGAATGCGGGTAAGATGAAAGAGCCTTCAGACTTAAAGAGGACCCATCTCTCCTGATATCAATTCTAACAGTTCTCACTTACCAGGGATCGAACCAAATGACAAGTCCTACAGCCTCCGCAGCATAAGCCAGGCCATCAGAGGAGCAACTGGGTACGCCCCCGGGATAGAGTGCAACACTGATGAATCCGGGAACACACAATTGTATCAAATTTATCTATGCGTGGATACTTCTGGGGAAAATATTATTGAGTGCCCTGTGTTGCCTAGGGGCAAGTGCTCCTCCCAGATCCAATTCCCTTCCTTCTAGGAAATTCTTATAAATTACAGCAGACATTAATAGAGCCTTTCACTGCGGTGACTAAGGGATGTAATAGTTGGGTTAAAATCATGTAATAAATCGGCAGATCCTCCCATCCTTTGCTTCATGAATGCAGTACAGTGCCTGTGGCATTCATTTCTTTGAAAGCAACTTCAAACCATCATGAAAGATCAAAACTCCATCCGGTTGATTTGATGATGACACTGAATAAAAATAAATTTAAACAACAGTATCTCAATATATAGTGGCTTATATGCACCATTCTTTTTTCTTTTTGGTAAACCTACATTAAAAAACTTGCTTCACGGGAACATTGATCATGTTGCAAAGAAACTTAGGCTTTGTTTGGATCTTTGAAGGGGAAGGAAGGAAAAAGTAAAAGGAAGGAAAGGGATGGAAGGGAAAGGAAAGGAAAGGAAAGAAGGGAAAAGAAAGATAATATTAGTTATCTTGTTTGGTTAGAAGGAAAGAAAAAAAAGAAGATGAAGAGTTACGTGCAATTATACCCCTCCACACTTTACAGGATATATATGTTCATTATATTATCATTGATTAGAGTTGAAAAAAGGGGTATATATGAAACTGTTTTCATAATAAAACTGCCAATGTAACTTGACTGCTTACATCTCATGACTCATGAAAACGTGGTTATGGAGAAATTCACTGGGAAAATTGTCTCCATGATGAAGGCCAAAGGGCTATATGACTGGCAGGGTGGTCCAAGAAATAGAGTAGATGAAGATTCACCACAAAAATAAAAGGTGTACAGGAGAAGGTAAACCAAGTACTGTTGCGATAAAGCAAGGATAAACTCACTTGGTAAATCATGAACGATATCATAGAATTTTAATAATATAAAAAATGAAGGGAAATTGAATGGATTTGAGCTCTTCTGTCTGATGCCCTATTTTAGAGTATATAAACAGAGTTGAATCCAGCATCAATAAGGGTTGAATCCGGCATCAATAAGGAAGACAGATAAATCTATACAAAACAAACAGCCTTATTGTGTAGTCAATGGTTAAAACAAAGGTAGCAGACAGCAGCGGACGAAAAACTTAAACAAAATGAAGGAGATAAATAAAAATATGTAATAATAGATTTAATGGACATACCTCGTAACAATATGTTCCAAAGCAGTGCTCGGCGATGAAGAGAAAGGCAGCGGATGGTAGCAGCGACGGCAAGAAATGAGGGTGGCAAGTGGGAGGAGAAGAAATGAAAAGGCAGCAATTTTGAAAACCCTAGACTAGAGAATGAACCGTCGAAATGATATAAATATAGATAAGGATATTTGATCTTCCAAAATATTATAACTTAAACATTATTCCCTCTCCCAACTTATCCTCCAATTTGGGGGTAAACAAATTTACCCTCGCTGAGAGAAAGAAAGAAAACCGGTTACTCCCATTTCCTTCCTCCTCTTTCTTTCATTTTCCAACCAAACAAAGTAACTTATGACCTTTCTCCTTTTTTTTCTTTTTCTTCCCTCTATTTTCTTCCATCCAAACAGACCCTTAAAGTTATGCTTCTTTCTTTCTCCATTATGAGAGTCTCCATTACGAGAAAGGGGTGATCGAAAAGTATATCAATTTCTTGCATTCAAAGAGATAATGAGAGATGCAACAAACGTTCCATCTGGGTTGCTTTCAATGCTTCAAGGAATTTGACTTTTCTACTTCATAGTGGACCCAACCTGGACTCCAAACTGAAAGAAAAAGCTAATCCAAGTAAACAAAAATCCGATTCAGTTTTAGAAGTCAAAAGCATATAGGTGGGAAGAAGTTCACTATTGCAAGTAAGCTTCCTACCTATGTGAACTCTTCTATGCCATTTGGTTACCAACATTTTCATGGATCAGCCCAACTTCGGAAAGAAAGAACAAAGAGAGATCTGGCTAAGTTAACTTTGGAGTCAACTTAGTATTGGAAAATGGGTTTGTATGTCCATTATTTTGAATAAAAAATTGATGACCTTTAGTTCCATATTAAAAATTATAGAAAGGTTGATTCACTTTATGTGTAAACCTCTTTTCATGCTTATGCATTTGGGCTCACCATAAGTGAAGAGTTAGAGGGTGATAAGTAGCATCACTCATGCGTGCGCGTACATGTGCGAAGGGCGATAAGGGCGCAATTGGCGCTTTATAGGTACACTTGTAAATAAATGTGACAAATGTGTATATGCCAAAATCCTTCCTAAAGAGTATGTATTAGTCAGCTTATATGTGAATAATATGTTAATCATTAGTAGTAATACTTATATGATTAAACATATAAAGAAAATGTTAATTAAATATTTTGATATGAAAGATATGGGTGTTGCAGATGCTATACTAAGGATTCAAATCACTAGAACATCTGAAGAAATAATATTATCTCAATCTTACTATATTAAAAAATATTAAATAAGTTTAATAAGTATGATACTAGCCTGCTTAAAATACCTGTAAATGTTAATCTACATCTTGCTAAGTATAACGGGTAACCCATATCCTAATTAAAATATTCACGTATAATTGATAGTTTAATGTATGTCATGAATTGCATCCATCCTGACATAGTCTATGCTATCAATAAGTTAAGCAGATTCACTAGTAATCCAGGTCTAAATTATTGGGTATCTCTAATAAGGGTATTAAGATTTATCCTAAATTATGGATTATATTATTCCAGATATCCAGCTGTAGTAGAAGAATATAGTGATGCCAACTGAATATCTTATACAGAAGACACAAAATTTACTAGTGGATATGTGTTCACCTTAATTAGGAGAAGGTGTTGTATCATGAAAATCTTCTAAACATGCATTTATAGCTCAATCCATTATGAAATTGGAGTTTATAGCTTTAGATAAAGCTGATGAAGAAGCAGAATGGCTTCAGAATTTTTTAGAAGATATTCTATGTTGGTCTAAACCTATTTTTGCAATATGCATACATTGTGATAATCAATCAGCTATTTGTAAAACACAAAATAAAATGTATAATAGTAAGTTTAGACGTATACGTCGAAGACATAATACCATTAAGCAGTTACTTGAAAATAAAATAATTTCTATTGACTACATTCAGTCAAAGAAGAACCTAGTGGATCCGCTGACAAAAGGATTATCAAGAGATTAAGCAAACCATTTATCAAGGAAAATGTGTTTAAAGCCTATAACAAAATAATCTTCATAATAAATACCAATCCTAGTTGACTGAAGATCCTAAGATCTAGGTTCAAAAGGGATAATTAAATTATGAAGAGATCAACATAGCACTAAGGATGTCTAATCCTACTCATTCCTATGATAATTAGTGCTACCTGCTAAAGGTACTAGGATAAGCATTGCTTTTAATGGTTCTTATTACATAAATATTATATAGGGTATAGTAGGATACTCTTAATAAGAATCATCTATGTAAGTATGAACTGGACCAATTCTATGAGAATCTTAAGGCTTTAATTTTCTAAAGCACTCATAAAACTAGGAGTTGTTCAGAGCCAAAATAAACACAACCATGAGAACCAAAAGAATGCTTGGAAAGAAGTTGTGTGATTGTTATTGTTTTGGTTTACACCAAAGCTAAAAAGTTTGAGACATCATGTTCACTTTTAGCAAGTAAACTCGATAACAACTCACTAAGGAAGATTTAAAGCCACAAGCTACTTATCCTAATACAATTTCATTCCATTATACTCTTTAAAGTGTCTTCATATTCATTTGCATTAAAATCATTTTGTAGGGGGATAGACCTTTGATGAGTTTTGATCTAAGTCTAATTTCCATTCATATGGGGGATTGTTTGGATATGGGTCTTATATACCCATTATTTTGAATGAGAAATTGATAACCTTTAGTCCCACATCGAAAATTATAAAAAGGTTGATTCATTTTATGTGTAAATCTCTTTTCATGTTTATACATTTGGGTTCACCATAAGTAGAGAGCTAAAGGGTAATGCGTAGCATCATCCATATGCACTTGCACGCGTGCGTGTGTGAGCGAAGGGTGACAAGGGCGCAATGGGCGCTTTGTAGGCGCACTTTGCACTTTGCACGATGCGACATCCCATATACTTTTCAAATCATCCAAAATTTTCTTAGGCATTTTGCATACTCTAAATTCAAAAGAGTATAGCATTCTTGGTTCGCTGTTTTGGTAAATAGTAGTGCTACTTTCAATAGAAGAAGATTGTTGTATCCTAGAAGACAATCGTTATAAAATCGTAAGCACCTGTGCGGAATGAAATTATCTTAAGAACATAGAGTATAACTTAGACTCGATTTTTGATCTAGTTAGCCACCAAATTCCAATCCACAACAATCAACACTTAGCACTGTCTTCTTGGATCAACATGTGTGGAGCTGAGTTAGTTCTCAATCTCAACCCGAATCAAATAAGAAAAAAATGTTTGCTGGACTCTGGGAGGAGTCCTACCTCCAGAGGAAAATTTAAGGGTACAAATCAAGCTCCGTCTCCAACTCATTGCTAAATTACTAAGTGACTGAGTCCCTTCTTTGAACCATCATCGACAACTCTTTCCTCTCCTTCCACTTTGATTAATTCTTGTTTAACCTTAGGTTGTCCTTCTTTCTCTCTCCTAGCTTAATAGCCACCGGTTTGTTGTTGATGGCAGTTAGCATAAAGCCAAACCATGGTCGAGTTGCACCACTAAATTCTAGCTGTTAGTCTGCTCCCTCCTCTGTTTTCCCCTGCATGCCAATTTTGATCTTGGACTATATTGGCAACAACCTATTATGTTGGTATCTACTTTGGCCTTTGTGTGATATCCGGGAATCCCCATGATAGATGACCCCCTATCATGTTACCTTGGCTTAGATTAGGCCAGTCCTTCATTCTTTAATTTAGTAAGTTATTACTCTAATTTTCTTCTTTTTCTTGTTATGTTCTCTATCTCTGACCAAATTTGCTCAATAACCCATTGATTATTGGATTTAGATATGTAGAGATGTGATGCATCAAATAAGAAAACAATGAGCAAGGAGATATTGGTGAACCCCCATGGTAGATGACCCCTACAAAGTTACCTTTGGTTAGATTAGGCTGATCCTTCATTCTTTAATTTAGTAAGTTATTACTCTGATTTTCTTCTTTTTCTTGTAATTTCTCTATCATTGACCAATTTTGCTCAACAACCCATTGATTATTGGATTTAGATATGTAGAGATGTCATGCATCAAATAAGAAAATAATGAGCAAGGAGTTTCACACTTTAATTCTTAAATTACTGTAAAATCCTAATCTTTTAATTATTTCATTTTAATTCAAGGTAAGAGTATGAAAAATTAGAGTTAAATCTAATTAAAGTATTAAAGCTCAAAGTTAAGAAATTAATGATAATTAATTAATTATTGATTGAAGACAAGTTGGCATATATTGATTAAAAATGTTAGGTGTTGACTGATGATATTATATCTGAGTTCATGCCTAGGGAGGTAAAAATCCTTGTACACTACTATTTCTATAAATATGGACATTTTATGTATATATACTACGATGATAATTAAGATAAATAACTTATAGAATTTTCTTTACACCATCACTTAGCATAATTATGGACATCTTGCATATGTATTCAATATATGTTGATGATTAAAATAAAAAGAATTATAAAAAAAACTTTTCACATATTTTCTATGATGTTATTCATTTCTTTGTGTATATATTTATTTTATATTGATGAATTTAGATTACATAATGTCTGTGACCATATTGGATTTATTATATTTTTTATTTAGCAAGCATAAAGAAACAAATAATGAAATACAACTAGTGGGTTAAGGGAATGATATTTAGACTAGCCACAAATTATCGCTTGTTGCTATAAACTTGTATGTGGAGCGAGGATTGCTACCATGAATAAATAATTGGAATATAGATTGTTGTCACAGGTTGGTATATGAATTTTTGATAGCCCCATCATATGTAGGTGCATGGTATTGAGAAGTCTATTATCGGTAGAAATATGAAGTATGGATTGCCATCATAAGCAAATACATGGAATGTGAATATTTTCACTATTAAGGTTTGTTAAAGTTTATTGAGATTTGTTAGTAACAAATTTAAGCATAGTTATGATCAGTCCAATATCAAAAAGATACTTCTTGCTATATCTAAACATGCAATAGAAAGAAAAGATAAGTAATTTGAAATTACTATTTATTTAGAAGACTATTATATACAATAAAAAATCATTTAAATAGAATAGTTAGTTGATGGTTTGTGGTATGTCCGTATCCAAATTGATTTATTTGAGTATCAATTGCTTATTATTACACAAATTTCTAAATATTTATTGAGTTTGGCATTGATTTTTATTTTTTTTATTTATGTTAATTATACTAGTATTGGGGGACTTTCATTAAGTTAACGTTCATAGTGTGTATGTTATCTTTTCATAACCACTTGACATATTAAAGTTAGGCTGTGAATTAAGATTCAAGCAAGAAAATAGTAGTAAGATTATTTAAAATTAGATAAATAAATAAAGTTGTAGTTGAACAATTTAAAATTAATAAAATCCTTTAGTTTTTAAAATAATTAATGATTATATATGATATTATTATGAAATTATATAATTTAGATCTTGAATGTTCTTTGAAACTATATCCTATAGGTTACCAGTGGTGTTACATAATAAACCAAGAATGGTTTAAAATGTGGAAAAATAATCTCATTAAATAATGAAGAATAAATTAAAAATTTATTCAATTCAAGATGTCCTTATAGTAGCTAAGTATCCTTATTTGCAATTTTGTACTCTTTAAATCTTTTAACAAATATGAATACATTTATTATTATATAAAAAAAATAAAAAAAGACTAATCTTTGCAATATGCTTCTTTATAAGTACTTTAATTTATCTTGCTTATGGCATAATATTTCTAGCTCGTCTTGATGTAACTCGATTAGTTAAATTTTTTGACATTGATGGGATAAGAACTAATTTTGAGATAGCTCGATTAGATAAGATCGAAAACAACTTTGAGTCTTTTTAAATTTACCTAAAATTTATTAAAAATAATTTTATTTAATTTTTGTTTGGGATAGCTATTTGATCAATAGCTATGTCACATAACTATTGAAAAAATACAGTAGTCAAAGACATCCCAAAAAGACTTTTTTTTCTAACTAGCTGTCTTCTCCAACCATTTATGCTTAAAGTTTATCAACACTATCCATACTTAATTGAATTTCTGGGATTATTTTTCCAATTTATATCGATTTTTTTTGTTTCCTTGGTCAGTTCTTGGCATATGCTGGTTCAATTGGCATATGCTGGTCAAAGTACATCACTTGACCAACATCTCCTTTTGTCCGAGTCTTTTTCCAACATAAATTTTCTGTGCATTAATCACGGCAATAATTGTCATAATCTATAATAGATCATGCGACATGTCCATGCGCTAATTACGGAAATAGTTGCCAAAACGAAGAATTTACCACGCAAAATCATGGTTGCATGACGGCCATGATGGTCCCACGTGTATTCCTCTTGAATGGCGAAAGGCCGCGGGTGTTTATTTATTTATTTTTCTTAACACACACACCTCAATGAGATAAAAAATAAAAAAATAAAAAAAATATAAAAAAAATGATGAAAAATATTTTTTTTTTTATTTGGATGAGTAAAAATAAAAAATAAAAAAAATTGATAATTTATAATAACAATAATCTTATTACAAATGATTAAAAAATTTATCTCTTTCTAATTTTCTCTTCTAAACACAGGCTAAATCCCACCCATCCTGCAAGAGTCCGAGCCAATAACCGACCATGAGGAACCCTACGCCAGTCCTCATCCTTCTACTGCTCTGTGCCTCGGCCTCTGTTTCCGTTGCTCAAAGTTTTGATTTCTTCTACTTGGTTCAACAGGTTAGTCTCTCTCTCTCTCTCTCCCCACTCCTCGTCTCATTCCCACTGATCACAAGTCCATTTTTTAGATATGTTTTTTTGTCTTTCAGTGCTTAATTATTTATGGTAGGGTTTCGTTTTGAATGCTAATTCGGCTGTTTGGTTTGTGCAATGTGCCAGTGGCCGGGGTCGTATTGCGACACCGAGGACGGCTGTTGCTATCCCAGCACTGGAAAGCCGGACGCTGCCTTTGGAATCCATGGCCTTTGGCCCAACAACAATGATGGCTCTTACCCATCCAACTGTGGCTCTACCGACTTCGATGAATCCAAGGTATATTTGCTTTGTTCTCCTTGTCCTTATTGTTGTATTATTCTTTTTGAGTGGTGATAGCCTTAATTCAGGATGAATAAAGATTGGGAATTTCTATTTGCACGTTCGGATTGCTCAATGTATCCTTCTAATTTTTTTTAAAAAAAATCTTAAACTATCCTTAGCACCTCATCTTCTCCCCCTCTTCTTTTTCAGTACCAGCCACTCCTTCCTAGCACCGCCCCCCACCCCTCTATCGGCCTTACTTCCCAACCCCGATGCCTCTCCCTCCTCTCTTGCACGGTGCTAGAGAGGGACGCTGGGATCGAAGAGTGGGAAGAAGACGGAGCTGATGGAGGATGAAGAGCGGTGCCGAAAAGGGAAGAAAAGGAGATAGGGGCCCAAGGAAGAGGAAAGGAGTCGGTGCCAGAAAGGAAGGAGAAGAGAAGGGGCTGCCGGAGAGAAAAGAGAGGAAAGGAGATGAGGGTCGAAGGGAGGGGTGGGGGTGGTGCTAAGGAGAAGGAAGAAGAAGGGGGGCATCAGTACCGGAGAAGGAAGAGAGAGGGAGGAGGAGGGGGGTGCTAAAGATAGTTTTAATTTTTTTTAAAAATAAAAATTAAAGGGATGCACTGAGCACTTCGAGCCGTGCAAATAGAAATTCCTATAATTTTATTTTATGGTTCAAGCTTATGTCTTGCTGAAGGACATAACTAGTCCCTTCTTTTCACCCTAGTTCTCTACTATTTTTTATATTGAATTTCGCTTCATTTCTTCTTTGCTACATCGGTGATCATATAATTTTGCTTGGTTTTTCTTTGCATTGCTTTAATATGATGTAAGAGGAGACGACATCATTGGTGACAGTTTCCTTGCAAAAAGAAAAAAAAAAAAAAAAAAGAGAGAGAGAGAGATCTCACAAATGTATTATTTATATTTGTGCCTCATAGATCGTAAAGCTCGGACCAAACCGATTTGCCTAATTGATGGACCAATGAATTGAACCCTTGAGAAGATAAAATTTTTTAATTGATTCAGCTGTATAATTATTCTGATTAAAACTTAATTAGTTTTTTTTATTGACTTGATGGCTGTAAACTAGTACTGGTTCTATCTTTCCATGTCCCTTAATGTTTTTTATCAATATATTTTAAATATGAATATTACTTTTTTAGGGACTTTTTTTTAATACTTCTTCCCCTCTGATTGATCTAATTCTCTCATCTTTCTCTTTCTCTAACCATTAATCCACGTAATTTCAAGTATTAATTTTTTTAAAAAAATTAAGATTTAAAATTCTATTATAGTTTAGAAAACTTAATTTTAAAACTTTAAATTTTAAAGTTATTAGATTAGTTGAATTGTACTTACATATTATCTTTTTTTATCATTATGATTTAATTTTAGCTGTATTGTTCGACCTATAATCCACTAATTAAACCATTGAACTATTGATTTAATTCCTCTATTGGATTCATGCCGGGCTATGATATGCCTTTATAATTTAATTTTATTTTATGTATATCTTTTAAATATTTAACATTGCATTATATTCTTGTAAATTTATTATTTCTGTGTTTGCCTTTATAAATTACTCCTTTGTATGAATTGTCTTATACAAATTGTATATATGTTCTTGTAAATTTTTGTTATTTATGTTCATAATATTAACTTAATAAGGATAAATATACATAAAAAAAATTAAGTTCATATATACAAATATTGAATTTATGAGGGTCCATGCTCAAAGAGATATAAATTATAGAAGTATACAAATAAATCATAAATTTAAGAGGTTATATACATAATTTCAAGTATTTAAAGGATATACAAACAAAAATAATAATTTATAAGAGTCAATATATAAATAATAAATTTGTCAAGATAAAAAAGCAATTTTGATTATTTATTAGTATTTACATATAAAAATATCTGAAATTATTTTCAGAGTGCTTTCATCAATGGCCACCCATAAGAAAAAGAAAATAAGGGTGAAAATATCAGTTTACTTTCCTATGATAGGCGAGAGTCCCTGGATTTGGTCCTCGTAGAAAATAAGGGTGAAGATATCAATTACTTTCCTAGGATAATCTAGTGTCATTGGACTTGGTCCTCATGTCCATCTGGTTCGTTGTCTTTGGGCGTCTCCCATTTTGTATATATGGTAAGATGTATTACATAATTAAAACATTGAAGATTTACTTTAAATAATATATATCAGAAAGGTTCATAAAGGATACGATCTAATTGAAACATATCCAACTCAATTTAATATCAGGATCATGAATTTAGATCCGAACTATATACATTAGTTAATCAGGCCTTGGTAATTTGAAACAAGTTGTTATAAATTAATATTAGGCTCAATGAGTAACCAAATTAAGTTGGATTGGAGAGAAGTATGGCCTACAGGATCCTATCTGAAATGTTTGGATTCAGATTGAAACTAGACCTAAAATCTGATGAGTAATTATAAAACTACTAAAAAATTTTAATAAAAAAAAATTAGAAGTGGAAAAATTATTTAGAGCGGAAGAAGAGGGCTACATTATTCTTTTTTTTTTTTTTTTTTTGATAAAGATGGGCGATCACACTAGTCTAGTATGAGTCAGCTCAGATACATCAGATTGCAAAATTTGTAACAACACAGGGGGACATGGTTCTTCAGGTTAGGCCAGGAAAATTTGATAAGCTTCTCATGGGAGCTTTTATTTACACGGCAAAAAATACTCTTCCCACCCCTGTTTTTTTATAAAAATTTAAATCCCTAAGCTACCCTTAAATCCCTCCCCCACCCAATTTTTTTCTCTTCACACTCCTCTCTCTCACCCCACCCGACCGACACCCTACTCTCCTCTTTTCTTTTCCTTTCTCGATTGATAGCGGCGAGCGGCGGAAGTGCGGCATCAATGGCAGCAGCGAGCAGGTGCAGCAGCCCTCGTCCATCGAGCGCCTTGCCCTGGACTCCCTTGGCCCTTGGCTTCCCTTCTACTCCCTTTTTCGGCCCTCTCCCTCTTAGATTTTCTTCTTCTAGCTCTCAATTTTTTCTTGTCCCTTTATTCGGTCCGGCTTCTGTTCGGTCTTGATAGACGAAATAGAAGGCCTTTATTCGACCTATCATAGCCAAGCTGTTTGGCTCTGATATGCCGAATGAAGGAATGTTGTGGGAGGGGGGTTTGTTCTGGTGAGGTGTGGAGAAAAATTTTTGTGATTGGAAAGGGATTTAAAGGTAGTTTAGAGATTTAAAAAAAAAAAAAATCAGGGGAGGGTGTGGAGAGTAATTTTTGCTGTGTAAATATTTGACAAGCTTCTGATGCCATGCAGATCAGCGACCTGGTGAGCACACTGCAAGCAGAATGGCCAACCTTGGCATGCCCAAGCGGTGACGGCTCGAGCTTCTGGGCGCACGAATGGGAGAAGCACGGCACCTGCTCGGGCCTCGACGAGCACTCGTACTTCCAAGCCGCCCTTGACCTCAAGAAGAAGAAGGAAGCGGGCCTCCTTCAAGCCTTAAAAAGCGCCGGAATTAAACCTGATGGTGGATCCTATAGCGTGGAGAGCATCAGCAATGCCATCGAGGGTAAAACTGGCTTCGCCCCGGGAATAGAATGCAACCAGGATCAATCTGGTGACAGCCAAGTATATCAGATCTACCAATGCGTCGATAGTAATGCAGAGAATTTCATCGAGTGCCCCGTGCTTCCTAATAGCAACAAGTGTTCTTCCGAGGTTGCCTTCCCTAGCTTCTAACAAAGTCATACCAGCTTGATGCTAGCTAATAAATACTACAGCGAATAAAAGCAGGTGTCTGTCTTTATCTGATAAAAAAGAATAATATTGGAAATCCTTTTCTGAACGTTAACTAGATGATCAAATTCTTTAGTTAAGACATTCCTTGGTGTCATCCTACGTACAATTTCTGGGAATCCAACAGATAATAACTACCAAAAATTCAATCGATGGACAAACATATATTGTTCTAATTAAAATAAAAACTACTAGATTTTGGATGGTTGCTAACGAAAAAGGTGGAAGGGCTAACAAAATCCTTAACAAGATCCACATTAATTACAACATCTAGGAAACAGGGATGGTATTTCTAGAGAGCATGAAGGAGGAGAATGGATGTTATATGCAGTGGTGGTGTATCTTACGTACGATTTCTGATGATCTCGATCCTCTCCATATATGGTGTTTATATAGACTAGCTAGGAGATGCAATCGCTTGATCTCTAATACCATGAGATAGGAGTGCTAAGAGTTTGAGAGGAGTTCAGGCTTCAACTCTGACTCAACCATGGAAACTAGTTATCAACTCAGTTGCAAAGATTAGATATCTACTCAATCATAAAAACTAGATGCCCATTCAGTATAGATGCCTAATGACTCGAATCAAACTTGGATCATTTGTTGACATCTTCCGCTCGTCCCTATTGAGTAATAAATTCATTATAAGTACTTCCATCTTTGATAGTTTCTGTTCTTATGCAAGTATGGAGCGTGTGACTTGATAAAATAAAACTACTAGATAGGAGTACTACCTTAGGTCATCACCTAAATAAGATACAATAATAATATTGCATTCATTGTCCTAAATAATCTAGCCATATCGGACTAATTATCTCAGAACAATCTCAATCAACAATCAAATATATATATATATATCTAAAACCTCTTAAGGCTTATCTTAGAGTAGCGCTTCGACCCTAAAATTTAACATTTTCACTCATGTAATAAAATGAGATAATTGACTAGAGTATGAGTCACAAAACTAGGGTATTAATGCGGGGTAAAATTGTCTCCACATTAATGAGCAGATGTAACAATGATGGGACCCACCTTCGAGCTTAAGCTCATCATCTGTGAGGCTCGGGAGAAGTCTATTCCTTGTTACAGAAAAGGATAACTGCAACAACTGCAAGCTTCGAACCTCGGTAGGGCCAAGCAGTCTCCATACCTTGATAGGGCCAAGCAATCTCTATACCTCAGCAGGGCCGAACAATCTTTAAACCTCGGTAAGGCCGAACCAAGTCGCCGACAGGGCCAGGCATTCTTTAAACCTCGGTAGGACCGAGTTTTGGCTCCTCAAAATAAACATCATCCATCCTCCTCTGAATCGCGCTGGGTATCTTGAAAAATAAATCGCCCTGATCGCAAAGATCTCAGAATGAGCCTCTCTAAACAGAAACAGGGGCCAGATACGATACCCACCTCCATGATCAATGGGATCTCGTATTCCCTGATAAGGTATGCATTCATCAGCCTTATTAGCTACTAACATCATAACTATGCCCGAGGAATCAAGTAATAACTTACTATTTCGATAGCGTATAAATATTAGGTCCCAAAACACCCCAGTTAAGCAGACAAACATACTTAAAACCCTAACCAACTCTATTGCTCTCTAGAGACATTCTTTAGGGCACCTTCTATAACAACCTTCTCCACTCTATCTATAGCTAAGGGTTTTCATTAACTTGGGCATCGAAGGGTCTTCCGCAGGGATCATCCACCTCAATCCCTATGAGAAAACTATTTTGTAGGTATGCAAGGATGGAAGAACATTGCCCAAATCCCAGCGAGCGCTATCGTCTCGACCCCATGTTGGAGAATAGGAATCTACAGCAACAAATTGTTGGGCCGACATTTCTTCAAGCTTTTCTATCGATGAAGGAGATTTGAAGCCATCCTTGATATCATTTTACTTATGGCTCGGCGAGACCAGGTGAAACCGCCCCTCATCTTTCTTGCATGGTTTGCTCTTCATCGGCCCCCTCATCTAAACCCTGAGATCTGGACTGGATGCCGAAGAGGACCACGAGACCTTCGATCTCTAGCATCGACATAAGCGGAGTCCTATTAGGCTCCTCACAGTTAGTCCTTCCCTTAATCAAAGGGAACAATACCTCTAAACAAGGGTACCATTGTTGGCATTCCCATGAACTTGAAGCCCATAGCTGTACCTTGGTTGGGCCAAGTAAAAAATTTCTTCAAACCTCAGCACGACCGAGCTTTCTCCGAACCTTGGCACGGTCGAGCTTTCTTTGAGCCTCGGCATGGCCGAGCCTTCTCCATACCTTGGCTGGGCCAAGTAAAACTTTCTCCATATCTCGGTACGGCTGAGTTTTCTTTGAACATTGGCAAGGCAAAGTAAAATCTTTTCTTCGTACCATGGTAGATCTAAGTAAAAGATTCTTCGAGCCTCAACAAGGCCAACCGGAGTCCACCGAACCTTGGCATGGCTAAGCCTTCTCCGTACCTTGTCTGGGCCAAGTAAAAAATTTATTTGAACCTCGGCACGGACAAGCCTTCTCCGTACCTTGGCTGGACCAAGTAAAAAATTTCTTCGAATCTTGGCACAGCCGAGCTTTCGCCGAACCTTGACACGGTCGAGCCTTCTTCGTACCTTTGCTGGGCTAAATAAAACTTTCTCCGTACCTCAGCATAGCCGAGTTTTTTTAGAACCTTGGCAAAGCCAAGTAAAATCTTTTCTTCGTACCTTGGCAGGGCCAAGTAAAAGATCCTTCGGGCCTCGGCAAGGCTGATCGGAGTCCTTCAAACCTTGGTACGACCGAGCCTTCTCCATACCTTGGATAAGCCAAATAAAAAATTTCTTGAACCTTAGTATGGTTGAGCTTTCTCCAAACCTTGGCATGGCCGAGCCTTCTCTATACCTTAGTTGGGCCAAGTAAAATTTTTTTCTAAACCTCGGCACGACCTATCCCTTGGTTGGGCCAAGTAAAACTTTCTCTGTACCTCATCACGTCGAGTTTTCTTCGAACCTTGGCAGGGTCAAATAAAATCTTTTCTTCATACCTTGGCAGGGCCAAGTAGAAGATCTTCCGGGGCTCAACAAGGCTGACCGGAGTCCTTTGAACCTCGACACGGCCAAGCCTTCTCCGTACCTTGGCTGAGCCAAGTAAAACTTTCTTAGTACCTCAGCATGGCCAAGTTTTCTTCATACTTTAAGTAAGCCAAGTAAAATATTCTCCGAACCTTGGCATGGCCAAGCCTTCTCCGTACCTTGGCTGGGCCAAGTAAAACTTTCTTAGTACCTCAGGCCAAGTTTTCTTCGTACTTTAACTAAGCCAAGTAAAATGTTCTCCGAATCTTGGCATGGCCGAGCAGTTTTCTCCATACCTTGGCAGGGCCAAGTAATTTTCTTCAGCTTTCACATGGTCGAATGCCCTATAAATGATGGTAGAACCGATTGAATTTGCTTATTCCTGGTAAAGGCTAAGAGCCTATTTTACTGAACCTTAGCAAAGCTGACCAGGGTTCTCCAAACCTCGGTATGTCCAAGTGCTCCATAAATGTCGGCCTTTCCGACCAAGTTTTCTTACAACCTGGAAAAGGTTAAGTGCTCCTTTCTCCAATATTCGGTATGGCCACATCTTATGAACATTGACAAGGCTGAGTGGGGCTGCCTAAAAATTAATAGAAGTTAAATTCTTATTTCTCCCAATGTTCCACGGGCTTCGGCAAATCGATAGTATTTATCTAAAATTTGGAAAAGCTAAGTGTGTGTGCTTCTAGGCATGCTCAGGCTTTGTTTATGCTTTGACAATGCCGAGAGAACCGTGACATCGTGATATCTAACTAGCTAAAGCAACAAACACTCAATAAAAGAGGCAAACAATTGAAGAAAAAATTTCTTTATTTATTTGAAATATTTTATTACAAGGAATTACAGTGCACTACAAGACATTACAAGTGCATTACAATATAGAAAATATAAAAATTTTATTACATGAAGAAAGTCTGTCTGCAGTTGCTGCGTTAGCAATATTCGGACTTCAGAGAAACGCGAAGAGTGCCTTCAAACTCCGTTGGATAGCAAGCTTCGGAACTTGGGGCAAAGATATGGAAAGAAGCTCAAGCCAAAGGTATTTACGTTGAGCTTCCCATCCTTTAAGAAGACACCTGATGGATCTTTAGGCATATCTTCTTGTGAATCAGCAACAACCGTTGCTGACTATGGAAAGCCTGAGGAAGGCATACAAGAGGAGGTCAAGCAAGAATGCTTCTTTCTTGCATTTCCCATATGATCTCTATAGCTTCTCCCCTTCCTCTTCTTCATGCTTGTATGCTGAAAAAGAGACCTCGGAGCTGTCTCCGACAACACCTTGTCAATGGCTTTGTGAGATCTGGCAGGTTTGCTCTCTGGGGCCTATGAGTGCCTTACTTTTTAGCAACTTCTTCAGCCGAACCCTCAAGCCCAAGTTGAATCTTGAAGAGAAATACCAACTCTTCTAATTCTGATGACAACACGAGTAAACTCTCTTAGACTCTCTCAATTGACGAGAGCTTTTTGTCTGGTCGTAGGTAGTGCTCTCCTTCCCTTTTCTTATAGTCATCAGGTGGGGAACATAAGCCATTAATCAGAAGAAAACTTGGGAACTAAAGCTCGTTGACCATCGTGCTTCGATCTCCAATTTGGCTGCGTGTCACCCTCTCAACTGCCCTTGCTGGGTATACGAGGAGTTTTTTCTCGTACCGCAAGATTGAGTAAAGGTGCTCTTCCTCAATCTCAACCTTTGTGATTTAAATGCAAGCAGTCGTTTTCAGTTTTCAAAGCACGAATAAGAGCGAAAGGTTGACTATAGAGGGGCATTTGGCACTTGACAAGGGTACTTGACACGAGGAATGAAACTCTCTGATAGGCCAATCGACATAATTGGGCGGCAAACCCACATCGGGACTAGGGTTCATTGATTAATCAGTTGGAACCTCGACGAGCTATCGAAGAACCCAAGAAAGACCAAGCTATCGTGAGCCTCGGCGCAACCGAGCAATCTCAGTTGCTATTGTAAGTAGAGAACAAAGCCATATGGGGACTCGGCACACCGCATGTGATGCGAGGAAAAATCGTCACCGCATCAATAAGCGTACGTGGCAACAAGGGCCGAGTTAACTTCGATGTGGCTGATCAAGCCATGTTCAAATGGACTAACGAATCTATAGTCCAGCAGACAGCAAGAGTCGGTCTCAGCACTAATGCCAGAGTCGGTTTTAACCTCTAGAGTCGGCACCGACTTCAAAGTTGGACTTAGCACCGACCTCAGAGTCAACCTCGACCTCCGGCGTCGGTACATGTCTAACGAAACCTGGCCTCACCGCTTATTCTCTGCTAAGTGATGGCACCTTAGGACCGATAATTATCCGCAAAAGGAAAAAAAGACCACCATTCCCTCATGATTATTCAAGAGAGATGATCTAGCATCAGCAATCTCCGAACCTTGGCAGGGCCGGGCTATCTCCGAACCTCGGCAGGGCCAAGCTATCTTCGAACCTCGGCAGAGCTAAGCTATCTCAGTACCTTGGCAGGGTCAAATCACCTCCATACCTCGGCAGGATCGACCCTTATCACCTTTAACATAAGTATCATTGCTGCTTCAAACCACACCAGATATTTCAGAGGATGAACTACCTCGATCGCAAGGATTGTAGAGTGAGCTTTCCAAAACAAAAATGAAAGCCAAATTAATACAGCATCCGTCCGTAATCAACGGGATTTCAAATTTTTAATAAAGCGCTCATCAGCTTCATCAACTGCTGATCCCCATAACCGATGGGATTCCAGCCTTATCGGATGCCAACTCCCTAAAATGCGCCTGAGAAGTCAGGTAACTACTCATCATCCTTGCGGCGTATAAATACGACGTCCCTAAACCCTTCAGGTAAGAAAAAAAAGGTTCTCATATTCTTGCAACTCTAGCAAAGGCCATTACTCTTGAGAAACCCTTTTATAGAGAGATCCTTCTGCCGAAGCCTTTTTCTCTCATCTATTTTCCAAGAGTTTTCATTGACTTAGGCGTCGGAGGGTCTTTTGCAGGGACCACCCCTATGCTTTTTTCATAAAGATTGCCTTGCAGGTCTATCCGGACAAGAAAGCGCTATCCGAATCCCGATGTGTGCCATCCTCAAACTAGAGAATAAAATTCAGCAGCAACAGCTTGGATATGAAATAATCCTTTTTTTATAAATATCAATACACAATTCCCGCTAGGATCCTTGGGATCTTTCGAAGAAGAGAAAGAAGTGAGCAACCGCAATAGCATCCTATGGACATGTATTTTATGCAGGTATCCTATCTTCTAAGGACAATTTTGTGAGATCATGCAACTAGTCCAGAATGAAAGCAGCAACTCTATCTTTTATCACTAACATCCTCATGGTTGGCTCACCAAATCTCAGCTTAATGCGTGCAGTGAAAAATATCTACCAGGAAACCATAATTGAGTTTCAAACAATTTGCATGAAATATCCCCCCTATGTTAAGATTTATATTTGAAGCTGAAACTTAAAGTTAAAAAATAAAAATGAAAAAAAAAAACCAATGCAGCGCCGCAGTTTCAAATATTAGGACATCTCAGATGAGAATTTCAAAACAAGCTTTTGATAGAGAAGAAATCATTTACAGAAAGCTATGTGATGTCAAAAGAAGCTCTCATCTTTCCCGTTTTTCCTTCATACCATCCACAGGAAAAGATTCAAAACCACATACAAGCCTAAAACAATAGAAGCTAAGCCACAAACAGAAAGCATTAGAACCAAATTCAAGAGAAGGAAAATAAAAGTCACATCTGAAGCAGTGCATCAATGCTCTTCACTTGCATTAAAACTTATATTTGGAATACCTGTCGTTAAAATCGCTATTGCCATGCAAACAAACAGGTATTGCTAGTAAGCAAGACTTGTTTAATTAGAGATTTTCAAACTAACAAGAGATATACTCAACTCAACTCAATTCAACTCATCTAAGCCTTTTCCCAACTAAATGGGCCGGCTTCAACTCACAAGAGACCTACTTATTAAAAAAATAATAGTTGACATGTTCCATCAGATCTAACCCAAATTTCAAACTATATCTTACAATGTATGACCCACCAGCAAGTGATGAACAGAAAATAAGTCTTGAGTCATTTATAGCAAAATCTCCCATCCTGTGATGCATTTTGTTGCTCGCAAATGATAAATTCTTCTCAAGATACTTCTCCCTTCAGGCAACTGAATGGCTTATGATTTTCTTCAAGTTGAACAATATTAAGCCTGCAGCAAGGAAACATCTAGCCAAAACAAGAAAACAAAATCAGTTACATGGTAATACCGAATGAGATTTCCATGTAACATGATAACCCAAATTTCAAATGGTAATCTTCCAGAACATATGCTCCAGCAGTAAGTGATGAAGAACAAAGAGATACCAAATTACAGCAAATAAATTAAAGAGTTTGAGTCATTATATCAAAATATCCCATTTTATAATGCATTTTGTTGCTTGCAAATGATAAATTCTTCTCAAGGTATATCTCCCTTCTGACCACTGAATGGCCAATGAATTTTTTTAAGTTGAACAACATTAACAATACAACATCGAAGCAACTAGCCAAAACAAGAAAAAAAAAATCAATTACATGGTAATACTGAATGAGATTTCCATGTAACATGATAACATGCCCTAATGTATCGGTCATGTATTCTCTTTTCAGTAACATCATTCAAACTCAGAAACCTCCTACATGTCATCAAGAGCATTTCTCCAGTATGGAAACAAGAAAATATTCTAGGCTGCAAAACAGAAAGCACTAGAGAAGGGTTCAGTGCTTTCTGTTGGGGGGAAGAAAAAGTTGAAAGCCTCTCACACAGATGCAGCTGCTGCTGCCTGTTTCTGAGCAAATGCCACACCCTTCTCAATGCTGGCCTTCAACTCTGGCTTTAATGCTTCCAGTGCTTTTGCTTCATACCCGGTCAGCCCCTGGAGATCTGCAGACATCACAGCTTCCCAACCCTTCTTCCCAAGCTTAACTCTTGATGCAAAGAAAGGAAGTTCAGTTAGCTCCGACTGAACAAAAGAGCACTCATAGACATCCCCATCTCCATCCAATGCTCGGAGAGAGGACTCAACAAATCTAGCCGCTGCATAGGCCATCGACAGGGTAGCAGATCCAGCACCAGCTTTTGCCTCCACAACCTCTGTCCCAGCATTCTGTATTCTCACTGTTAGCTCTTCAACTTCTCCATCTGTGAAGGTCACCGATGGTCTCGTCTTTGACAACAATGGTAAGATGGTAATGCCTGCATGACCCCCAACAACTGGAACATCCACATCAATGAGCTTAAGGTTCTTCTTTTCTGCAACAAATGTGTTAGCCCTAACAACATCCAGAGTTGTAACACCAAAAAGCTTCTTTGGATCATAGACACCCTTCTGCTTGAGAACCTCCGCAGCTATTGGAACAGTAGAGTTGACCGGGTTACTGATGATGTGGATGAAAGCATCTGGACAATTGTCAGCAACAGCCTCAACCAACGTCTTCACAATGTTGGCATTGATGTTAAATAGATCATCACGGGTCATGCCTGGCTTCCTCGGAACTCCTGCAGGGATGACAACCACATCGATTCCTTTCAAACAATTGGCAAGTTCTGATGGTCCTGTGAAATCGAGAACCCGGGAAGGAGTATTGCAGTGGCTGAGATCAGCAGCGACTCCTTTCACATTTGCAATATCATAGAGATGCAAATCTGAGACCAATGGAGACATCTTGATAAGAAGGGCTAGAGGTTGGCCAATCCCACCAGCAGCCCCAAGGAGAGCCACCTTATAAGATGATGCTCGGGGCTGGAGTTGACTTGTGAACCTCTGTCTTGGTTTAATCTTTGGGACAAAAGATGCCTGGAGTGCAGCATTGCTTTCATTGCTCAGAAAGGATGTCTCTGATTCAATTTCATTTGATGATGCTGCTTTCAAACCACTGAAACTCTTAAAGGACTTTGGGATACTAAAATTCAAGCCTACGGGCTTGGATTTTGCTCCCAAACCAGTCTGAGCATATACTGAACTGATCGACACAGCTGTGATAGTCCCTGATGCCATCTTAGAATACAATTTAATATGCTCAAGAACGTGAAGGCCTGGCACTTGAAACGAAGATTCAGGGTCTGCACAAAACACAGAGTAAGTTATTCAAAAGCTTGCAAGTAATTTCTCAAGAAGCACCCAGTGTTTCCATCTTATTCAGGGAGTGATAACAATTAAAGCTCCATAACATAGTTACTCTGTTAGCTTACTCTGTTAGGCTATAACAAGTTGACAAGTTACACAAAAAAAACAGGTTGCCTATAGTTGCTAGAGTTTGGTTACAGTCTCCAATAAATAACAAGGGACTGACGATGCTCATTCTGCAAGTCTGGCTTGTCCACATAATTTTGGTCACAACAAGTTCAGAATATGGAGTTCAATTGTTGAATAACAACAAATTATGGAGTTTGGTTCGACAATTGTAGCTAATTTTCAAATGGTAGCTTCATCTAACATTGAGAGACACCTAAAAATCTGACTTGTGGTTGAGCAACCAAGTTATTTTCAGTGGTAACAAAAAGGACAGCCTTCTTTTCTGCATTAAAGATTAATTACATCCCTTGGAAGATAACTATTGTTAGAGTTCAATATATGGTAAACTATGCTACACCAAGATTTTAAATCTCATGGGATCAGTGTCTCTTGACTTCTCTTAGGAATGAGACATACCATCCATCTCTATCTCTCCTTATTCTTTTTTTTTTTTTTTTTTTCTGGATTTGTTTCTTTCTTTTCTTTTTCTTCTTCTTCCCTCTTTTCCTTCTTTCTTTTTTCTTCCCTTATTCCTTCCTTTCTTTTTTCTCTTTCTTTCATTTCTTTTTCTTCTTCCTTCCTTTTTCCTTTTCCTTTTCTTCTTCTTCTTTCTTTCCTCTTCCTTCCTCTTTCTCACGTGGATAAGTTCAGGAGACCTGCCACCATCCTAGTCAACTTTTCTCATAGAAATAGGACAAGATGGCAGGACACTTCCATCCCACCAAGATATTAAAACACTGCGAAACAAGATATTGCTTACCAAATGTTGTTCTAGCAATATGTAGCTTGTAAAATTAAAATATCATTTTTCAGTAGATCTCTTTTTTTTTTTTTTTGAAGAGATTCAAGATTACTAATTTTATTTTCAGAATCGACAAAACATTTTGAGGGAAACTTGAGAAATTTTTTGAAACTATGTGGCAAACAATGGCCATTTATCAATAAAGGATGATATACTCAGGAAACAAGCTAGGCCCTATGTGTCATCTCTTCATATGACATTATCTCTAAGCCAGTTATATCCAAATGATGGAGAATTTCTCATGTAAACCAACATCAAGCAGCTAGTCTAAGTTTTGAATTGATTGAATGTCATAACCATTCAATTTTGCATTGCATTTACTAGGAACTATGCATAAATAAATGCACAATTAGATTGAACATTTTAATACTCTTAGCTAATTAACAAAGTGAGATATACTTGCTATTTTCATGTTTAAGAATTGATTAACAAAACAAATGGTAATGCCACTTTCCATGTTCAATCCCAGCATTATTTTCCCAATGCATGCACTTAATAGAGGGAAGCCAATCAATAACTACAATTCCAGCCGGTTACATTTTGATGCAATTATATTAGTAATTAATTGTCTTATTCAAGAAGATCATCATTGCATACCAAGTAAACTTTCTATTAGAAGTTGAGTTCATGGATGTCTAGCAACACATAAAAATACTTAGTTCTTGCAGCATCACCAGTGACAACAGGTATTTAATGTCAAATGCAATAACATGTTCAGAGACATAAATCAAGCATGCACAGACAAACATAAATCAACATGTAAACACACACCACATGTGATTGCTTACAGCACATGCACACACACACACCACATGTGATTGCTTACAGTGCGCACACATGTGAGTGCATGGATGCACACATATATGCGTGATATATGTATATACATATGTATGTATTTATGCATATGTATAATTTATGAGATATTCTTTTCCCAGCCTAAAGAAAAGGAAAGAATGAGGCAAATATTAAAAGATCACCAACAAAAACTTGTCAGGAATTTAAAATACAGACAAAAAGAAATATACAAGAAACAACAAAACTTAGTATTTAGAATTTATAACTGTTTTAGTAAACAGGGAAAATACAAGCCTTTTTAGCTATCCTTCAACAATGATAGAAACCTCAGTGATTAAAGAGGAAAAATACAGCACATCTACAAAATACAAGCCACAACACAAAAGTACACGGTATCATTGTTTAACTTTCCTAGATATGATCTCCCAGAAAGAAAGGGGCAAAAAGGAAATCTGATGAAACTACACCAGATATCTATGAAAATCTACAAGTGTTACAAAAAAATAAAGCTAAAAACAAGATTAAAACACACCAGAAACTAAAATTAGAAATCCTATGTAAGTGAACACCGATCGTAAATGGTCAAGATCCATGTACACAACATGGAAATTCCATCATAGATTTACTACTCACTTCTGTTTTCAGCTTCTGATCAAGGAAAATGCCAACTAAAGGCCCTGTCATCTGAAATAGAATACCTCTGTACTTAATTTGTCTTCCCAATCTAATACTGCCTGATCCACTAATAAAAACAAAACTACGGACATCTCATATAAGATTAACGAAAATTATTGGAAAAACAGTTGTTTATGAAGATATAGATCTGAGACTTTGACACTCCATCAACTCAAACAATCAAGCCCTGAAACCTCATAGAAACTTCTTTAAAGAATCATAATTCTGAAACAAACCCATATCATCCCAATCCCAGCTTCTGTTCTCTCTTTCTCTTGGGACCATCCCAGCTTCCGTTCTCAACGTTCAAAATAATAATAATAATAATAATCATCATCATCATTCCAACCTTCTCTATTCGCCAAATCCAGATCCGCAACTGCATAAATCCAAGCGAAGGAACAAAAAAAATCCAACTTTCCGTGCCAAAAGACTCCCAAAAACTCAAATTTTCATCAGAATTCACCAGAACAGGAACGTCGAATCCGCGTCAAAATCTCCCAACCAAAAGCTACCTACCACCGCCGCTCTTACGCTCTATCCATTCCAAGCCGCCAGAATCAATAAACCCAAATAAAAACGAGTTTCGACATTAAAGATTCCCAAGATCTAATCAAAATATAACACCAGAAACACAAACCCATTGCCACCAGCTCTCGAAGATCGAAAACCGGGAAACAAACCACAGATCAAAAAAAAGAGAAAAAAAAAAATTAAGCCATCGAATTTCCTCAAAACAACATAAATTAAAACCAAATTCAGGCAGCCAGTTTCATCGAAGCAGAAGAAATTCAAACAAAATTCAGGTGAAAAAAACGGAGGAGGAAGGTAATACCTCTAAAGATCGAGCTCTGAGGTGACGGAAAAGCGAGGAGGAATGGAGGCGGTTCCTCCCTTTAAGATGCGAGGCCTACCGTTTGGTCCGCCACCAAATCTCGCCGTACGCCGATGGAAAGTTCTAATTTTAGCTCCCCCTCCTCTTTCAGTGGCGGTCCCAGGGAATCGAGGGCGGAGCCGACGTGGGTGAGCGCGGGGCCATCCGGCCTCTCCGTTTAAATCGGACGGCGACCAGGGATCCCGTGGGTGACCCGCCCTCTGGTCCCACGTGCAGTATTACTTTTGTCGTTGACTTTCTTTCCAGCTACTTTTCTTGCCGCCTCGTTCATAACCGACATTTGAAATAAAAACATTCGAATAATTCGATTACCCACTGAATTTTGCATTAAAAATTTACTTAATCATTAATTTTGCATTGCATGAGAAGATATTTCCAAACGATTTTATTCCTAATGCATTTATTTAAAATGCTTGATACGCATTCATTTGACATTCGATATATATATTTTTAATGTCTAATGAATGTTTAGACAACTATCATCTTGCATTTAAATTTAGTAATGAAAATTTAAAGAAACACTTAACTACTTATTATTTTGTATACCTGCTGAAAAAAGTATTATAGAATTAATAACTAAATGATTGTAAGACGTTTAGATAATATTATCTCTTGTCATTTACACAAAATGTAGAGGTCCAAATCCCTTATTAAAATCAACGTGAAAGGTTAAAAATTAAATAAGTATTAGATGCTTATTTAGATGGTATTATCTTTTATCATTTAGACAAAAAAGAGAATCTATAGTTAAAGAAGATATCGGATTCCAAAGATTGGTTAAAATCAATCCATTAATTAATAATTAAATATTCATTAGATGCTTACATAAAATGGTATTATTCCTTGTCATTTAGACAAAAAGAGAATATTCAAATATTCCTTGTTAAAATCAGCCATTGAAGTTCGCATAAGCATTATTGATATCAAAGATGGATCAAAATCAACTCATCATCAATAATTAATGATTAAATATTCATTAGTTGCTTACATAGATGATATTATCCCTTGTCATTTAGACAAAAAGAGGAGATCCAATCCCCGGTTAAAATTAGCTATTGAAGATCGCGTAGGTATTAAATACCAAAGATGGATTAAAATCAACCCATCACCCAATAATTAATGATTAAATGCTCATTAGATGCTTACATAGATGGTATTATCTCTTAACATTAAGACAAAAAGAGGAGATCCAATCCCTGGTTAAAATTAGCCATTGAAGATCACATAAGTATTGGATACCAAAGATGGGTTAAAATCAATCCATCATCCAATGATTAGATGTTCATTAGATGCTTACATAGATAATACTATCCCTTGTCATTTAGACAGAAAGAGGAGATCCAATCCCTAATTAAAATCAGCCAAGATCGCATATGTATTGGATACCAAAGATGAGGTAAAATCAACCCATCACCCAAACTTACTTTTTTATACTTATTTTATAATTGATCAAAAAAGTATGAGACATAGGGTAAGAAAACCGATTGGCTTGATGATTGTGGCCCAAAAGTTACACCGAAATTTCTAACATCTAAAATGCATTTGGTACGTGGTTAAAAAATTAAGTAAAAAATCACAGAGGTAATATTTCCTAGTTAACAATATCAAGGCTTTTAGTTAAACTGTTTGATTGTGTCTCAACGTTCGGCAACTTTTATTGGTCTCAATGTTTCTATCATTTTCATTCTAAACTTTGTTAATATATCCTAGGTTAACAATTTGAGAAATAAAAGAGAAAAAATTAATCTTTCTATAAAAAAAACACACATAGTAAGTGCCCTCAAATAGGGATAAAAATTTATAGAAGAATAAAGACTCCATCGCATGTCCTGCCATAAATCTGCATAATATCTAGATGAGGGAGCTGGCTCGCTTTGTCCAATCCATTGGGGATCATGAGGATCCAGTCGAGGCTCTTTTTAGCACTGATCAGTGTCAGAAATCAGAGAATTTACTCATAGAAGTACCCACAAAGTGCAGAAACTTAATCTAGAACTCTACATTTTATTTGTAAAAAGCTTGCATATTTTAAATTCTATAGTGCCCATGGATTTAAAAACACTTGTCATGGCTCATGCTCTCTCCAAGAGGCGACTTCTCAGCGTGCCATCAGCCAGCGACCACCACGAACGTTGACAACATGGAATTGACAGCAGCAACTCAAATAGATCAGTCGACCACGAAAAGCATATTTTATAGTAAAATCCAGGCCAACGAAGCCAGTTTAATTCAGCGGAGATGAATGGAGTTGGTCGCCGCGCTTGGTGCTTCTTGTTACAGTTCACAAAGGGTGGACAAACCTCGGATTGTGACAACAGAAGATGGGCCATACCTTACCTGGTGGTTTAAAAATTTTTATACCATTTGTTGACTCTAAGCCGTCTTTTTTCAACGGACAATGGAGGCCCTTCTTCTTGACAAGCTCCTGTAAGAAAGTTTTTGAAGATCAATTACATCGATGAGAATCCTCTGATGTTTAAATAAGTAACTCAAGAACAACAAAGAAAGAGCTAATAGAATTAGCTAGAGAGCTTGAGTTCAGATTCCCTTATCGTTATGAGTATGGGCTTTTATACCTGTGTTGATGGTCCATTTTTTCGCTCCTGGAAGGTGGTTGATTTCGAGGTGGCACTATTTGATAGCGAACGGATGGCTGGGCTAACAGTGACAGGTCGCAACCGATACTGAGCATGTCAAAGGTATCTTGCTCCGTCAGCCGCCTGCTAGGTGTAGCGCCACAAGTAGCAGGTGAGCCCAATCGTGTCAGGCGTGCGCCGCTATGGGTTGTGGCCACGCGCTGCCGCAGACAAGCAGTGGGCCACGTGGTTGCCGCAGGCGATTGATGGGTGTGTCAGATGACAAGTTGGTGGGACATAAGGTTCGAGGCCAGGGGGGCTAAAGTCCGAGGCCTAGGCCGAGGGAACACCAGGTCCGAGGCCGAGAGAACGTTGGGTCCGAGTCCAAGGCCAAGGGAACGCCAGGTCTGAGGCCAAGGTCGAGGGGACGCTGGGTACGAAGCCGAAGGGACGTTGGGGTCAAGGCCGAGGGAGCCTCCGAGGGCCGAGGGGGAACCCGAAGGCCAAGGTGGGAGCTTCGTCAGTTACCTCCGTTAACTCTAACGAGGTTTGATCAGCCACATCACCATTCATGCTCATTGATCCATATCGAGAGCTCACACCAAAGGTTTGCCTATCAACGCGATGAGCCTTTCATGTGGATCATAAGCATAGGCTATATGAGATTTTCTGCGCCGCCCATGGTATATAAAGAATTTTTCTTGAAAAATAAGCCTTGCTCAGGCTACCAGTGGCTCGGGAAGAGCCCAAATGCTACCAGACTTTCGATGCAGCTCAAGTTGAAATTTCAATACTAGCAAATCAAATTGAACAACTTGAATTGCTTGCTAGGTTACAATTCAAAATTATCTTGTAGTAGGTTTATTTTGTTAGAAATGTAGTGAGCACACAATAAACTTAAAGAAAGAAATAAATCAAAGGAAAAGAAGGATTTGAAGCCTGCACTTGAACTTGTGCACTTTTTACTGCACTTCGATAGAATCTAGTTACATATGGGTATTTATAGGACTCTAGATGACTATTCATAGGCTAAACAATTAATGCAATTCATACATAGGTTAACCAATTTATTTAACATGATTATAGCAACTAAAAGAATACTGAATAATTAAAGAAAATGATATTAATACCCATATACAAAAATAAAGGAGATATTTAAAACTGTACAAATTATAGAAAAATTAAGTTGATGAGTCATACAATAAAATTATGGGAGAGAGTAATAGAAAATCGAATAAGAGCTAAAACTTTGGTGTTAAATAATTAATTTGGATTTATGCCTGAAAGATCGACCATAAAAGCTATTTATTTATTAAGAAGATTGATGGAGAGGTACAGGAAAAAAGAAAAAAGATCTTTATATGGTCTTTATTGATTTAGAGAAAGCATATGATAGAGTATCTAATGAAATAATATGGTGGGTTTTAGAGAAAAAAAAGAGTTACCAAAAGGTATACAAATTTGATAAAAGATATGTATGATAAAGTAATAACTATTGTCAAAACAACAATAGGAGAAATTAGTGAGTTTCCAATTACTCTGTAGGTTTACATCAAAGATCTGCCTTAAGTCCGTATCTTTTTGTATTAGTTATGGATAAATTAACTAAACATATTTAAAATGATATTCCATGATATAGTTAGTTACGTACAGATAATATAGTGTTGATTGATGAAACTAAGTCTAGAGGCTAAGTTAGAGATTTGGAGAGATGCTTTAGAATCTAAAGGTTTCAAGATTAGTAGAAATAAAACTAAATACATGAAATGCAATTTTACTGAAAGTAGAAATACAGAAGAGACAATGAAGATTGTAAGCTAAGAGATAACAAGGGATAAAAAATTTAGGTATTTGAAATCAATTATCCAGTAAGAAGGTGAAATAGGTGAAGATGTGAATCATAGAATTAAAGCAGGATGGATTAAGTGAAAGAGTGCTTTAGGAGTATTGTATGATTGATGCATCCCATTAAAATCGAAAGAAAAATTCTATAAAACAACTATTAGGCCAGTTATGCTATATGGAACAGAGTGTTGAGCAATACTAAAATAACATGCGAATAAATTAAGTATAACAAAAATGCACATGATAAGATGGATATATGGTAAAACTTTAAAAGATAGAATTAGAAATAAAAACATATAAGAGAAATGATAGGAGTAGCTTCAATTAAAAATAAAATGAAAGAAAATCGATTAAGATAATTTAGACATATATAACGAAAACCTTTAGATGCTTCAACTAGAAAGAGTGATCTTTTAACAATCCATGAGAATAATAAAGGTAGAGGTAGACCTAAACTGACATGCATAGAAATAATTAAAAATATATAACTATTTATAATTTGAGTGTCAACTTAATCTTGAATAGAGCAGAGTGGAGGAAGCAGATTCATGTAGCCGACCCTGTATTGTTAGGAAAAGGTTTAGTTGAGTTGAGTTGAGTTGAGTGACCCCTCAAACACATGACCCCTCATTCTTCTAGGTACGTGGATTCACATTTTTAGGTGCATGCATGTATCTATTTAATATGAACCTATTAAATATCTAGTACATCAATCTTGGTTGATTATCTAACATCCCCCCTTAAACATGATTCATGCATAAGCTTCACAAATTTAACTCAGGCTTTTAACATTCCCACTCAAGTTAGACTTGAACAACTCCAAGTGTATGCTTGTGCTTTATAAAACTCACTTTCTGTAATGCTTTTGTAAAAATATCAGTCACTTGATCTTGAGTCTTGCAATATTTGATGATAACTTTGCCATTTTTGACCAAATCTTGAATGAAATGATACTTAATTATGATGTTCTTGCTTTTGTTATGAAAAACTAGATTCTTAGTAAGAGCTATGGCTGATTTGTTAACATTAAACAAAGTTGTTTCTTCCATTGGAGCTTGCTTGAATTCTTTCAATACCCATCTCGACCAAAGAGCTTGACAACCTACCATAACCAAAGACAAATTTTTTGCTTTAGTAGTGGAAAATGCCACACATGATTATTTCTTTGAGGCCCAAGAGATTGTATCAAAACCAATGTTGAAAACATAACCAGAAGTGCTCTTACAATCATCGATACTTCCACCATAATTGCTATCCTTAAAACCAATCAAATATGGTTGATTGACTTTCTTGTAGTGTATCCATGGTCTAATGTTCCACAAACATACTTTAGAATTATTTCGCCAACTTTCCAATGACTTTGCTTTGGTGATTCCATGAATCTACTAATTATGCCAACTACATAAGTGAGATATGGTCTTGTTGCAGTTAGATACATGAGACTTCCAACAAGTCTTCAATAAATGTCACATCGATAAAAGGATAATCTTCTTCATCCTTTCTTAACTTCAGGCCAGATTATATAAAAGTGTTTATGGGTTTTGCACCTTCCATGTTGATCCATTGCAGCAAGTCATTGGTATACTTCTTTTGAGATACGAAGACTCCTTGGTTTTGTCTCACCTCAATTTCAAGAAAGTATTGAAAAAGTCCCATATCCGTCATCTCAAACTCTTTCATCATTGATTTCTTGAAGTAGTCACACATATTTGTGCTATTGCTAGTAAAGATCAAATCATCAACATATAAATAAATAATAGAAATTTCACCATCTTTACCTTCTTTGATGTAAAGAGTAGGCTCATATGGATATCTCTTGAAGCCATTCTCTAGGAAGTAGTTATCAATCCAACTGTACCAAGCATGAGGAGGATGTTTTAGGCCATAAAGTGCTTTCTTTATTGGACAGACTTTCATCTCTTCCCTTTCAGGACATAGCCATGAGGTTAATCAATGTAGACCTCTTCTTCAAGAGTACCATTTAGGAAAGCTGACTTTACATCCATTTGATAAATTCTTCAATCATGTTGTACTGCTAAAGGAAGAACTAACCTAATTGTTTCAAGATGAGTACTAACAGAAGAGAAAACTTCTTGGTAGTCAATCTCATGCTTTTGCTTATTGCCTTTCACCACTAGCCTTGCTTTGTATTTGTCAACTTCTCCTTATGCGTTCAATTTAGTTTTATAAATCCACTTGACTCCAATGGTCTTCTTTCCTTTAGGAAGCTCAACTAGCTCAAGTTTTAGTTTCTTTTGATTGAATCAATTTCTTGATCCATTGCTTATCTCCACTTCTCTTGTTGTAAAGCTTCTTCAAAAGTGATTGGATCTGTATTGGCAAAGAAAGAGACATTTGTCAAATCTTTATCTGATAATGCCCTTGTAGAGTCATAGATATCGGAAAGTCTTCTGATTTTTCTTGGAGGAGAGTCATTTTTCCTTGATGAAGATGATGAGAATGAGCATGGATCCGTCATGTCACTATGACTATCATTAGGACTTTTTGGTTCTTCTTCATTTATCACGATTGACTTTTGCTTGCTAGTACCTTCATCCTTGGTGCCTGCATCCCAATTCCAAGACTCTTCTTCATTGAACAAAATATCTCTACTTATGATAATCTTCTCAGTAGCAGGATTGTATAACTTGTGGGCCTTAGAGTTTTCACTGTAGCCCACAAGTATACATTTTTCAGACTTGTGATCAAGTTTGCGTCTCTTAGCATCTAGTACATGAGAATATGCAATGCTCCCAAAGATTCGAAGATGGTTGACATTTGGATTGTGCCCACTTCAAGCTTCATATGGTATCATGCCATGAACACTTTTTGTAGAAGCACGATTTAGGAGATAAACCATGCATGAGATTGCTTCAACCCAAAAAGTGTTTGGCATCCCTTTAGCTTTTAGCATTCTTCTTGTGAGTTCCATGATGGCTATATTTTTCCTTTTAGCAACTCCTTTTTATTAAGAAATGTAATAAACAATGAGTTGATGTTGAATGTTATGCTCCTTCAAGTAATCAGCGAGTGCTATGTATTCTCCATTATGATCGGATAGCAACATCTTTATGGAGTAACCTTTTTCATTTTCAACCATAGTTTTAAAAATTTTGAAATACTTCAAAACTTTTAATTTTTCTTTCAAAAAATAAACCTATGTTTTTTCTACTATAATCATCAATAAATATTAGAAAATACTAGTTACCTTCAAGAGATATTGTTTGCATAGGTTCACATAAATCTATGTGTACTATCAAGATGCCTTGATGCTCGCCAAGCATTCTTGTTTGGAAAAGACTTTTGGTATTACTTTCTAAGTGCACATCCTTCACATATTTGATCAGGCCGATGGATATCCGGCATGCCACTCACCATGTGATGCTTGTACATATAAGATAATGTTTTAAAACTCAAATGTCCAAACCGCAAATGCCATAGCCATAATGAGTTTTTGATGATTGCGCTAAAGCAATAAAGAGTTTTAGTTCTGATCTTCAAAGAAAAAATTTTGTTTGAAGTCATTCTCACCTTAGCAATAAGTGTATTGCTTTTCTCTTTGATCTCACATGCATTATTGTCAAACTTGAAATTGTATTGCTTCAGAAGAAGTTGCCCAACACTAAGAAGATTATGTTTAAGGCTAGGAATGAAGAAAATATTAGAGATATGCTTTGTACCTTCTTTGGTTTCTACAAGAATGTTGCCGCTTCCATTGGCTTAAAGCCTTTGATCATCTCCCATTCTGACTTCACTTTGGATTGAGTCATCCAAAGTTACAAACGCATTTCGGTTTCCCATTATATGATTGTTGCAACTACTATCAAAATATCAAGCTTCATCATGATCATTCTCGTGTTGTACAAGTGAGAAATATTGCTTCTTCATCATAATCTTTCTCTTGCATGAAGATAGACATATCATCATTTTTCTTTATTCGGCATTCAAATTGATAATGCCCAATCTTGTTATAATTGTAGCACTAGATCTGCCTTTTAGTGTAACCTCTTCCTTGATTATTTCCATGAGCTTATCCTTTTCCTCCTCAAGATGACATGTATGGAGTGCCATCCTTTTGTTGTTCATATTGGTTTCCTTGATATCTTCCTCGGCCATGATTGTTAGGTCCTCTTCTTCTCCTTCTAGAACCTTCTCTAAAGGACACTTGCATTTAAAAAGCTTATTCTAAAGGAGAAGAATCAAATTGTTTGAGTCGAAGCTCATGAGACTGAAGTGATCCCATCAAGTTTTCTAAAGACATCATAAATAGATCTTTAGATTCTTCAATTGCAACAACAATATATTCAAACTTTCGAGTCATGCTTCTGAGATTCTTCTCAACAACTCTTTGGTCTTTAATCTTTTCTCCATTTTGCCTCATTTGATTCACAATATCAATGACCCGATTGAAATAATCTTCTATAGTTTCTAAGTCCTTCATATGAATGGTATCAAATTCACTACGAAGAGATTGTAGTCTTATCATTTTACCTTTTCTTCTCCTTTGTATGTATTGTGAGAATCCCATGCCTGTTTTGATGAAGTTGCTAAGAAAGTCCTCTCAAACATTGCTTCTTCTATTGCTTGGAGAATGAAGTGCCTTATTATCCTTCTTCTGTTTCTCCTTCAATTCATTGCTTTGATGTTGGGTAAGACCAATTTGACTCACTAGTTCAACATAGCCATTTTTGACTATCCCACAAGTCTTGTAACTTGTCTAGCACCTTCATTTGTATACTCCATTGAGTATAATTTTTTCCATTGGATTTGGGAAGTTGAGGCTACTGCATGTTGTTGTTGGAAGCCAAAGAAACTAACCTTGCTCTGATACCACTTTGTTGGAAACGTAGTGAGCACATAATAAACTCAAAGAAAGAGATAATTCAAAGAAAGAGGACTTGAAGCCTACACTTGAACTTGTGCATTCTTTCACTTCACTTCATAAAGAATGCTAGTTACATATAAGTATTTATATGACTTTAGATGGCTATTCATATGTTAAACAATTAATGCAATTAATACATATAGTGACCCTTCAAATACATGATCCTTTCTTTTAGGTACATGGATTTAATACATAACTCTTCATTCTTCTAGGTACATGGTTTAAATACATGACCTTTCATTCTTCTAGGTACATGGATTCACGTTTCTAGGTACATGTATGTATCTATTTAATATAAACCTATTAAATATCTAGTGCATGAATCTTGATTAATTATCTAACATATTTGTAATTAAAATGCTGTGCAAATATATATGAATGATTTTTCTTTTTTTCACTTTCCTTCTCTCCTCTTAAGTCCCTCGTTGTCGTCAGCCTTGATGCTACTATCAACCGTGCCACCTCCAAGAGCCCATGACCACTGCCTCCACCTTGAACTTCACTACAAAGAGCCTCTCCTTTTCTTCTCCCATCCCGCTCTTAAGTCACTCCATACTGCTATCCTCAATGTCACTACTGCTAGGAGGCCACAAGAACTCTCAAATTTCACTATATATAACATTTGCTTGATAGCCAGCCTTTTCTTTGCATATGTCCTCCACCTTACCCCTTTCTCTAGACTGCCTTTATTTATGGTGTTGCTTTCCTTCTCTACTCCACCTCCTCCTCTACCCTTGTTACCCACCTCCTCTACTTCTACAATGCCATAAACCACATCTTCGCACTATCCTACCCCTTGCCCCACTTTTTTACCTTCTTCGTCCTTCTAAAGACTGACATTACCGCTCACTCTCACCCTATGGATCTTCGGTTTTGTTGGGCCTGGTATGGTGCTATCAAGGCTCAGGGAGGCTAACTTGTATTGGGCTTGGTATGAGTCCAAGGGTTGAGATTAAATCAAGTCACGGATAAACACGAGCTTGAAAATTAGTTTAATCTCATTGGGTTAGTCCATGAGAGTTTTTGTTGAGTCTGGGCTTGGCCCACTTCATAGATGTATTTAAACTATAGTTTTTAGGGTTTGAATGGAATAGAGAACAAACTCTTTTCTTCCAATACTCTCTTTCATCATAGAGCGGTAGCCCTATCTTCTTCCTCTTTCCCATCTTCCTCGATCTCTCTTCCCACAGGTGGGTTCGTGCTTCCAATGGAGGGGAACAAGTGGAGCAATTGGAGAAGGAACGTCAGGCTTCATGGTGCGGGCGTTTGGGTCCTCCCAGGTTCTGTGAGCAATTGATTCCTCCCAGGAAACCAGCGGAACACTTGTGGTGGTTCACAAGGAGTCAACAGGTTCCAGCCATGGGACGCGTAGGGGGGTTTTTCCACTGAAGAGAGACCAGGCCACGCATGAGTTACGCAAGAGGAAGTCGTGGGCTTCCTGGGCACGGTGAAGGGGAGATTTAAGGAGGTGCTTTGGTCAACGCCTTCTGTCAACACTTTGAAGAGAGCCAAGCGTGGGTGGGGAGCGTGAGATTTTCTCACGGAAAGAGGCTCAAGTATTCCAGCCAAAGTAAAGGACAAAAAGAATAAAAAAAATCCTTTGGGAAGTAAAAAGGGTAGTGATGATTTTAACTTCGGTTCAAAGAATTTAAAGACGGTAACGAATCAAATCATTGGTAATAAGATATAAATTCTTGGTTCTTGTTCAACGAGGAATTTCACTACTATCTCTAAACCTCAACAAATGGTATCAGAGCTAGGCTCAGGAAGAAGTTGTTTGAAGATCTTCAAGGGTTAAAAAATTTCAGCAAGACATCAAGGTATTCTCTATCTTCTAGAATATTTTGTGCTATTTTTTAGTTGAGATCTGGCCATGGGTAGTAGCATAAAATTAGATTTTGAGAAGTTTGATGGAAAGAAAAGTTTCTCCATGTGGAAAGTTCAAGTAAAGGACCTTCTTATGCAGCAGAGTTTAGATCTAGCTTTGGAAGAAAGGCAAGATGGGATGACAAATAAGCAATGGATGTCGTTAGAGAAAAAAGCATGTTCAATGATCAGAGGATGTCTGGCAGATTCAGCCCTTTATTCAGTGCTGGAGGAGAAAACCCCGAAGGGACTTTGGTCGAAGTTGCAAGCCCTCTACATAGGGAAGAACATGTGCAACAAGTTGATGTTGAAGAAGTGCCTCTACAGCCTTTGGATGTCAGAAGGTGAAGATGTGCTAGGCCATATCCAGGTGTTCGATCAGATGAGCAATGAATTACTGAATTCTAGAGTCAAGATGGAGGAGAAAGATAAGGTACTTTTGCTATTGTGTTCGCTGCCCGCATCACATGACTCATTGGTCACGACGCTGCTCTATGGGAAGGAGACATTATTCTATGAAGATATTGTCTCGGTACTTCGGACGAATGAGCAGAGGGAGAAGATGATCAAGGATGCTATTCTCCAAGAGGGTCTATCAGTTAGGAAAGGGTCAGGCAGAGGTAGGGTCAGGAGCAGGCCTAGGAGATGGTTACAGTCTAGAAAGGCTAAGTGCTACAAGTGTGGTGAGGTAGGATATTTCAAGAGGGACTGTCCAAAGTAAAAAAAGGAAGAAAAGGGAGGATCTGAATCTGTGAGTATAGTTGCAGGCCAGGCGGTGGAGGATGATCTCTTTGTGGTAACAGATAGTCATAGGTACAGCACAGAGATGTGGACCTTAGATTCATCTTGTTCTCATCATTACACTCCCAACCGGTCATGGTTCAGCATTTACATAGAGGTTGATGATGGGTGTGTGACTCTTGGAGATGATCACCCTTGTAAGGTGGCAGGGATTGGTACAGTGAGGGTGAGGATGTTTGATGGCATGGTGCACACTCTTACCAGCATGAAGCATGTCCCAGAACTCAAGAAGAATCTGGTGTCACTGGGGTACCTAGAGCAGACTAGATATAGCTTCAGCAGTCATGCCAAGAGTGGAGTTCTGAACATCTCCAATGGAGCTATAGTGGTGATGAGAGGGAGAAGGCTAGAGAATAACCTATACAGGTTGGAGGGCTCTGTGATGATCAAAAAATCTGAGGCAGTAGCTATGGAATAGGATCCTCGGAATGTATACAGGATGTGACATTACCATCTAGGCCACATGGGAGATAGGGGAATGAAAGAACTGAGCAAGAGAGGGTTGCTTCCGATCCTGAGGTGTGGAGATATGAAGATCTATGAGCCATGTCAAATGAGGAAGCAGAGGAGAGTCTAGTTCGCAATCAGCACAGTTAGGAGTATAGAATCCCTAGAGCTAGTACACATGGATGTCAGGGACCACCCCGGTTTATGCAAGGAATGGGGCCAGATATTTCTTTACCCTGATAGATGATTTCTTAGGAAAGCAGTGGATCTACTTCATGAAGGAGAAATTAGAGGTCTTCACCAAGTTCAGAATCTGAAAAGCTAAGGTGGAGAGGGAGCAGGGTAGGAGTGTGAAGTGTCTGAGGTTAGACAATGGTGAAAAATATACCGGTAGGGAGTTTCAAAGATTTCGTGAGGAGTGGGGCATCAAAAGGCACTTCTCGGTGATGGAAACTTCTCAACAGGAAGGTGTGGCTGAGAGGATTAACAGAACACTGTTGAAAAAAGCAAGATGCTTGAGGCTGCAGGCAGAGCTTCCAAGAATGTTCTGGGTTGACACAGTAGGTTCAGCTAGTTACTTGGTCAATCGGTCATCGCACACCAGGTTAAATGGAGGCATTTCAGAGGAGATATGGTCTCGAAGGAAGACAAGCCTGAACCATCTGAGAGTATTTGGATGCACGGCATTTGTGCATGTTGGTGCTGGGGAGCGGAGTAAGTTAGATGTCAGGTTTAAGAAGATGGTATTCCTGGGCTAACCGCATAGAATCAAGGGGTATCAGCTGTGGGACCCCTTGGAGAAAAAAGTTGTCATCAGTAGGGATGTGACTTTGATGAGAGCTTGATCCTCCAGAGGAGAGATAGCACAGATGCACAGCAGGGGTTGTGGAGGTGGAACACAGCAACACTAGTCAGATGACCTCCTACACTGTCGTGCCATTTGCTAGTGGACTAGGAGGATTTGAGATTTAGGTGGAGAGGACTAGCCGAGGGATTAAAAGCCAGGAAGTTCAACAGGATGCAGTTGAGTAGAGGACTCAAGAGGATGCAGCTGGGCAGGGGACTAATTCTGGGATCACACTGCACAGGCCCAGGAGAAACGTGCGACCACTAGATCGATATGGCTTCGAGGATTCGATGTTATATGCCCTAATGATAATGAATGAAGACCCTTACACCTATCAAGAGGTTGTGGAGAGCCAAAACAGTTAGGATAGAGATAGGTGGGTTTAGGCTATGGCAGAAGATGCAGGCTATGGCAGAGAAGATGTAATCTCTCCACAGAACTGGCACATGGCAGGCGGTCCAGTTGCCACAAAGAAAGAAACCCATTGGTTGCAAATGAGTTTATCAGCGCAAGAAAAGGCCTTCAGAGTAAGAAGGTATCAGGTACAAGGCAGAACTAATGGCCAAAGGATATTTTTAGAAGGAAGGTATCGACTACAGAGAACTAGTGGAAGAAGGTAAAGTGGAGCTGATGAAGGTACACATCAAGGAGAACCCAGCAAATGCACTGACTAAGGTTCTTTCACGAGACAGCTTTCGTAGGGATTGCAGTTGATGGACACGGTGGACGTGCTGAGGCCTTGGAAGCACCAAGGTGAAGATTGTTGGGCCTGGTGTGGTGCTATCAAGCTAGGCCCAGGGGGGCTAACTTGTATTGGGCTGAGTGAGTCCAAGGGTTGAGATTAAATCAAGTCACGGGTGTATACGGGATTGAGAATTAGTTTAATCTCATTGGGTTAGTCCATGAGAGTTTTTGTTGAGTCTGGTCCTGGCCTACTTTGTGGATATATTTATTGGGAATTATATCCTAAAGCCAATCATTTGATGATTGTACTGATGTAAATAAATTGATATATTAATAAAAGTTATTTGGCAGTTTATTCATTACAAGAACATCTTCTTAAAACTCCTAATAGTAATGAAGCCCTCAAGATCTTCCTTCATGATAAAGGAGGATTTATCTTTGAAGGTCCTTAAAAGAGTTCGCGACCAAATGATATACTATGACAGGGCCATAGTACTATCAATTATAGGACGTTGTATATCATATTTGTTGGTTGCCCTCTTAACCAAGGAGTGTAGAGACACTGGTATGACATACAGGTGAAAGTGTAGGAGTACATTTCACCGAACGTGACTCATTTCTGAATACTCTACTGTCAAGAGTTAATCCGAGAAGATATAGGTATAAGTATCCTTCAGACCTGAAGATCACAACTAGCGGCTTACAAGAAACTCATTGTACTTAGGTGTCGGACCACCTGGATTTCTAATCCAGCTACGAAAGGTTACTGGGTGCAGTCAAGTACTTGTGGTAGTCAGTTGTGAATCAAGATGGAATCTGACCTATCCCGTTAAAAGGAGAAATGCTTGTGTTTCAATTTAGCAAGACCTTGGCCAAGGCACTTCATGTGAAAGTCACATGATCACTAAAATTGAAATCACTTTATGGATTTGTTGTTTAGAGTTGACAGGCTCTTAAGCCATCCTTAGCATTTATGGTCAAGAGGATGAATTATACGGTAACTATTTCTTAGGGTTCTTGGAGTTTGCTCGGCAACTCTTCGACCTATCCGGACGTCGGGTTCCATTACTAAATAGGCACATCGATTAGTATAGAAATTTGTTTCTATGCTACCGGCTTAGGTTCGAACCTAGAGAGTCACACGCATAGAAGTTTCCTAGGATGATCTATTTGCTGATCAACGATTGAGAATCGTATATGATTTAATTAATCAATTTGATTGATTGAATTATCTCAATTGGATTAAGTACAAGTGAATAAGATTCAATTTGGTTTAAGTCTATTAGAAGGACTAATCAATTTCAAATATTGATTTGAGATTAGATTTGATTTGGATTTAAATAGATTCAGAATTAGCCAAATTTGATTTGGACTAGGACCATGATCTATATTGGTTTAATCCAATAAATTCAAATTAGCTTAAAACCAAAAATCCAAACCCCATGTGTGAAAAAGGTTTTCTCGCATGATGAGATAACTAAAATCTCATCTCATGAGAAATTAAATTCTCATGCAGAATTTAATTTATAACTTTTAATCTTCTTCAAATGATTTCTAAGTTCAAGAAAAATAAATTTTGCTAAAAGGTGCCTCATTGGAAGAGCACTCCACACAACTCTTCGTGCATTGATAAGTGTGTAAATTAATGTGCCTCTTTGGAAGAGCACTCTACACAACTCTCCGTGCATTGACAAGTGTGTGAATTAATGTGCCTCTTTGGAAGAGCACTCCACACAACTCTCCGTGCATTGACAAGCGTGTGAATTAATGTGCCTCTTTGGAAGAGCACTCCACACAACTCTTCATGCATTGATAAGTGTGTGAATTTAATATGTCTCTTTGGTTTTCACAAAAATAGCAGAATTCTAAATGTTAGAATTCAATAGGCTGGCTAATATGAAACTATAAATAGAGGACATCCCTCACCAGATAACATAACACAAGATCAAAAGAGATCAAAATTTCTAAACAGTTAGAACCAAGTGTTACAGTTCTAAGAGTTAGAACAGAAAATTCTGGTGTGATTTTATGTTAGCAAAAGCTTGATGGATCTTGGAGGAAGATTCAAGTGGAAGAATTCAAGATCAGCAAAATTGTTTTTTCGCGAGCTAGTACTCCCGGAAATCCGATCATTCGGGGGCTTCGCGTGGACAATACTAGAGGCCGAACGATTGAACGGCTGTAGAGCACAAAGGATTTACCTACTGTTCTTAAGGTGAGTGATTTGATCCTTAGATCTTAAAGCAGGCTTCAAGATGAGTAGTATGACTTCTCATCTTGAAGATTAAGATATGATCTTAATTATTTAATTTATATGCAATACTTAGATCAAACAGTCTTATAATATAAGGCAAAGATATGATCTTGATGCATGTTAGAAAGATTAATATGTAATCTTTAAATTTCCGCATTGATAATTGTTATCAAATTTTAAAATATGCATGCCTCGGGGATTAACTTTCCCAACAAGTGGTATCAGAGCTAGTTGACCTGCATGGGTTAAATGCAGGCAGAGCATCAATGGGAACTCTCGCTGGTGACCGTGTCACCGAAGCCAGACTCTCCACCCATTGGTGTTGGTGTACCGGTCAATGTGGTGAACCATTTATGATTCAGATCATTTACCAGATTCGGGTTGACTCATGCCTGTAAGGAAATCAGTCTGACTGATTTAGGTGCCACTTAACCTGACTTAATCTTGTTTCATTCTACCCATTTCATACATTTAGTGGGAGAACTTGATTAGTCAATTTGTCTTTAAATTATAAAATCCTCTAAAATTATTAGGTCCTTAAAATGAAATAGTTATATGATAACTAGATCATAGCCTCCCATTAAGGTGGGTGATAATGAGTCCGATGTCTTGATAATCATTGGAGGCACTCCATGCTTGGTGCTTGTCAACCATCGGAATTATCATTCATTATATGATAAGTCAGCGTAACTATTAAATAAACAGTCAGGTGAGCCGAGCTTCACTCGGGCTTGGTTGTCTATTGATAGGTTACACTGATTATATCATTTAATGGTTGGACCTAACCAGAACTTTCAGTGGAGGCACTCCATGCCTGCTAAAGAAGTACATGGGGCAAAACTGAACACTAAGAATTGTTTTGGGAAACAATTGGTTTTGAACCTACTCTTAGATGCATATTGGTTGGCCAAGCTTCACTTGGGCCTGTATGTAGTCTATGTAGATCTTAGTGCCCACTAAAGAATTAAGAATAATTCTTCGAATTGGGGTGTAGAGGCTGCCAATTTAAACAAAATAGTGAAAGAATCTTTAGACTAAAGTCCAAGTCTTTAGACTGAATCAATTTATATACTAATAAACTTTAGTTTTTCCTTATACAGAAAATGACCACTAATTTATCATTAAGGTCCCTATTGGATAGTGACAAGTTGAATGGTTCAAATTTCAATAGCTGGTTTAGAAAACTTAAGATCATCCTTGAGCATGAGATGATTCTATATATTCTTAATAATCATGCACTAAAGATACCTGATGCAAACACACAAAGTTCTGAGAAAGACATTTATTAGAAGTGGCTCAATGATAGAACTAGCGTACGTTGCATCATGCTAGCAGTAATGAACGATGAATTCGGTCGTCGGTTCGAGAATGCTCAGCCAGAAGAAATCATTCAAGCGTTGAATGAATCTTTCGGCACACCTGACGATGTTGAAAGGCACAAGACTAGTTGTGCTATTTTTAATGCTCGAATGAGGGATGGATCTCCTATCACTGATCATGTATTGTACATGATCGAGAAGATAGAACTGCTAAGCAAGCTCGGCTTTTACCTACATGAGCAGTTGGGAAAAGATGCGATCCTGAATTCCTTGCCTCCATCCTTCCGACATTTCCTTACTCAATTTCGAATGACAAAGCCTATAGTCAACTACCACGGTTTGTTGGGGTTGTTACAGAACTTTGAGAAGGATAACCAGCTCTCTAAGGGTTTGGTTAATGTGGTTGAAGGATCTAAGGTAGGGCGTCAACCCTTTGGGAAAGGGAAGAAGAAAAAGAATAAGAAAAGGTGCAACATGCTAGGACATCTATAAGGGGTCAGATGCAGAAGAAGAAAGTTGATAAAAGTCAAGCTGAATGCTTTCATTGCAAGATGCAAGGGCACTGGAAGAGGAACTATTCTCTTTACATTGCCACACTTGATCCAAACAGGCCGAAGAAGAAAAAAGGGGCAAGATGTTGCTCAACAAGGTATTTATATGATAATACCTTATAATTTTTCTGTATGATAATCAGACCTGGGTATTGGATACCGGGAGTCCTTTTAACATTCGCAATTCATTGTAAGGACTATAGGTCACTAAAAGATTTGAGGACAATGAAAGATTCCTTAATGTCGGCGATGGAAGATTAGTTCCAGTTCTGACATTAGGAGTTCTTGAAATAGTTTTCAATAGAAATGTCATTATACTAAATGATTGTCATTTTTTCCCAACGTTCTTGTTGAACGTAATTTCTGTAGGCCTTCTGGCCAAAAGTCATTATGAAATTTCAATAAAGGATGTTACTTTGAATATCATTATGAATGGAGTCACTGTAATGACTGGGCATTTATCTAATGACATTTATATATTATCACAGCCTGTGAATGTAGTGTACAAATCAAGTAAGCGCCCTAGAATAACTGATGTCACAAACATTTATCTTTGGCACCATTGGCTAGGTCATATCAATAAGAACAGATTAAACAGGTTAACTCAGGAGGGCATCCTTCGAGTTGATGATTGTGAATCATTAACTACCTGTGAATCCTATCTTCTTGGTAAAATGACCAAGTCATCTTTTACTGGAAAAGGTGAAAGAGCTAAAGAGCTATTAAGTCTAGTATATACTGATGTATGTGGACCAATGAGCACTTGTGCCAAAGGTGGATATTACTACTTCATTACTTTTACAGACGACCTTTCTAGGTTCGGTTATGTCTATCTTATGCGACATAAATCTGAATCGTTTGAAATGTTCAAACAATATCATAAAGAAGTAGAAAAACAAACAGGAAAATGTATTAAGATCCTTCGATCAGATCGAGGAGGCGAATACTTTTCCAATGACTTTGTGACATTTAAGGGAGAATGAGATTCTCTTCCAATGGACTCCTCCAGGAACACCACAACATAACGGTGTGTTGGAAAGGAGGAATCGAACTCTGTTAGACATGGTTCGGTCCATGATGGGTTTTGCAAGCTTGCCAATATCCTTTTGGGGATATGCATTAGAATCAGCTTGTCATATTCTCAATAAGGTTCCAAGTAAGTCTGTTTCAAAAACTCTACATGAGATGTGGTATGGACATAAACCGGTAATCACCTATCTGAGAGTTTGGGGGTGTCCAGCTTATGTGAAACGTGCAAAATCAGACAAACTTGAACCCAAATCTGATAAATATTTTTTCATCGGCTATCCAAAAGAAACCAAAGGAGATTACTTCTACAATACTGAAGAACAAAAGTTGTTCATTAGTAATAGAACAGTTTTTCTTAAAAAGGAGTTCCTTAGTGAAGGAACAAATAGCTCTAATGTTGAACTTGAGGAAGTTTATCAAGTAGAAGGAACAACACAAACCAGTGAACCCTTAGAATCTGAGTTGATTAGATCAAACTCAAACCCATTTTAGATGCACCATTAAGGCGATCGGGTAGAGTACCACATCAACCGGACAGATACTTAGGTTTCTTGGTCCAGAATGATGATCATGCTGAACTCGATGAGAACAACGAGGATATGATCACCTATATGGATGCTATGCAAAGGACTGACTCTAATAAATGGCTTGATGCCATGAAATCCAAACTTGATTCCATGAAGGACAATAATGTATGGACATTAGTTGACCCATCCGAAGGGATAAAACCCATAGGGTGTAAGTGGGTTTTCAAGAGGAAAAGAGGCGCAGATGGAAAGGTTGAGACATATAAAGCACGTCTGGTTGCCAAGGGGTATCGTCAACATTATGGTATTGACTATGACAAAACGTTTTCTCCTATGACAATGCTGAAATTCATTCGGATTATGCTAGCTATAGCAGCACACTTAGATTATGAGATTTGGCAAATGGATGTTAAAATCGCTTTTCTAAATGGTGATTTAGAAGAACAGGTGTATATAATACAGCCTGAAGGTTTTATATCTAAAGACGAGTCTAAAGTGTGTAGGCTACAGAAGTCTATTTATGGACTTAAGCAAGCATCTAGGAGTTGGAACATACGATTTGATAAAGTGATCAAATCTTATGGCTTTATTAAGAATAAAGAAGAACCTTGCATTTATAAATGGGCTAACGGTTCCGTTATTATATTTTTTGTATTATATGTGGATGACATTCTCTTAATCGGGAATGATGTCCCTGCATTATAAGGAATAAAGACATGGTTATCATCACAATTCTCCATGAAAGATCTGGGAGAAGCATCATACATCCTCGGGATGAAGATCTATAGAGATAGATCTAAGAGGATGCTTGGTTTATCCCAATCTACGTACATTGACACGGTGCTAAAGAGGTTTAGCATGGAGAATTCCAAGAAAGGCTATCTTCCGATAGGCCATGGAATTCATCTTTCTAAGAAGGATTGTCCGACAACTCCTAATGAAAGAGAACGTATGAATCGAATTCCATATGCTTCGGCAGTAGGATCGATTATGTACACCATGACATGTACAAGACCAGATGTGGCAGACTCACTAGGAGTAGTGAGTAGATACCAATCTGATCCAGGAGAAAAACACTGGCAAGTTGTTAAGACAATCCTTAAGTATTTGAGAAATACTAAGGACCAATGGTTAGTCTATGGAGAGTCTGATTTGAAACTTGTTGGATATACTGATTCCAGTTTCCAATCAGATCATGATGATAGCAAAAGTGTATCGGGTTTCATGTTTATCCTAAATGGTGGAGCTGTTTACTGGAAAAGTTCCAAGCAACATACAGTGGCAAATTCGGTGTGCGAGGTAGAGTACATCGCTGCATCAGATGCTGCGAAAGAAGCTGTGTGGCTGCGAAAGTTTATCTCCGAGCTTGGAGTGGCACCTTCCATAGATGGACCAGTCCTGTTGTATAGTGAAAGTACTGGTGCCATAGCTCAAGCAAAGGAACCACGAGCACATCACCGCACCAAGCATATACTGCGTCGGTTTTATCTTATACGAGTGATTGTAGACCGAGGTGATATAAATCTTCAAAAGATTGATGGAAAGGAAAACCTAGGTGACCCATTTACTAAAGCACTCAGCATCAAGGAGTTTGATGACTATAAATTGAAGATGAGTATTAGATACTGTAATGAGTGACTTTAGGCTAAGTGGGAGTTTGTTGAGAATTGTATCCTAAAGCCAATCATTTAATGATTGTGCTGATGTAAATAAATTGATATATTAATAAAAGTTATTTGGTAGTTTATTCATTACAAGAACATCTTCTTAAAACTCCTAATAGTAATGAAGCCCTCAGGATCTTCCTTCACGATAAAGGAGGATTTATCTTTGAAGGTCCTTAAAAGAGTTCGCGACCAAATAATATACTATGACAGGGCCATAGTACTATCAATTATAGGACGTTGTATATCATATTTGTTGGTTGTCCTCTTAACCAAGGAGTGTAGAGACACTGGTATGACATACAGGTGAAAGTGTAGGAGTACATTTCACCGAACGTGACTCATTTTCGGATACTCTACTGTCAAGAGTTAATCCGAGAAGATATAGGTATAAGTATCCTTCAAACCTGAAGATCACAACCAGTGGCTTACAAGAAACTCATTGTACTTAGGTGCCGGACCACCTGGATTTCTAATCCAGCTATAAAAGGTTACTGGGTGCAGTCAAGTACTTGTGGTAGTCAGTTATGGATCAAGATGGAATTTGACCTATCCTGCTAAAAGGAGAAATGCTTATGTTTCAATTTAGCAAGACCTTGGCCAAGGCACTTCATGTGAAAGTCACATGATCACTAAAATTGAAATCACTTTATGGATTTGTTGTTTAGAGTTGACAGGCTCTTAAGCCATCCTTAGCATTTGTGGTCAAGAGGATGAATTATATGGTAACTATTTCTTAGGGTTCTTGGAGTTTGCTCGGCAACTCTTCGACCTATCCAGACGTTGGGTTCCATTACTAGATGGGCACATCGATTAGTATAGAAAATTGTTTCTATGCTACCGGCTTAGGTTCGAACCTAGAGAGTCACACGCATAGAAGTTTCCTAGGATGATCTATTTGCTGATCAACGATTGAGAATCGTATATGATTTAATTAATCAATTTGATTGATTGAATTGTCTCAATTGGATTAAGTACAAGTGAATAAGATTCAATTTGGTTTAAGTCTATTAGAAGGACTAATCAATTTCAAATATTGATTTGAAATTAGATTTGATTTGGATTTAAGTAGATTCAGGATTAGCCAAATTTGATTTGGGCTAGGACCATGATCTATATTGGTTTAATCCAATAAATTCAAATTAGCTTAAAACCAAAAATCCAAACCCCATGTGTGAAAAAGGTTTTCTCGCATGATGAGATAACTAAAATTTTATCTCATGAGAAATTAAATTCTCATGCAGAATTTAATTTATAACTTTTAGTCTTCTTCAAATAATTCCCAAGTTCAAAAAAAATAAATTTTGCTAAAAGGTGCCTCATTGGAAGAGCACTCCACACAACTCTTCGTGCATTGATAAGTGTGTGAATTAATGTGCCTCTTTGGAAGAGTACTCCACACAACTCTCCGTGCATTGACAAGTATGTGAATTAATGTGCCTCTTTGGAAGAGCACTCCACACAACTCTCAGTGCATTGACAAGCGTGTGAATTAATGTGCCTCTTTGGAAGAGCACTCCACACAACTCTTTATGCATTGATAAGTGTGTGAATTTAATATGTCTCTTTGGTTTTCACAAAAACAGCGGAATTCTAAATGTTAGAATTCAATAGGCTGGCTAATATGAAACTATAAATAGAGGACATCCCTTACCAGATAACATAACACAAGATCAAAAGAGATCAAAAATTCTAAACAGTTAGAACCAAGTGTTACAGTTCTAAGAGTTAGAACAGAAAATTCTGGTGTGATTTTAGTGTTAGCAAAAGCTTGGTGGATCTTGGAGGAAGATTCAAGTGGAAGAATTCAAGATCAGCAAAATTATTTTTTTGCGAGCTAGCACTCCCGGAAATTCGATCATTCGGGGGCTTCGCGTGGATAATACTAGAGGCCGGACGATTGAACGGCTACATAGCACAAAGGATTTACCTACTGTTCTTAAGGTGAGTGATTTGATCCTTAGATCTTAAGGCAGGCTTCAAGATGAGTAGTATGACTTCTCATCTTGAAGATTAAGATATGATCTTAATTATTTAATTTATATGCAATACTTAGATCAAACGGTCTTATAATATAAGGCAAAGATATGATCTTGATGCATGTTAGAAAGATTAATATGTAATCTTTAAATTTCTGCATTGATAATTTTTATCAAATTTTAAAATATGCATGCCTCGGGGATTAACTCTTCCAACAATATTTAAACTCTAGATTTTAGGGTTTGGATGGAATAGAGGATAGACTTTTTTCTCTCAATCCTCTCTCTCATTATAGGGTGGCAGCACTATCTTTTTCCTCTTTCCCATCTTTCTCTCTCTTCCCACGGGTGGGTTCGTGCTTCCAGCGAAGGGGAACAAGTGGAGCAACCAGAGAAGGAACATTAGGCTTCATGGTGCGGGCGTTCGGGTCCTCCCAGGTTCCATGAGCAATTGATTCCTCTCACGAAACCCAGCGAAACACTTATGGTGGTTCACAAGGAGTCAATAGGTTCCAGCCGTGGGACACGTAAGGGGGTCTTTCTGCTGAAGAGAGACCAGGTCACGCGTGAGTTACGTAAGAGGAAGCCTAATGTATGTATCATGATCCTTTCTTTTAGGTACATGGATTTAATACATGACCCTTCGTTCTTCTAGGTACATGGATTAAATACATGACCTTTCATTCTTCTAGGTACATGGATTCACATTTCTAGGTACATGTATGTATCTATTTAATATGAGCCTATTAAATATCTAGTGCATGAATCTTGATTATTTATCTAACATATTTGTGATTAAAATGATGTGCGAATATATATATGAATGATTTTTCTTTTTCTCACTTTCTTCTGTCCTCTTGAGTCCCTCATTGTCGTCAGCCTTGATGCTACTATCAACCATGCCACCTCCAAGAGCCCACGACTACTGCCTCCACCTTGAACTTCATTGCAAAGAGCCTCTCCTTTTCTTCCCCCATCCCGCTCTTAAGTCACTCCGTACTGCTATCCTCAATGTCACTACTGCTAGGAGGCCACAAGAACTGTCAAATTTTACTATATATAATATTTGCTTGATAGCCAGCCTTTTCTTTGCATAGGTCCTCCACCTGAATCCCTTTCCCAAGACTGCCTTTATTTATGGTGTTGCTTTCCTTCTCTACTTCACCTCCTCCTCTACCCTTGTTACCCACCTCCTCTACTTTTACAATGCCATGAACCACCTCTTCGCACTCTCCTACCCCCTGCCCCACTTTTTTACCTTCTCCATCCTAAAGATTGATATTACCACTCACTCTCACCCTATGGGTCTTCGGATTTGCATCCAAGCCCTTGCCACCAAAGGCCTTGATGGTGATCTCTTCATACGAAACGCCTCTTCTTTGATATAGCACCTGCTAACAAGGTGTTCAGTGAAAATACCTCTTTTTTCTTCAAACTCTTCTGCAGATGTAAGAAATGAGGTTCCTTATACATCAACTGCTATAATTTAAGTTGCAGCATTGTATTTTTTTAGCTATAAATCTCAAGACAGCTGGCTTAGAAAATAAACAACCACAACGAAGAGAAAAAATATAATGACTTTTAATAATACATTTAAAGAAGTCCTATTTCTTTATTATCATTTTGGTTTCTTAGCTCTTGCTGCAGCCTCTTTCCTAATTATTTTGTGTGCAGCACATAGGATTTAGATTTCTTAACTTTGCCTTATGCTTTCTTTTATGAGTTTAGCTAAAATATTTTTTTTCTCTTTTATAATATTTATCAAAAATTATATTTTAATTTCATTCATTTACAGTCTCATTCAAATAATATTTGAGCTTTTATATCATCCTATTATATGCTTAATTTCATTCATTTCCGGTCTCATTCAAATGTCTTAAGCTTTTTATATTATCCTATTATATGCTTAAATTTTTATTTATTTATAGCATCATCGATATACGGCCAAAAATATCATAGAAAAAATATACTTTTTTTACTGTTTTCTTCTAATCCCCACTTAATGCTCTTCCTTTCTCTCTCTTTCCTGTCTTCCTTCGTATTATAATTTTATAAATATTTTAATTTTAATAAATAATGAAAAAAATGTTTAAATTATTATTTTTTATTAAAAAAAATGTGAGTGCTAGTTGAAATGACTTGACTAACTAAAATCAACGCTGCTCCAGTTATGGAGATAAAGTAGGATTGATCGAAGGCTATGACATATGCCAATACACAATGGACCCCAAATTCAATTATGCCATACAATGTCTAGTCTTGTCTTCTTTCGAGTTATCTTTGCCAGGGCAATTAATAGGACAAGTTCAGATAGAAAATAGGATGAAATTAATTAGATGTAATTCCTTGTATCCACACCATCGAGTTTGCTCCACTGATATCAACGGACATATGTATATATTCTGACAGTTGTAAAACTTCACTTAATCCTCATTCACTCATAAATGTATGCATATTTATTGGTAAGTAAAGAATTGAATGACACATATAGAGAAAACTGCAACTAAGCTTCATCCCAAAAAAACATCACGAACAAGCCAAAAATTATAAAAGATGCCTCCAAGTAGGATCAGTTTCATTTGTACCTAATGCATTGTTTTTACCGCTATTGCTTCTGATAGACATTGAACCACCTCTGCTCTGCCTTGATATGCTATGATGAGGCTAGATTAGTAAGCTTTACATGGCTGATCGAGCCACGTTAGAGTTAACAAGAGAAGCAACTGACGAAATCCCAGCCTCGAACTCTGAGGACCCCTCAGCCTCAGCCTCCGAGACCCCTTCAGCTTCCGAAGTCCTCTTGACCTCGGGCCTCAGGTCTCCTCGGCTTCGGACTCCAGGTTTCCTCGGACCTCAGGTCCCCTTGGCCTCGGACCCCGGGCTCTCTCAGCCTCGGACCTCAAGTCCCCTCGGCCTCGGACTCCGGGCCCCCTCGGCCTCGGATCTCAGGTCCCCTTGACCTCGGACTCCAGGTCTCCTCGGACCCCGAGCCCCCTCGGCCTCGGACCTTAGGTCTCCTCGACCTCGGACTCTAGGTCTCCTCGGACCCCGGGCCCCCTCGACTTCGGACCTCAGGTCCCCTCGCCATCGGACTTCATGTCTCCTCGGACCTCAGGTCCCCTCGGCCTTGAACCTCATGTCTTTTCTTCCTCGGACCCCAAGCCCCTCGGCCTTAGACCTCAGGTCCCCTCAGCTCGGACTCCAGGTCTCCTGGGCCTTGGACTTCATGTCCCCTCGGCCTCCGACCCTGAGCCCCCTAGGCCTCCGACCTCATGTCCCCTCGGCCTCGGACTCCAGGTCTCCTCGGCCTCGAACCCCGTGTCCCCTCGGCCTCGGACTCCAGGTCTCCTCGGCTACGAACCTCAGGTCCCCTCGGCATCGGACCTCAGGTACCCTCGGCCTCAGACTCCAGGTCCCCTCGGCCTTGGACCTCAGGTCCCCTCGGTCTCGGACCTCAGGTCCCCTTAGCCTCGGACTCCAGGTCTCCTCGGACCCTAGGCCCCCTCAGCCTTGGACCTTAGGTCCCCTCGGCCTCAGACTCCAGGTCTCCTAGGCCTTGGACCTTAGGTCCCCTCGGCCTCAGACCTCAGGTCCCCTTAGCCTCAGACTCCATGTCTCCTCGGACCCCAGACCCCCTCGGCCTCGAACCTTAGGTCCCCTCAGCCTCGGACCTCATGTCCCCTCGGTCTCGGACCCCGGGCCCTCTCGGCCTCGGACTTCAGGACCCCTCGACCTCGGACCTCAGGTCCCCTCGGCCTCGGACTCCAGGTCTCCTCGAACCCCAAGCCCCCTCGGCCTAGGACCTCAGGTCTCCTCGGCCTCGGACTCCAGGTCTCCTCGGACCTTAGGTCCCCTCGGTCTCCTCGGCCTCGGACCTCGGCCCCCCTCGGCCTCGGACTCCGGGTCTCCTCGACCTTGGACCTCAAGTCCCTTCGGCCTTGGATTCCAAGTCCCCTCGGTCCCCTCGGTCTCGGACTCCAAGGCCCCTTGGCCTTGGACTACAAGCCCCCACTACCTCGAGCCACATGACACTACCACATGGCCCACTAACCACCTGCACTGGCTACGTGGCCCACTAACCGTCTGTGACTACGCATGGCCACTACCCATAATGGCACATGCCTGACGCGACTAGGCCCATCTGCCACCTGTGGCGCTGCGCCTGGTAGGGGGCTGGCAGGGTGGGACACTCTGACATGCTCAGTATCGATTGTGACCCATCTTCATCAACCTGGCCACCTGTCCACTACCAGACAAGAATATCTTGGAATTAGCCACCTTCCAAGAGCGGAGAAGGAAATTTTCGAACAGATATAACAACCTACAATTATAATGAGGGAAGGGATTTGAACTCAAGCAATCTAGCTATTTCTCATTAGCTCTTTCTTCACTGTTCCTAAGTTGCTTACTTGACCATTGGAGGGTCTCCATCGGTGCAACCGATCTTCAAAGACTTTTTTGTAGGAACTCCATTATGAAGGAGGATCTTTGTTTTCTGATGTTCGAGGAATAAGACTAGGCGACAATACAGTTAGTTTTAAACTAAGCTTTGAATGGAATTTAAAGGCTAACCCAAAGTCTCAAGTTTAAGTTTGGTAGCTCTAACCATCGGCCATATCCTTACTCTCTCCTCTCCTGAATTTTTGTGCTTTCTAAACTAATAAGTAGTAGCCTTCCACTTCTCTAACGTGTGGAAAAGGCTAGCATCAGTTTCCTTCCGTATGAAATCACCCTTACCGGGCTGGTTCCCAAGGTCCCTCGATCTCTCATCTACTTTTTGTTGATGACTATCTTCCTGGGCAGGGCTACTGTGGCCAATGCGGCCACGTTTGCTTCCATTCTTCAGAATTACTGTTTTGCCTCTGGTCAGAAAGTTAATAATGCTAAGTCTGTTATTTGTTTTAGTCTGAGGGTGACTTCTTCTCGGAAGGGGACTATCAAGCAGATCATGGGGATCTCTTTGCAGTCGGATTGTTTCTCCTATCTGGGTATTCCTATTACTGGCAGAAGGCCTAGGATCTCGGATTTTAGTAAGCTCGAGTCGAGAATTCGTGATCGGCTGGAGGGGTGGCAGGTTACTGGGCTATCTATGATGGCAAAGATTACTCTTATTCGATCAGTGCTCACATCTCTTCCTCTCTATCTCTTATCTAATGCTGCTGTCCCTTTGACTTGTCTAAGGAGGATTGAGCGTTATTTCAGGGATTTTCTCTGGGGATCATCTCAGGATGGTCATGGTGTTCATCTTTTAGCCTGGGACTGTATCTATCTGCCGCTTTCCGAGGGAGGCCTTGGGATCCAGTCCCTGACTGCTCGGAGGGAGGCCTTGATTGCTAGGCATGCTACTCATTTTTTGCTTGATCCGTACTGTATGTGGAGTTCATTTATGCGTGGCAAGTATGGAGATTGGACTCCCTCCACTAACCTGCAGTCTGTTCGGGGTCACTCTTTTTTTTGGAAAAAGGTTTGTACTCATGCTTCGGCCATCCTTCATAGTATCTCCTGGATTCTTGGTAATGGTGCTTCTGTGGATGTTGCTTATGATTCGTGGATCGCTGACCTTCCTTTGTCTCGATGGCCTACTTTTGTCAGCACTAATATTCCTCTTGACATGCATGTTAGTGATCTCACGATGCCTGATCATTCTTCCTGGTCTATTCCTCTGTTGTCCCGCTTCTTTGGGGAGGAGCTTATGCGGCGTATAGCTGCTATCCCACTTTCTCCGGGTCACTCCCCCGACATCAGGGTTTGGAGGCGGTCGGTATTCCGAGCGCTCCCATCAGGGACATCAACCAGATTTACCGTGTTTCATCCCGACCGTTGATAGATATGGCTTGGATTTGGCGCCTTTCCATTTATCCCAGGGTTCATCTTTTTCTATGGAAGATTGCTCGGAATTATCTTCCTACCTGCTCTGTTCTGTCTAGACGTGGCCTGGGGATTCAGCCTACGTGTCCGATATGCGGTATTGAGGAGGATGCGGTAGATCACGCCATCTTCACTTGTCTCAGAGCTCAGCATATTTGGGAGATCGCTAGCGTCCAGCCTTGGGTTGTCGCTTCATCTTCTCTTTCTTTATCTTTCCTTGACTTGATCAGGCAGGATGTTAGGAGAGGTAGCAGCAAGCAGGGCTCGACGAGGGCTTACATTGCTTACCAAATCTGGTTATCCCAGAACCGGATTGTCTTTACTCAGGAGCCTACTCCGTCTTTCAGGGTTGTGCGGATTGCCTTGTCCTTATCTACAGAGTACACGTCCCATCGTCTAGTTTGTAATTTTGATAGCCCTGGCCTCTGGGATTCCCATGCTACCTCGGTAGCGCACCGGAGAACGGTCTTTATTTCTTGGGAACCCCCTCCTCCAGGGTTTGTCAAAATCAACTTTGATAGGAGTGTTCGAGGCAGATCAGCTGGACCGGGTTATGTCATTCGGGGTTCTGACATAACTATGATTGCTGCTGGGGGATTTGGACACCTCGATTCGTCGGTGCCGCTTGCGGAGCTTTATGCTGCTTGGGCTGGAGTTTCCTGTGCTATTCGCAGTCTTGATGCCCGTCGTATTATCCTTGAGGGTGATGCCCTCATGATGATTCGGTGGCTTCGCTAGGATCATTGTGCGCAGTCGCCTACCAACTCTTTGATCTCTGATATTCGTTCTCTCCTACAGGGGGTTCATAGCATACAGATCAGCCATATCTTCAGGGAAGCCAACTCAACGGTTGACTGGATCGTCGCTAGAGTGGCTGATCATTCTGGATTCTGGTGCTGGAAGCTCGATGACTGGTGTCCTCCTGGTCTGAACTTACTTTTGTATTCTGATAGTGTGGGATTGAGTCACCCTAGAGTGGTGTGATTCCCGTTTGTACTCAAAAAAAAAAAAAAAAAAAGTCATGCTCGTGTCCTCACTCGGTCAGGGAGCCCCCTTAACGTGGTTAGTAGAAAGATGACTTCCAATGAAGCCATCCACGGTTGACACCCAAAACTGGTATTTCTCAAACGTGTAAAAATATATTTATGATGGGCGTAATAATACTAGCGGTCGGGCTAACTTCAAATGCATGCATTGCATGGATTTTGAAGATTGATTTAAATAAGCAAAATTATAGAGCCATACTTTATATGACCATTTTATTTATGAAACAATGCGGGTATGATTACCCCCAACTCACGATGTCAATTGGCCAAAAGATATTATTTTGATCCTATATATAAGTAAATCTCTCTAATATGTTGATTATAAAAACTTATTTGTAAAATCTATTACGCTCCATATGAGCCATGAGCTAAGTCAATTCTAATATTATTTGTCATACACGATCTCATTCAAAAAGATTCGTTAGAAGATATTATTTGAGCTTAACATTCATCTTATCATGTACGTACTGATAATATCATTTTAGTACCAGACCAATACAGTTTGCTAGGATATGTATTGTATCAAATAGCTATGTACCAATCAAGTTGACTGATACGTTAGGGTTTTTTTTTTTTTAATATTTATACTAAAGATACACTCATTTTTTATAAAATATATAAATTATCTCAGTTAGTTATCTATCATTCTATATTTGTAGATTATATTCTCAAATTAGTGTAAAAATCAATAACATTTTAGAAAGAATGTTAAAATCAAATTAATTATCCATTAAAGAAGAAAAATTAGACCAGTCATAGATTTCTTAATGAGAGAAAAAAAATTGAACAATTTTTAAAATAACTTTTAGATGATTTTAGTTATTAAAAAGGAAGGAGAATTATTGTCTAAAAGTTTATCAACAATATTCAAATCAATCTTGAATTTCTAAAATCATTAATACTTTATAATGATTTTTTAAAACTAAATCATTGATTTTGGATGCTAAAAAGAATATCTAAATTATTCCAATCACTTCTCTACTTTACCATATATGTAAATTATATTCTATTACTCTAGAATTAGTAAAAAAATTAATGGTATTTTGAAAAGAATGTTAAAATCAACTTAGACGTTACCCCTTAAAGAGAAAAAAAATTAGACCAGTCCTAAATCCCTTAATGAAGAAGGATTTTGAAAAAAAAAATTAAGTGAAAAAATCAATAGGACCTCCTATATTTTTAACCTAAATCGAATACCTTTCTCAAATTTATCCAAATAGATAATACAACAATCCCATTAGAATATAGTACTACTAACTATTAGAATATGATGTTTTTGGTTCGAATTGAGGTTAGATGATGAGAACATTTTTACTAATATAGAGGGTCACATACTAAATTAATAACTATATTTGCAATCCGAATTAATATATGTTGGTTCATTAGATAAAAAAATATTAATTCTATATATTTGATCATTTTATGATTAATAGAACATGCGGTCCTATTTTGATTGTAGCAATTTGCATAAAGAAAAGGATGATGCTAAGAAAAAAGCTTTTATGTACTCTAATGGCTATTTTATAAATTTAAATAATAAATATATTTCAGTTTTTAATTAGCAGGGCATCTTTTCAGCTACTCACATTTTTTCACATCCCAGTAATGGAGGTTCAAAATTTCTGGTATACAGAGTTTTTGAGTGAGTATCAGGAGGTAGTTGTTTATTCTACCTTCAACTCTTGGGTCCTCAAATCTGTCATCTCGGGAGATGTGGAGGTATAATTCCTTAGTCATAATCATTTTAATAACTTTTCTGGCATCATTTGGAGTATAGCTTATGGTGAAAGTTTTGGTTACCTTACTTATAAAAGAGGTAGTTGGTAACAAAACTCTTTTTCCAAACCTTTTTTTTGTGCTTTGAGTTTCATGCACTGAGCGACTGGGGTTTCCGTTCTTGGGGTGCTTTGAGATTTGTGCATCCGGCATCGATTGCTGCGGATCTCCGGCAATGGCTGCTGTTGGATCCCCGGCCTCCTGCTGGACGAAAGATGCTCCACCGAATTCAACTCCTGTGGAAGCGGATGGGACTTCGGGTGACGGAAGAGCTGGATCTCGGTCCCCTGCTCGTCGTTTCGTCTGTGTATCGTCTTCTCTGGCTCCGACAAAGGTTGCGGCGTTGGAGAGGAGGTTCCCGGAGGTCCTTCAAGTTCCTTCTCAGGTGCTGGCCGAGGAATCGGAGGACTGGGGGATTAAGGCTGTGATTGCCCGCAGCTTATCAAGGTGGGTTCCGATTGAAGCCATTGTCAGGGAACTTCGTCGAGCTGGTGCGGCAGGCGGTATCGAAGCTCTGGCCATGGCTCATCGCCACTACATGCTTAGATTTGATGATCCTGGAGCAAAGGCGCTAGCGTTGAGCAGACCTTGGATTATCAATGAGCAGCCCATCGCCATGGAGAACTGGCAATCGGAGTTTGTTCCTTCTAAAGACTCCATCTCCTCTGTTCTCCTATGGATTCGTTTGCCCTCCTTGCCCATTGAATTCTGGCTGGAGCCGATCGTTAGCTCCATTCTCTCGGCTACAGGTGACTTTGTCTTCCTTGATGCAGTGACGAGGGAAAGGAAGAGAGCAGGGTTTGCTAGAGGATGTGTTAGCGTTAATCTGAGGAAGCCTCTGCGGCCAGGGGTGCGGGTGCGTGGAATGAGCAATCCCTTCTGGCAACCTTTCGTCTATGAGCACCTGGAAGGTATATGCAGTGCTTGTGGCTCACTGCATCAGGAAGATAGCTATGGTTCTATTGATGAAACAGTCCCTCCCTCATCTCCTCCGCTGTACGGACCGTGGATGGCAGCTCTGCGGCATCCGAGGTATCCCAATGGTAAGGTTCCGGAGGTTGGAAATAAACCCAGCAAGCATCCTGCGTCCTCCTCGGTGGATTGGCAGCTGCCCAAGAAGCCAGCGCACAAGATGACGGCCAGAGATGGTGTATCAGGAGTTGATGCCAGCGCCTCTGCTGTGAGGATAGGAGGGGTCGACCGGCCTTCTGCGATTCCGGTTGTGGCTAAGGAAAGCGTGCCTATTTTTCCTTCTGCAACAGCTGCTGCGAACCGTTCTTCACTAAAGGCTCCAGTGGAAGGAGGGCTGCCGTGCCGGTCACTGGTCTATGTGCCAGTTTATGCTGGGGACCTGAGGGAGCATGTGCCTGCTTTGCAGAAGACTTCATCTGATACATTGGCCAATCCCTTTTCTTTGGTGGGTTCTGACAAATGGGCAGGTAGGCCGAAGGCCCAGTTCGAAGCCAATCCTGGGCCACTTAAGCGAGCCCGGCCCGTGGAATCAGGGGTTCCAAAAGTGCTTTCTAAAGCTTCAAAAGGCAAAGGCAAATTAGCTGCTCGAGGTAAAGGCAGTGCGCTAGCCACCTTTGTCTTCACTGCAGCTATGGGAGAGCTGAAGGGAAATGGGACTTTGTCCGACAATGTGCCCAAGCTAAGCCAGACTGATGAGGTGCTTAACCCTGCTGTTACAGATGAGGCCCCCCAGCTGAGATCTTAGGCGACTCAGTCCCATGACTCAGTTGTTTGCCTTCTTAAGAAGGCTATTCGGGTGGACCCAGCAGATCAGACTTCGGACTGCCAGGATCGGGGGACGTCTCTAGGTGTCCCTATTGATAGTGGCCCTATTGACACTATGATGCTAGGGTATCGGGAGCCACCCCCTGATACTGAATGAAGATCCTCATATGGAATGTTCGAGGAGCTTTGAAACCAGCGTTTTGCTCCTCTTTTGGGAGGCTTATGCAGCTTTACAGTTGTGACATCTGTGTTTTGTTGGAGACTCGGTTGGCTGGGGAGAGTCTGGCTCATGTTAGGCATCAGATTTCCAGAACCTGGTCTTCTTATGCTATTGAGTCTGATGGCTTATCGAAGGGGCATTATTGCTTTATGGAGGTCTAGTGACATCAGAGTTGATGGGTTTCACCATTGTGGGCAGCATGTTGCTCTGGTTATCTCTGAAGGATCGTCGGTCCCCTGGCTTCTGTCTGGGATCTATGCCAGTACTGATTTTCGGGACTGTCGAATTCTTTGGAACGAGGTTCGGTCCCTGCTTTCTCAGGGCATTCCGTCCTTGGTAGCAGGGGATTTCAACTGCATTATTAGTGCCAATGAAAAGAGAGGCTGTAGACAGTTTGTGGAGTCTACAGGTAGTTCTGAGTTTCGGTCATTCATAGCTACCACCAATCTTTTGGACCTGGGATTTCAGGGAGCCCGATTCACGTGGTGTAACAATCGTCAGGGCACTGCTAGAGTTTGGGAAAGGTTGGATCGTGTTTTGGCCATAGACAAATGGATTCAGCTTTTTCCATCTACTACTGTCACGCATCTATCCAGAATAGCCTCTGATCACTGTCCCATTCTCATTGATACTGAGGTGGTTGGCCAGCGGATGGGATAGTTTAAATTTGAAAAATTCTGGACTTCTTACTCCTCAGCCAGGACCTTATTATCTGAGGTTTGGCATCTTCCTGTCAGAGGCAATGCCACTTATAGATTGTTTCGGCGCCTGGAGCTTGTGAGGCGTAGTAGGTTGTCCAGATGGAATAGGGAGGTGGTGGGTGACATTTTTCGGCAAATTGAGGAGGTGGAGAGCATTATTGCTTCTTTCCAAGAGAAGGAGGATCGGCTTGGTTATCTTCAAGATTCTGACTTATCTTCTCTTAGGTCTAATCTGGCTCTTCACCACTCCCTTCTGCGGCAACAAGAGGTCTATTGGAGACAAAGATCCTGTATTCAGTGGATCAAGGAGGGTGACCAAAATACTAGATTTTTTCATCATGTCACCTTAAAACGCCGAGCTTTTAATTGCATTAGGCGACTCTTTAATGATGAGGGGAATGTCCAGGAGAGCTCGTAGGGTATCAGGGATCAGCTTCTTTAGTTCTTTCATTCTCGCTGGACTGAGTCATGGGTCCCCTGTTTCTCCTGTGGCGTCTCCTCTGAAGGTCACTGATGAGAAGAATGTACGTCTTACCAGACCTATTAGTGCTGAGGAGATTCAGCTTGCCCTATGGAACCTCGGTCCGGATAAGGCCCTGGGGCCTGATGGGTTTCCTCCATTCTTCTTCCGTCATTATTAGGCTATTGTGGGTCAGGATGTGGTGCAGGCTATCCAGTTAGTTTTTCAGACCAGATCTATTCCTACTAACTGGAACAGGACCCTTGTTACCCTGGTGCCGAAATGGACTGATGCCTTACTGCCGCATCATTTTCGGCCTATTAGCCTATGCACTACCCTTTATAAGATTTGTGCTCAGCTATTGGTCTCCAGATTGAGGAGGGTGATCCCTCGCCTTATTTCTCCTGAGCAGGGGGCATTCCTCACTGGTCGGTGTATCTCCGACAATATTCTGCTTGCTCAAGAGGTTATGCATGATATTCTCAGAGCCCCTGCCCTCCAGTGTCTGATGGATGTTAAGCTAGATATGGAGAGGGCTTATGATAAAGTTAGATGGGATTTCCTGGTCCAATCTCTTCAGGAGTTTGGGTTTGATGAGTTATTTGTCTCATGGATCATGTCCTGTGTCCATCGGCCCTCCTTCTCCATCATTGTTAATGGTGGTCGGTCAGATTATTTCCACTCTGAGGTGGGTCTTAGGCATGGATGCCCGCTATCGCCTTGCTTATTTATCCTCTGTGCTGATGCTTTATCTAGGGCTCTTCATCAGGTTCAGCAGACTTCTTATCTTGCTCCTTACAGTACGAGTCCCCAAGGGCCCGTGTTATCTCATATGTTATTTGCTGATGACTGCATATTGCTGGGAAGGGCCACTGTTAGTAATACTACTGCTTTTGCTTCTGTTCTTCAGTCTTACTGTAAGGCTTCTGGATAAAAAGTTAATACAGATAAATCCATTATCAGTTTCAGCCCAAGGACCAAGTCTTCTACGAGGGGTTCCATTATGCACATATTGGGTATTGATCATCAGGCTGATCACTTCTCTTATTTGGGTGTTCCTATAACTGGGAGGCGGCCACGGATCTTGATTTTAGTGGTTTGGAGTGCCATGTTCATGATAGACTGGATGGATGGCAAGTCACTGGCTTATCTATGATGGCTAGGCTCACTTTGATCCGTTCAGTTCTCATTGCTCTTCCCCTTTACATCCTTTCCAATGCTGCCATTCTGGTGACATGTTTGAGGAGAATGGAGAGGTGGTGTAGAGATTTCCTCTGGGGTTCTACGCAGGATAGCCGAGGGCTCCATCTGGTGGATTGGGATTCTGTGTGTATGCCGATCTCGGAAGGGGGGGCTTGGGATTCAATCCCTTATAGAGAGAAGGGAGGCGTTGATTGCTAGGCATGCTACGAGATTCTTGCTGGAGCCTGATTGTCTATGGAGCTTGTTTATGCGTGCTAAATATGGCGACTGGACCACCCATTCTCCACCTCAGGCGACCCATGGTTGCTCCTTCTTCTGGAAGGAGGTCTGTCGTCATGCATCGGATGTGCTTCCTCATATTTCTTGGATGATCGGTGATGGAGCGTCTGTTGATGTCCTTCGGGATACGTGGGTGGCTGATGTTCCTTTGGCCCGATGGCCCACCTTTGTCAGTATTGACATCCCCAGTGGATTGCGAGTTTCTGACCTTATTCTCCAGAATCATAGGGCTTGGCATTCACCTTTCATAACCACCCTGTTTGGTGCTGATCTGCACCGACGCATTCTTTCTATTCCCCTCCCTGTGGCTCAAACTCCAGACACTAGACTTTGGAGGCGATCCTGCTGGACTAGCGCTCCGATCAAGGATCTCATGGTGGACTCCAGACGGCCGGCCAGCCGGTCCATGGAGGCGACTTGGATTTGGAGGCTTCCCACTCACCCGCGTGTTCGGCTTTTTATTTGGAAAGTGGCTTGGGAACACCTTCCGACTTGCTCCCTCCTTTCCAGGAGGGGCATAGCGATCCAGCCTTCCTGCCCGCTATGTGGTGCTGAGGAGGAAACTATTGACCATACCATCTTCACCTACTCTAGAGCAAGATTGGCTTGGCAGATCGCGGGCTATCGGTCGCGGAATGTTTGCGGTGCCCTATCTTGTTCCTCCCTTCTGGCTTTTCTGCGGCAGGATACGAGGAGGGATTCGGGTCGGCGATGCTCTATGGCTGCCTATTTGGCTTATCAGGTCTGGCTGTCTCGAAACCGGCATATCTTTACTGCTATGGCGGACCCTCCCCATTGGATTGTTAGGACTGCCATGTCTCTTTCTGCTGAGTACATTATCCATCAGTCTACCTTGGGCTCTGATAACCCTAGCTTATGGGATTCTCCTGCTGCGTCTACAGCGCACTGGGGTACGGTCTACATCTCCTGGGAACCCCCCCACAAGGGATTGTCAAAGTCAATTTTGATGGTAGTGTTCAGGGTCGCTTGGCGGGATCGGCTTTTGTCATCCGTGGCTCTGATGGCTCGTTGATGGCGGCTGGTGGGTTTTGTCTTCTTGATCTATCTGTGTCGTCTGCGGAGTTGCACGCTGTGTGGGCTAGTATCTCTTATGCCATATGTAGCCTGGGCATTTATAGGCTCATCATTGAGAGTGACTCCATTACGGTTGTTCGATGGCTCCAACAGGATTTGCGTGACCAGCTTTCTACCAACCCTCTGGCTAGTGATATTCGCTCTATGCTTCGGCATCTTGATTCAGTTCAGATTCAGCATATATACCGGGAAGCTAACTCTGCCGCTGACTGGGTAGCTGCTTGGGTCGCCCATCATTCAGGTCCTTGGTATTGGTTACCGGGTGACTCCTACCCAAGGGTTCTCTCTCAAATCCTGTATTCTGATGTATCGGGCATGTCTTACCTAGATTAATATGATTGCACGTTGTAACCAAAAAAAAAAAAAAAAGGTAGTTGGACTAAGAGAGTAAAGGTAACTTCAATCCAGTTCAGAAAAGAGAAAAAAAGTATGACTGAAGGTCAAGTCAACTAAGACTTAGATGATGAAAATATGACTAAAGTTGATGAGTAATTGCTTTGGAGTGATGGTGGTGGCGATGAATATTTGAATCATTCGGTGTGTATTGAGGGCCTAATTTTTTATTTTCTACAAGTTTATGTTCCAAATGTGATCATTTCTTTATTTACAATTTTGTGATAGTTACTAAAGAAATAGGAGGGTAATAACTCATTTAATTCTGACCCTCATTATGATATATAATAGATCATACTTTGTTAGCCCAGATGGCAATCCAAGAGGGGGGGTGAATAGGATTCTTAAACATTTGAATACTTAAAAACTATTTTTCAAAGTAATACACAAGAAGGAATACAATAGTTGTGCTAAGAATGCAAAGTAGAGTAAAGCAGATAGAGTAGAGAGAAATAGAGATAAGCATGATAAACACAAGAATTAATAGTGGTTCGGTGTTAGCTACACCACATCCACTTCCAAGAAACTCTTGAGCTCACGCTGTAATCATCTTGATTATAGCAGAGTTGTTTTGCAAGCTCACAACTCAAACTTGTTGTTTTATAATGGGATTACAATGAACCCAGTCGATTTTCACAGGATCACCAGCACAAAACCTATTACAAGCTTTCTAGCTTGAATAAGGCCAAACTGCCTCTCCTGATTCAATCCCTTGATTGAATCAATAAATAAGTATAATAGAGAAATGGTTACAATAGAAATAAAGCTCCTCAAATGAGCAAATAAGACAATATAATCAAGATAAAAAGAAAAGAGTCTGATTAGAAGATTTCTAAAGTTGGGCTTTTCTTCTTTTCCTCAGAGATGATCTTCCTTAAGTTGAGATTGAAGCTTTGAAAGAATCTTTGATGTAAAGGCTTTTGAAGAACTAGGGCTCTCTTCTTCTCCTTTTGATTTGATAAAAATCCTTCAAGATTAACTTTCGAATACTTTGGATTTCTCTAAACTCAGTTTCAAACAAAAGGATTTTCAAATTTGAACACTATTTTCTTTCTTTTATCTCTTTTGTTCTCTTCCTTTCTTATTTTTGAAACGGTCCCTTGGCTCTTATTTATAATATCCTCTAAATCCTCTTTTAGATAAAAATTAGCCATTGAAAATGCTTGAGAATGAGTTTAGCATGGAAGAGGAAAGAGTCGTTGAAATTCGTTGAAGAAATGTCAAACTTTGGAGTCATTTCTGACACTTTTGAAATTTGCCTCTAATATGCACTACAAGAGAAATAAAATATTGCGATGCCCAAATGCGTCGCAATTGCGTCGCTAAACATGATATTGCGATGCAATAGCGACGCAATGACGACATCGCTCAACTGTCCGTCGCAATACCCATTTGTCGCAATTGCGTCGTAATATTGCGACTCTCTGCGACGCATGCAAATGCGTCGCTAAATTTAAAATTAATTTTTTTAAAAAAATTATTATTAAATATTGCGATGCACTAAATTGCGTCGCAATATTGCGACGCATCTAGCTGCATCGTAATATTTAATAATAATAGTTTTGGTATAATAGCGATGCAATTTGAGTCGCTAATGCGTCGCAAATAAAAATTTTTTAAAATATTGCGACGCAAGGTCATTGCATCGCAATATTTATTAAAAATATTTTACATATAATAGCGATGCAATTTTAGTCGCTAATGCATCACTATTAAATTTATTTTTAAATTATTATGATGCCAGGTTATTGCATCGCAATATTTAATAATAATATTTTGAAAATATTAGCGATACAATTTCAGTCGCTAATGCATTGCAAATTAAATTTTTAAAAAAATTATAAAAGATTAAAAATTAAAACGGTTAATACAATTTTGTTAAATCTAAATATTGATAGAAACATTTTTCACTCAATCCAAACAATAATCAATTTCCAAAAATAATTCATATATTAAAATTTTGAAGTTTTTACAACATAAAAAAAAAAAAAAATACATCAAGAATCTGGGCGATCACGTGGAGGCTGTGGAGGCTGAAGACTCTGCGACAAGCGGCTAACCATATCCCGCAAATAATGCATCTCATCTCGCATGTATGCAATCTCCTGATCCCGACCTCGCATACGATCCTCGAAATCCTGCTCGACCTCCTGGCGAACCTCCTCTGCAATAGATCTGCGAAGGTTGTGTAAATGCTCGGGAGGAATATCACCAGAAACTCGCGAGCTGGAGGCCTGATGTGAAAAATATGTAGAAGCTCTAGTGCCCAGACCATAGACCCTGCGGTCTCGTGGCTGGGCACCAACAGCCTCCAAAAACACACGCCGACTCTCCTCTGCTGAGAGTTCGACGGGCGTCTCCCCATCAGTAGAGTCGACCTGCGATGCCTGGGAGCGAAGCTCCTCGACTCGTGTCTTGAAATTATGAAATCAACAATAAATGAGTTAATAAATTTCTCGAAATAAAATTTTAGAAATTAAACAGATACTACATATATCTAATTTCTTACCGCAACCTCCCGTGATCGCGTGTCGACCCAGGAACCGTCCCTCCTGGTGTGTGTCGCCCTGAATAGACGAAACTCACCAGGATCTCCGCCCTCCTGCTCAGACTATAACAAAAAAAAGATATTAATACAAATATTTGTAAATAACTAAAATAGTAATTAAAATATTATGTTTTCTTACCATACGCCGTCTGTGCTCCTGAATCGAAATGGAGCCCGAAGTATGGCGGGAGAGACCCATGCCAGGACCGCCCTTCTCAGATCGGCGGTTCGTGCTGGCTGATGCGGACCTCCTGCGCCAGCCATCGGACTCCCAGCCTGCTGCCACTCGTGCCAAATACCCTCTGGCACGTGCGCAGGACGCTGACCCGATGACCTCCAACGATGAAGCATGTCGGAGTATCGGCATCGCGTCAGAGCCTCCCATGCTGCCCTAATGGCATCATGGCTGGCAGGATCCCACGTAAACTTTTTCTGCATTAAAATAAACAGTTAGTTTCTAAATTTATTAAGTTTAAGAAATTTTATATCACTGATAAATTGTATTTAATAAGTTTACCTGAAACTCAGAAAAATAAAACTCCCTCGTGGCTGGAGATACGTGGCGCCAATCGTAGCCACTGGGATCTGCACGCCTCTGAAATACGGCGCTGATGTGGCTGGATACATGATGCTGCTCAATGAATCTGTTAAAAAAATGTATGTTTATAAGTAATTGACTTAAAAACATAAACATATATTTTTAATTAGTATATACTTACATCCCCTGAGCATCAAGTCGAAGTACAGTGCGGCCGATGGTGGAAGAACTCTCGGAGGTCTGTGCCGATCGGCTGGATGGTAATACTGCTGGAGAGATCGAAGGCTGCGCCTCTGCTGGAGATCCAAACTCTCCATCTCCGATGCTCATGTGATCTGATGTAGCAGGGCTACGTCTCTGCTCACTCCGTCTGTCGTCGGTAGATCTACCTCTGCCCGTCATACTGAAAATACTAAAGATTCACACAATTAAATTACGATTAATGATTGACTATGTAAGAATTTAACACTTATAAAAAAAAGTTAAATTTTAAAAAACCTCTATGTTTAATCGGTGTCATTTGTTTCGTGAAATGTTGGTTCAACATCCGATGCCGTATCGGATTGCGAATCAGTTTCATTATCATCGGAAGGAAACCGAACATTTGCATCCGCAATTTCTTGGACATCACCATTTGGATCTCTAAGTGATGTTTCAGGAGCCCTTGTGTCGTCCTCAATTGCATGCATTTCCATCTCATCCTCTTGAAATGCAGGGCACTCGGCTGATTGACTTGATGAACTCTCCTCTAATACGATTGTTGAACGTGGGACGATTTTAGAAACGGCCCACCAATCTCGCTTGTCGTTGCGCAAACTTGGATATCCGCAGTAAAAGACTTGCTGAGCTTGGGATGCAAGGATGAATGGGTCATATTTCTGCAATCTTCGTCGATGGTTCACTTCAACCAAATTGTAGTCGTTATGAACCCTTTTGCCCACAGGAACTATCGGATCGAACCAATCACAACGAAACAATACGGTTCGTTTCATAGGCCAACCGGGATATTCAACTTCAACCACCTCTACTAACTTTCCATAATAATCCTGCATATTTGCTCCAACACTTTCTCCTTTTACACACACGCCCCAGTTCTGCGTGCCTCTTGAAGCTGCTAATCGTTCAATCTGAAATTTGTACCCATTTACAAAATAGCCAGTAGAGGTTGTTACGGTCTTCAATGGCCATTGCGATAGACATTTAATGAAAATATTGTCGGTTGTGGACCATGGACCGTTGACCTATAAATTAATAAGCTATTGACATCCAATTCAAAAAATAATAGCCATTATCGAAATTGATTGAGTGATACTACTCACAAATTCATAAAACCAGTAAGCAAACTCCGTTTCTAATTTCTGCCCAATTGCAACTTGACTGATGTCGGGATTCATCTGTCGTTGTCTATCACAAAACATCCTTATGGGATGAAAAGGATGAAAACTAATGTTAGAAATTAAATATTATGGTATATTGTTATTTAAATTTAAATTTTCAATTTAGCATTGAAGTATACACTTACTCAATATATGGATCGACTTCTCGACAGTTCATTAGGATGTAATAATGTGCTGCATTATACTCCATATCGCTAAGATTTCTTGACTTCTGCCCACCAAATGAACGGCCGATAGCTTTAAAAATTGATATTCTACCGTCATTAGCTTCTGCTTCGTCCACACATACGTCATCGTTACGACCATGATTTCGGCTCCTCGTGTGGACGTGACCCTCAAAGTAATGTGAGGCAAAAGCTGAAACTTCTTCGACCAAGTGTGCATTGCATATAGAACCTTCAACCCTTGCCTTATTACGCACATTATTTTTTAACTTCTTAAGATACCTATATGTAAAGTTGCAACAAAAAATTAACGAATTTTTCAAGCAATGAAATAATATTTGAAATGTCAACATATCTTAATGATGTATATATTTACCTCTCGAAAGGATACATCCAGCGATACTGCACGGGACCAGCTATGCTCGCTTCGTATGGCAAGTGAACCGGTAAATGCTCCATTGAGTCAAAAAAACTGGGAGGAAATATTCGCTCAAGCTTGCATAAAATAATTGGAATTTCCTCCTCAAGCCTTGCCATGGATGCAGAAGTAATGACTGCGGCAGATAACTCCTTGAAGAATAAGCTGAGCTCCGTAATTGCCTTCCAGACATGTTGCGGAAGCAACTCACGAAAAGCTATAGGTAATAACCGTTGCATGAAAACATGGCAGTCGTGCTCTTCATGCCGAACAACTTGAGCTTATGCATGTCCACACACCTACCGATATTTGAGGCATAACCATCTGGAAATTTTAACCCTCTAAGCCAGTTACATAAAACTTCTCGTGAATTTCTGTCAAGAGTGTAACATGCTTTAGGATAGGTCCCATCGGCACTCCTTCTCAAATCACCTCTTCTACAGTACTGATTAAGTTCTTCTCTTGACTTTGCAGTATCTTTTTTTTCCCGGGATGTTTAGCACCGTGTTAAATATGTTATCAAAGAAATTTTTCTCGATATGCATAACATCCAAGTTGTGCCGGATGAGATTTGTGCTCCAATAAGGCAAATCCCAAAATATACTTCGCTTCTTCCAGTTATGTTCTTTACATATACGGCCATTTATTCTATCTGCATCCGGTTCCCATGCATACATCAACCCCAAATGCTCTATAGAATCAAATAGATCCGTGCCGGACCTAACCGGTTCGGCAAATTTTGTGACTGCTTTGTTCTTCCGGAAGGCGATCAAGTTACGCCTGTAAGGATGATTTGGGGCAAGAACTTCCTATGGTTATCAAACCATGACTGCTTACCACTCTTCTGCAATGTAAATGCATCCGAATCATACATGCAATGAGGGCATGCCAGACGTCCAGCAGTGCTCCAACCAGACAACATTGCATATGCCGGAAAATCACTTATTGTCCACATCAAAGCAGCTCTCATTAAGAAATTTGTTTCATAGAAATGTCGTAGGCTACACTCCTGTTTCCCACAACATTTTCAATTCGGCCACCAACGGTTGCAGAAAGACATCAATCTTTTCCTTTGGATTTGATGGTCCTGGAACCAAAACGGTTAAAAACATTGCAGTATCTTTCATGCACTTCCACGGAGGAAGGTTATATACAGTCAGTATCACAGGCCAACATGAATACTGTTGCCCCGCTTGACCAAATGGTTGGAAGCCATCGGTACAAAGACCTAATCTCACATTCCTTATATCTTCAGCGAAATCAGGATGATTTTCATTGAAATGCTTCCAAGCCTTTGAATCTGATGGATGCCGCATTTCATCCTCTTTAGATTCATGTTCGGCATGCCATCTCATATCAGCAGCTGTTGCCTCAGATCTGTATAATCTCTGCAGGCGTGGGGTAAGAGGAAAGTAATGCATCCTCTTGTAAGGCACACTTTTCCTCCTACTTGTACCGGCTCCTCCTTCGGTGTTTTTGAACCTCGATTGCCCACAAATCTTACACCATCTCAGCTCTGAGTCTTCACCCCAAAATATCATACAATTGTTCAAGCAACAATCGATCTTATTAACTGGGAGCCCAAGCCCACGCAACAACTTCTTTGTTGCGTAAAAACTGTCTGCGGCAACATTATCATTTGGCAAAATTTCTTTGATTAACTCAGCTACAGAATTGAACGCCTTTTCTGATAATCGATGTTCTGCCTTAATATTCAACATTCGAGCAGCTGTAGAGAACTGGGAATGACCCTCACACCCAGGATACAATTCTTGATTTGCAGCACGCAACATATCATAAAATTGTTGTGCTTCTGGATTTGGTTCTTCCATAAATGTATTCTGATTGAAGTCATTACCCGATGCATTCATCACCATTTGTTCATATGTGTTTAAATTCACAAATGGTTCATCTACGGGAATTGACTCTTGTTGGCCTATAACAGCTGCTGGAATATCCTCTGGTTCACCATGACAGTACCAAACATAGTAATCAGGAACAAACCCTTCTTACACAAATGCACCTTAACAGTTTCCACATCTCTGTAGGCTTTATTCTGACACCTGTGGAAGTTGCATGGGCACCTAATCCTAGGGCCATCCATCCATTCAGGTTGGCTACATGCAAATGCGATAAATTCTTCCAATCCATTCAGAAAATCTGGATTCAGCAAGCCATCTTTTATCCTTGCATACATCCATGAGCGAGTCCCGCTCATTTTTGACCGACTTATACAAAGTCTGGTAAATCATTAAATGAAACCAAAAATAAAACTATATTAGTATTAATAAATATATAACTAAATTATTTCTTGGCACAACTAAGGTTAATAACAACCATTTAAATCATTTATAAGTACACCAATTTTTTTAGGCAACTAAGGACCCTACCATGCAAGGGCGAGCCACGGCTACGATCCTTGGCGTGCTAGCAAGGACCGATGCACAGGTTCATGGCTAAGGAGGGCTTGAGTTTGTGTCGGGCCGCAAGGCGGTGCGTTTAATCATAGACTTCACAAGAATTCAAGTGTCTTAAATAATTCTACCTTCACTCCATGTCTACAAGGTAAGGCCCTATCCCATTCAAGAATATTTTTTGTGATATGTTATTCTGCTATTAATTATCATCGATCGGTTACATTGAAATTTCGGCAGCATTTCCCCATATGTTCTCCTAAATGTGTGGTATATAAGCCACACTAGGAGAACGTATGAGCAAATGCAAACCGAAATCTCACCCCACGATGATTACTAGCAGACTAACATGTCACAAGAAATATTCCCAAACTGTCCACCAGGACAATTTGAGAATTTGCAAGACTAAGGCTTACAAATTCTCAAACGGGTCTAAAGGTTAAAGTGCTGTGATTATGGAAGTCCGAAGACAATCGAACTTATGCTTGTTATTCTTAACTTCTTGTGAATTATACATGTAATCACTAACTTTTTAAGATTATTGTGTCAAATACAAATGTTTGCGAATACTAAAATGTAAATCATTGAAACTACTAATTTGTTGCTGAAAATTAAATAATATTACAACAAACTTTTTATTTAGCATTTAATAATTTAATGCATCATTTAGTTTGCAGCAGAATATAAATAATCAAGACATAACAAATGTAAATAATTACAAATGCACAAATACTATTGCATAAACATTCTGCTTAAATTAATTATTGCATAAACATTATACAAATTAAATAATACAACAAGACTTCCTATCTAGCATTACAAATATTATTGAATAATCAAGACATAACAATCAGTCTATCCAAACAGCCCCCCTAACTAATTTTTTTTTTTTAGTGACAGTGGCCAATTTTTTTTTTTTTTTGACAGTGGCCTGGCCAGCCACGGCAGCGGCCGTGGCCGCCTTGTCCGGCCGCGGCCCGGCCATGGCCGGACAAGACAAAAAGGGGGGGGGGGGGGTTCCCCCCCCCCCCCCTTTAAAAAAAAAATTTTTTTTTTGTGACAGTGGCCTGGCCACCGTGGCCAGGCCACTGCCGGCCACGGCAGCGGCCGTGGCCGGACAAGAAATAAAAGGGGGGGGGGGGGGGGGGGTTCCCCCCCCCCCCCCTGTTAAAAATTTTTTTTTTTTTTTGTGACAGTGGCCTGGCCACCATGGCCAGGCCACTGCCGGCCACGGCAGCGGCCCCCCCTGTTAAAAATTTTTTTTTTTGTGACAGTGGCCTGGCCACCGTGGCCAGGCCACTGCCGGCCACGGCAGCGGCCGTGGCCGCCTTGTCCGGCCGCGGCCACGGCCGTGGCCGGACAAGAAAAAAGGGGGGGGGGGGGGGGGTTTCCCCCCCCCCTGTTAAAAAAAAAATTTTTTTTTTGTGACAGTGGCCTGGCCACCGTGGCCAGGCCACTGCCGGCCACGGCAGCGGCCGTGGCCGGAGAAGACGGCCACGGCAGCGGCCGTGGCCGCCTTGTCCGGCCGCGGCCACGGCCGTGGCCGGACAAGAAAAAAAGGGGGGGCGGGGGGGGGGTTCCCCCCCTGTTAAGAATTTTTTTTTTTTGTGACAGTGGCCTGGCCACCGTGGCCAGGCCACTGCCGGCCACGGCAGCGGCCATGGCCGCCTTGTCCGGCCGCGGCCACGGCCGTGGCCGGACAAGAAAAAAAGGGGGGGGGGGGCGGGGGGGGGGTTCCCCCCCCCCCCCCCCCCTGTTAAAAAAAATTTTTTTTTTTGTGACAGTGGCCTGGCCACCGTGGCCAGGCCACTGCCGGCCACGGCAGCGGCCTGTGGCCGCCTTGTCCGGCCGCGGCCACGGCCGTGGCCAGACAAGAAATAAAAGGGGGGGGGGGGGGTTCCCCCCCCCCCCCCCGCCCCCTGTTAAGAAATTTTTTTTTTTTGTGACAGTGGCCTGGCCACCATGGCCAGGCCACTGCCGGCCATGGCAGCGGCTGTGGCCGAAGGGAAATCATTAAAAAAAAATTTTTTTTTAGAGTGTAGGGGCTTACCTTGGTCGAGAGAAGAAGCCGGAGTCGGATGAGAATGCCGGGGAGCCGAAGGACCACAGGGGAGGCGCCGTAGCAGCGAGGTCGGAGCCGACAATTTTTAGAGCACGGCGGCTAGGTCAAGACGGGGAAGAAGAAGAAGAGAAGGCTGGCTTATATATAAGTACTTAGCGACGCAATTAGTTGCGTCGCTATATGGTCGCAATATTTTTTTTTAATTTATTATGTCTTAGCGACGCATTAGTGCGTCGCTAATCCATCGTTAATATGGTTTTATTATTAATTTATGAAAAAATAGCGACGCCAATAATTGCATCGCTAACTTGGCGCCAACATCCTGGGAAATTTATTTTTATTTTCTAAGAATTGCGTCGCTAAGGTTGCAATAATTTTTTAATATTTTAAATTGATTAAAATAATAACTTATTACAATAATTGCGATGCAATCAGTGCGTCGCAATAATTTTTAAATATTTTTAAATGATAATATTTAATAATTATGATGAAAAAATGCATCGTAATAATTTTTTAATATTTTAATCAGCTATATGTATTTTAATAATATAATTGCGATGCATATATTTCGTCGCAATATTTATTTATTTTTTTAAAAAAAATGTGTCGCTAAGGCATCGCAATAATTTTTTAATATTTATAAATGATAATATTTATAATTAATGTTAATAATTACGATGAAAATTATGTCGCAATATATTTTATAAAATTTTTAATTACATAAATTTATTTTAAAACATTGCGATGCAATAATTTTAAAATATTTTTTAAAACTTTTTCATAACTTCTTTTTTTGAGTAATTATAAGTGATCCGACGTTTTCGATCGATCGAAGCCCTGATCCCGATCGGCCATGACCGATCTCGGACCGTGGCAATCGGTCCGATCGGTGACGATCCAACGGTTGCGATCGATCCAAGCCCTGATCCCGATCGACCACGATTGATCTCGGATCGTGGCGATCGGTCCGATCGGCAAAGATCCGACGATTGTGATCGATCCAAGCCCTGATCCCGATCGGCCACGACCGATCCCGGACGGTTGCGATCGGTCTAAGATCGGCGATGATCCGACGGTTGTGATTGATCCAAGCCGTGATCCCGATCGGCCACGATCGATCTTGGACCGTGGCGATCGATCCGATCGGCGACGATCCGACGGTTGCGATCGATCCAAGCCCTGATCCCGATCTGCCACGATCGATCCCGGACCATTGCGATCGGTCCAAGATCGGCGATGATCCGACGATTGCGATCGATACAAGCCGTGATCCCAATCGGCCACGACCGATCTCAGACCGTGGTAATCGGTCCGATCGGTGACGATCCAACGGTTGCGATCGATCCAAGCCCTCATCCCGATCGGCCATGATCGATCTCGGACCGTGGCAATCGGTCCAATCGGCAAAGATCCGACGGTTGTGATCGATCCAAGCCCTGATCCCGGTCGGCCACGACCGATCCCGAACCATTGCGATCGGTCCAAGATCGCTGGCGATCTGACGGTTGCAATCGATCCAAGCCCTGATCCCGATCGGCCACGACTGATCTCGGACCGTGGCGATCGGTCCGATCGGCAAAGATCCGACGGTTGTGATCGATCCAAGCCCTGATCCCGATCGGCCACGACCGATCCTGGACGGTTGCGATCGGTCCAAGATCGGCGATGATCCGACGGTTGCGATCGATCCAAGCCGTGATCCCGATCGGCCACGACCGATCTCGGACCGTGGCGATCGGTCCGATCGGCGACAATCCGACGGTTGCGATCGATCCAAGCCCTGATCCCGATCGGCCACGACCGATCCCGGACCGTTGCGATCGGTCCAAGATCGGCGACGATCCGACGGTTGCGATCGATCAAAGCCATGATCCCGATCGGCCACGACCGATCTCGGATCGTGGCGATCGATCCGATCGGTGACGATCCAACGGTTGCGATCGATCCAAGCCCTCATCCTGATCGGCCACGACCGATCTCAGACCATGGCAATCGATCCGATCGGCAAAGATCCGACGGTTGTGATCGATCCAAGCCCTGATCCCGATCAGCCACGAACGATCCCGGACCATTGCGATCGGTCCAAGATCGCTGGCGATCTGACGGTTGCAATCGATCCAAGCCCTGATCCCGATCGGCCACGACCGATCTCGGACCGTGGCAATCGGTCCGATCGGCAAAGATCCGACGGTTGCGATCGATCCAAGCCCTGATCCCGATCGGCCACAACCGATCCCGGACCGTTGCGATCGGTCCAAGATCAGCGATGATCCAACGGTTGCGATCGATCCAAGCCGTGATTCCGATCAGCCACGACCGATCTCGGACCGTGGCGATCGGTCCAATCGGCGACGATCCGACGGTTGCGATCGATCCAAGCCCTGAGCCCGATCGGCCACGACCGATCCCGGATCGTTGCGATCGGTCCAAGATCGGCGACGATCCAACGGTTGCGATCGATCCAAGCCGTGATCCCGATCGGCCACGACCGATCTCGGACCGTGGCAATCGGTCCGATCGGTGACGATCCAATGGTTGCGATCGATCCAAGCCCTCATCCTGATCGGCCATGACCGATTCCAGACCGATGCGATCGGTCCGACATCGCTGGCGATCCGACGGTTCCAATCGATCCAAGCCATGATCCCGATCGGCCACGACCGATCTCGAACCATGGCGATCTGTCCGATCGATGACGATCCGAGGGTTGCGATCGATCCAAGCCCTTATTCTGATCGGTCACGATCGATTTTGGACCGATCGCTATTTAACATAATTAATTTTTTTAAATATAATACGACACAAAGGGTAGCATGGTAATTTTTAATATGATAATTATATTATAAAAAATTAATTTTAATTATAATAATTACGATGCAACAAGTGCATCGCTATATTAAAACATAATTTCCTTAATTAATTTTTTGGTTCATTACGTCGCTAATGCGTCGCTATTTAACATAATTAATTTTTTAAAAACATTGAAATGCACTGTGTTACGTCGTAATTATTTTTTCTCATATTTATACTTTATAAAATTTAATTTTATTTAAAATAATTGTGATGCATTTATTGCGTCGCTAAATTAAAAATAATTTTAATTTATTTTCTGGTTTATTGCGTCGCTAATGCGTCGCTATTTAAAATATTTAATTTTTTTTAAAACATTGCGACGCACTAAATGAATCTTAATATTTTTTTAAATATTTATACTTTAAAAAATTTAATTTCATTTAAATTATTTGCGACGCAATTGGTGCGTCGCTAAATTAAAAATAATTTTTCTAATTTTCTAGTTTGTTGCGTCGCTAATGCATCACTATTTAATATATTTAATTCTTTTAAAAATATTACGACGCACTGTGTTGCATCGCAATATTTTTTTCTGATATTTAAATTTTATAAAATTTAATTTTATTTAAATTATTTGCGACGCAACTGGTGCGTCGCTAAATTAAAAATAATTTCTCTAATTTTCTGTTTTATTGCGTCACTAATGCGTCGCTATTTAACATATTTAATTCTGTTACAAAAAATTGCGACGCACTAAGTTGCATCGCAATATTTTTTTTTTGATATTTAAATTTTATAAAAAAAATTAATTTAAAAATATTGCGATGCATTATTTGCGTGGCAATATTAAAATATTATTTTTTTTTAATTTTTGGTTAATTGAGTCACTAATGCATCGCTAATTGCATCGCAATATTTTGTTGTCACAGAGACGTCGCAAAATGGTCGCAATTTAGCGACGCATAATTGCGTCGCTAAACTTGCGTCGCTATTTCAGTATTTTCTTGTAGTGATGTTAGAGTCATCTCTAGCAAGACTTAGAGTTGGTTCTAACACGGGATATATGAAACATGAACATCCGCCCATCATAGAGTCAGCTCTGGCTTTTCGAGGGATCGATACCTTTTTTATGTGGGAGTCAGCTCTTGAATGCGGGAGCCGGCTCTACTAAAGCCCTAAAAAATATACTCTCTGTATAACCATTAGAGTTGGCTCTAATTTGATGCAGAAATGAGGACTTTCTGTCTTTCTGATAAAGTCGGCTCTATAATCTTTGTAGAAGTTGGTTTTATCGCGTGCCAAAAGTGTCAAACTATTTCGATATGCTCCAGAGTTGGCTCTAATACTTCTAGAGTTAGGTCTAAATACTAAAACTTGACACTTGACACTAGACATAGAGTCAAACTCAATTTTTCTCAGATTTTAATTAATTAAATAATTAAATTTCTGAAATACTTAATCAAAATCATTAGTAACGCAAGGAATATACTCATGTGATTTTTATTATTCATCAAAATCAATAATTAGGTTAATATACTTCATGTTCAGCATGTGTGATTTTAATCAAATGGCCATTATATTGTCTTAAAGACTAATGGTATCTTTATATATATTTTGGTGATGGTTGGTTAATTAGGAGTTAGTCTGGTTTGATGTTATACAAGAATCCACTAAAAAAGGTGGTAATCCCTGAGTCTGAATCTATTTTTACTTATGTAGTAATATTTGATTTGTTATGTGGTTGATTGAGATTAAAAATAATTTTAAATATGATACAAAATTAAAATGGATAGTATGTAAATAAATTTTATGGTTTAAAACTTAACAAAAGGAAATGAGTCATCTATTGTTACTCTTCTTAATTGAGATTACCTAATAATTTAATTTTGAATAAGAATCAGTAGCATCATATTCTAATGAAATTAATTTGTTGTCTATTTTCATGAATTCAAAGGAAATGAGCAATGAAAAAAATACAGAGGCGGTGTTCGATTTAAGTTAAACATATAGGAAGTCTTGATGAATTTTTTTTTCAAAATTTAAAGTCAAATTAGTTATTTATCCATTAAAAAAAGATAAATCTCTTAATGAGGAAAGATATTGAAAAAGTTGGAATAAGTTTTTCTAAAATAACATAGAGGATTTTGATTGAAAAAAGGAAAGAAAACTCTCCTCTAAAGCTTTAACAATAATATCTAAATTAGTCTCAAGTTTCTAAAATCAATAATAATTTGAAACTAAACTATCAATTTTAGCCGCTAAAAAAGAAAATATAAATGATCGCATTCAATCATTCCCTTTTCCATTTTATAGATTATATTTTGGAATCAATGCAAAAATAAATGGTTTTTCAAAAAGAACTTAAAATTAAATTATTAATTTATCCATCAAAGAAAGAAAAATTTAGACCAATTATGGATCTCTTAATGTCACGAACCCACATTTTTAGTTGAGAGTCGCAATAACTACCGCATATTCATAAGAAATTCCTTATAAATATGTAAGGCGTCATCAAATGATACCTTATCTCAGTAGTATTAATTGAGTTCTAAAATTTAAAAGTTCTCAAGTAATTTAAAAAAAAACATTTAGCCATAAACCATTGTAAAACACTAAGTCTTAACAAAATTATGTAAGAAAACTTCTTTATTCTCTTCACATATCTAAGCACTCTCTTTATAGTATTCTCATGTAGCCTATTAAGCAAAATATGAAAAAAAAAAAGATAAAATAACCATGAGCTCCATAGTCCAATAAGCAATGATGTTATTTATAAATATAACATAATATTAATATACAAATGCAGTTTATTAGTTCAAACAAATAATTTGTATCTTTTAAAATCTTAGTTCTTGTTTTGTCATGTTATCTAACTCTAGTTTTTATTGTGTCTTGTCATATAATCTTAATATACTAAAATCATATCACCAGTGTTTTAGTCATACAAGCATAGTATTAACTAAAGTATAGGCTCCAAGGTTATGGGCATTATTAGTGTATAATCATCATAGGTGGAATATCAATCGAATATATCTTTCAAAGTCATAGGTTTTTTAGCGTATAGCCTCATTGGTAGATATCCAAGTCATCCAGCATAATCAGGTTTATAATTTTTTATTTAGTTTCATCACCTCTCATTAAATCTTATTAATGATTAGTCCAATACCTTTATCAATTTATTTTATATTTCAACAACTTTATTCATTTAATATTTATCCATGTTTTTGGCATAGAAATTTTTATGGGTAGATATTTCATTTGGAGATGCATGGAGCGATCAATGAGGAGAGGTTGTTTGTTGTGCAACATCGCTAGTTAGCCAAAGAGGACTTGTTGTTAACATCATGTGGTTTGATAGAAGTTTTTTTTTTTTCTTCTGACAAATAATTACACCATACACCATCCTCATCATTAAATATGTTTTAAAATTGGGTTAATTACATCAAGAATATATAAACTTATTTGGGATTTTCAATTGAGTTCATATACTATTTTTATTTTTAATTAAGTATATCAACTCATATGAATTTTTTGATTAAGCATATTTTTAATAACCGTCAATGATGACTTGATGGAGCATATAACGGTTGTTAATGATAAATTGAGTATACTTTTTTAAAATTTTAGTATATCAACTTAGAAATGTTTTTAATTGAGTATACTAACTCATAAAAGTTTTTAATAAGTATACTTAATTAAGTACAGTTACCATTTCTCATAAATGTTTGACAAACTAATCAATCAAAAAAATTTATATAAAAATTTTATACATAATAATATAAAGGAGAAATATTATTATCTATTTGTTCATAGAAAAATCATATGAAAGAAGGTTAAGTAGCAAGATAGTGACTTTTAGATTGCTTGATTAATAGTAAATAAATTAATAAGAAAAATTATAATTTAAATATATATTTTTTATATTATAAACTTTTGATGCGTTACGAATACATTTTTCAACAAAAGTATTTTGCCCTCTTCTAAAGGCTACATAACTCTCTGCAAAGGCTATTTAGCTCTGCCACATAAAGTTCGATGTTAAAAAGGTGTCAAGGATAGTCCCTTGTAGTTCTTCTATACATATTCTTTATAGTTAAATAAAAAACTTTTATGGATTGATATACTCAATTGAAAAACTTTATAAGTTTATATATTTAATTAAAAAAAAGTATTTAAGTCATCATTGAAGGCTATCACATGGTCTGTCAAGTGATCATCGATGGCCATCAAAAATATACTTGATTGAAAATTTTATATAAATTGGAATACTTCATTGAAAAAAATAGTATAGGAACTCAATTGAAAATTTCTAAATAAATTTATGTACTCCTGGTGTAATTTTCTCTTTTGAATAGTTAAAATTGTATCATATTACTACAAAATATGATAAAATACTTAATGAAAATATAAAGTTTAATCCATTATGTTTCTTTAAATCGATACAATAATATTAAGTGATATTCAAATACATATAATACCTTACCTATTGTATAATATAAGTTACTAAAATTTCTTCTTTATGATTATAGTAGCTTTAAAAAATAAACCTTTTGTAGAATAATGTTAGAAATTTTATTATTTTATTATATAAAAAGGTCTCAGTTTTAAACAACTTATTTAATAATCCCATATCAAGTGTTTTCAAGGTTTAGCCGATTGGTGATCAGACACGTGCACTCACTTGGTTTGATTGGTTATGTTATGCATGTGGCATGGCTAGAGCTGATCAACTATTAGGCTAGGCTAGGTTTAAGCAAGCTTACGTTGGCTAGAATTGATTCTCATACCCATGGTTGGCCTAGCCCAATCATGAGACCTATGTCTTTGCCCAAGCTTGAACTAATTTTAAAGAGTCAATCTTAGGACAAAACATTAGGCCTAAATTCCTTTTTTTTTCCTCGTTTAGGATAAAATTAAGGGGCTAAGCTAAGTGGACTAGGTGGGCCGCTTAGCTTATGATTTGTTCTAAAATATCTTAGGATCACACCGTGCTATTTTTTAATTTTTCTAAATCTAGTTTGATTTTTAGGTTGATTTGTTTTTAACCCAAATCCATGCATCCCATAAGTTTATTTTTAGTATCCATGCTCATAAAATTTTAGGCTGATCTAGATAGGTTGAGCAAGCCACCTAGCTTGCCACCAACTTTTGGTATGATATGGTAAGGTGTGTACATTGTCCTGCCATATCTTACATATGCACTTACGTGGCTATTGTTTTTGGTTATATTCCCGGACCATATTTAATTGGTTTTCACATATGTAATATAAGTGCTATAAAGTTTAATAACTTCGCTAGACACACACATTCAAAAATTCTAAGCTTGATTTTAAGTTGAACTTAAATTCAAGATGATTTATTCTCTAAGATAAAAATATTACAAATATTATTAAGTCTTTATTCCGTGCGAACGTAGGCAAGTTATCAGTGCCTTCAGTGCGATACCCTTTCAGAGTTATTTAGATTGAGTCCTCCATAAGTAGTCCAATCCCAAGAGCTCTCCTTCTTTCTATCATTTCTTATTTTATTTTCTTTTATTCTTAATTTTTTTTAAATCCATAGGCAGCTCAAAGACTCGTTGAGCCAAATCTCAGCCAATCATGCATGCTCTTGATAAGAGGATGTAGACAAAGTTGGATCATTCTATCTCAAAGATAACTTTGCTGGATATTTGCATGAGGGGATGAGTTCGTTCCTACGACTCTATTCTTATATATTTCATTTCATGCACATCTTTCTTATTCTTTTCTCTTATTTTTTTATATTTTTAAAATCATTTTATCATTGTTTTGTATGTTATTATATCTGAATATTAAAAATTATGGTAATTCAAAGTAATACTCCAGCAGCTTAGAGAGGTTGAGCCTACACGTTTCCTTTGGTGGGTAGCGGGCGTGTTCCTTGAATCGTTAAACCATCAAAAAGAACAGAAGAAAAAAAAACAAAAAAAGAAAAGTCTTGATTCCAAAAGCCGTCACCTTTTTTTTTTTTTTTCTTGTACTTCGACTCATATATTGCAAGTAGGTTAACCTTCTGCGACAGGGATTTTCCACCTAGCGGTGGTTGCCGGAAAATCTTCTCCAAGGCCTGCCGTACTACGAGCCTCGGCCCTTCCGCCGTCAGCATCACCAGACTCCACCTTACCACCAAAACGCTTTCGATCTCATCTTCGTGGCGTTAGGCTTGGAGCCAACTCGAAGAAAGCGTTTTTCGTCTATTAAAGGACGCGCGCGACCTTCTGCAATGGGCTTTTCAGCTGATCAGCTGGTCGGAGGTCAAAAATCCAAGAGGGGTTATCGGTCGGCTCCTGGTCGGAGGCAACCACTCTCCATGCAATTAACAGAATAGCGCGGGTTAAAACGGCCATTTAAATTAAAATTGAAGCGGCTTCTTTTGAGAAATTTAAATACACTGCAAAAATTACTTTTTGCACCTAAAAATTTAAAAATTTTGGATTGCTCTCCGCATCCTAGATTTTCTCTCTATGGCCCCTAAAATATAAAAAATAATTAAATTACCCTTAAAACCCTCTCATCCTATTTTTTTCTCTTCACACCCAACCCGACACCCTCTTCCCTTGCCCTTTCTTCCCGACGGCAGCTACCGATAGCCCCGGAAGCATGCCACGTGAGTGAAGGTGTACGACGGTGAACGGTGATAATATCAACACATGGAATACTCATGACTACGATGGATCACCATGCCAACAGAAAGAACACATATTGACAAAGACATCGGATAGAACATGGATCGAGCACCAGAGAAGCTAACTAGGAAAAAGGAGGTCGGCTACCCAAGTTTCAGTTTGATCATATTGATGCTTGATAACATCCAAATTTTTTTTTTGGAGTGTAATAGCAAAGGATATGTGGAAGTAAAGCTGAAACAGAGCACAGCTAAAGAAGAGAGTCTTGACTCACCAAGATAATTCACCTCCCTACCGTACCCGTGAACACAAAAGACCTCCCCGAAGGCAAGCCCAATGTCCCTAGGCATGTCGAACCAAGTCTTGCTGGCCCTCATGTGCAGGTAATTTAAGCTGCGGAGCTCATAGTCCTTAACATGCCAGGTGAACCAACTGAACAGATTCATGAATCTATTCGGCCCAACAGAGCCAAATAAGGATGCTTTGTTCGGCTCTATAAGTTGAACAGAGAGGTTCTATTTGACATACTAGGGATGAATGAAGCACGATCCAAAAAAAAAAAAAGCTAAAAAATAGATTAAAAAATAAATCTTTGCGTTCATAAAATTTTCTTAAACCGCTAGTTTCTTGTTCATTATTGAAATGAACCTTCAAATCTCTTCAAACAAGGGATTTAGATGCTGGTTAATGGATTGAGAGGAATAAGGATGTGATAAGCTGAAACAATGAGGATATAATGGTCAATACACAATAAAGTAAATTGGGTATTTTATTTTTTAAGTGTGGGGGGTAGAAAGTAGTTTCTGTGGTGCATTTAGAAATACCCGTGTCTTTCTTTCATCCCTTCAGGGCATAATAGTAATCTTACATATTGCTGGAAGGCAACATCCATCGCACATGGCCGGCGTTGTTCTGCTCTGAAAAATTGAAGGTAAACGAGCCGAACATCCTACCACCAAAAGTGTTCCGATGCCACGTGGCCTAATACTATTGGATAGACAAGTGAGATAGTACACATTGGCCGCTATGCCTTTCTATGTAGGGGTGCAATTTGAGCTGGGTTCAACCCGAATCCGACCCGCGGAACCCGATTTGCAGCAGTACTCAAACTCTAATTTGCTTAACCTGAATCCAAAGGATCTGGGTTAAACTCGGACCGATTTGCAACTTGAGCCGGATTAGGATTGCAGTCAATCCGAACCCGAGAAAACCCGAACCCACAAAGCCACAAGCAGCAGGCCCACTGGTGTTGTGGAAGTGATGATTTAACCTTGTTTGTTAGGTTTAAAGTATGTAGAGCTGACAATAGTTTTGTGAAAGTGATGATTCTTGGCATGAATATTCCACCAAAACCTTCATTATCTTTTAAAATGAGCAATATACCTTTAACCATTGTATTTTATCATGTAATGTTGGTGGGCCAAACTAGTGTCTTTATTTTTTAAATTATCTTCTTTGAGACATTTGTAACTTCTAATATGAAGTTTGTCAAAATTTTATGAAAGCATCTAGAAAGAGGTGATGAGCAGAAAACTAAAACATCTGGGAAAAGGGTGATGAATAAAAAATCAGAGAGCTTTGGATGGCGAATGCAGTCTCGCTACTTGGAAAAGATTTCTCATACCATACTTATGTGGTCTTCTAACTGGCTCTTTATATTGTCTCAATATTTTCTGCTTTCGAAGGATAAAGGTGACTTCATCAATGCATATAGTGGCTATTGAAATGTTATGCAACATTTGGATTACTTTGGATATGTTTTGGTTTAAGAATGTCCTTTTTTTTTGTTTAGTCTTATGTAAAAGATGTATATTTTTAGACATGTAATTTGAAATATGAAGCTTGTTTGTTTCAAACTTCAGCTTGTTTGTACAATGTAAAGCTTATTTGTTTCAAACTTTAGCTTATTTGTGCAATGTTAAGCTTGTTTGTTTCAGATTGTCTTTTTTTTTTTCTATCAACCCGAATTCCAACCCAAAACTCAACCCGAACCCGATTTTTAAAAATAGGGTTAGGGTTGAGGTTTTACAAATAGGTTAGGATTAGGGTTAGGGTTGACATTTTACAAATAGGGTTAGGGTTAGGGTTCAAGAAAACTTGAGTTTCATGAGCTCGAGTTGCACCCCTATTTCTACGTGGTACTGCAGACGAGCGCCAGAACACTCTCAGCACAAAATTGGGCCGGATACAACAGCAACGAAGCCTTGCGATTATTAGAGAATTGATCATAATTTTAGAATAGTTTTTTATTTTTGTACATTTTTTCTTTAAATTTTAAATTTTATCCATTATTAAAGAATTAATCATAATTTTAGGATAGTTTTCTATCTTTGTATACCCAATTTTGTGTATATATTCACACCTAATCAATAAAAAATAAAACCATTGTTTCTTAATATTCCTCTCTATTTCAACATTATGGTATCGAGCCTAATCTTCTTGGGCATTTTTTTTTTTTTTCTAGATGGCTTCTAATGCAACCTTCTCCTCCACCAACGATTATATCACCATCCCCAGTATCCTCAACATTCTATCCTTCATGGAGCCTTCAAATCCAATCTCTTTTCTTGAAGGTTATGACCTTCATCACTTTATTGATGGCATTCATACTCCACCACCACCCACCATCACCATCAATGATATTGCATCCCCATCTCTCCTCATCACCTTCTTATATTTTAAGTCTAACAAACTCTTTTGAACTCCATAGAGACCTTATATTTTAAGTCCAACGACTCTTTTGAACTCCATAGAGATATATATATAGAGAGAGAGCATGCTAAAAGTCTGCCTCTCTCTCTCTCTCTCTCCCTCGAACTACATTAATTCCTTCCTCTTTTCGCCCCTACTGCCTGGCCAGTACCCTCACCACCCATACCCATGCCATCTATGGCCACCTCCTAGCCTCCGCCTCCCTCAATAAGACCGTGATGGTATGGTCTTGCTCCTCCGTTGAAACCCTTGCCACCCTCTTCAGCCACTCCGAAGGCGTCTCCGACATCGCCTACTCATACTCCTACTATGTATGCTTTGCCTCTGACGACCGCACCATCCGCATCTGGGACGTCCGCTCTCCGCTGGCGAGTGCGTCAAGGTCCTCCGCGGTCACTCCTCCTTGGTCTTCTGCATCAACTTCAACCCCCAATCCAACCTCATCGTCTCCGGCTCCTTCAACCAGACCAAACCGCTTTCACAAAGCCACTTCCAAAAATTACATATCAAGATTGGCATCTCCTCCGGAGGGGGCATATTAGAGAATTAACCATAATTCTAAGATAATTTTCTATCTTTGTACAACTTTCTTTTAAATTTTAAATTCTAGCCACTATTAGAGAATCAACATAATTCTAGGATAGTTTCCTGTATTTGTACAACTTTTCTTTAAATTTTAAATTCTAGCCATAATTCTAAAATAGTTTTCTATCCTTGTATAGCCAATTATATATAAATGAAGCCATTGTTTTTCAATATTAAATAGAGAGAATCGCTCCTAATAAATGAAAAAGTGAAGTCATTGTTTCTCAATATTGAAATAGAGAGAAGAATATTGAGAACAATGGCTTCACTTTTTTATTAATTAAGACTGAATATATATATACAAAATTGGATATATAAAGATGAAAATTATTCTATAATTAATTCTCTAATAATGACTAGAATTTAAAATTAAAAAAAATTGTACAAAATAGAAAACTATCCTATAATTATTATTAATTTTTTAATAATAACTAGAATTTAAAATTAAAAAAAGCTGTATAAAGATAAGAAACTATCCTACGGTTAATTCTCTAATAGCGGTTGTGACTTCGCTGCGGCTATTGGCCGGAAACAATCAATCTTTAATTCTCCTTGATATTGAGTCTATTTTTAAAATTAAAAATTAAAAAATATTTTATTATTTTTATTTTTTTTTTTATATATACATATTTTTACACAAATAAATAAATAATAAAATTAAACTTAATTGTGTTCTAAATATATTTAAACTTTGATGCAATCATTTTCTCTATCACGAAATCTATATATTTATAAATTTTAAAAGTAAAAAATAATTTTAAAAAAGTAATATATATAATTAACCACTATTTTTTTTTGTCTGACATGTTTGGATTATCAATGAGATTGGAGTGGATGGATATATTAGATTGAGAAATATAGAGGTGACCTGAGATTGATATTTTTATTTTTTTTTGCTCCTTCAAACATAAAATTATATTGAGAACCTAATTCCACCTAATCTGAATGGTCAATGTCATTAAATTTTAGCATGATTAAGAGAGCTGTCCCATAATAATATATAATAACAGAAAAAAAATCCCCTCACTCTGCATGTTTTTTTTTTTTTTTTTGCCTCTTTTATTTCTTTCTTTCTACTGCATGCTGACGTCAAAAAAAAAGTTGTGATTGCTATGACTTCTATGCTTATTTTGTTTGGTTTTAAAGGATTATTATTATTATTATTATTATTATTATTATTATTATTATTATTAACTTAAAGCAGAGATGGTGGCTAAAATAAACAGTAGGGTGCGCAGCAGTTGCGTTCGACGTTGGTTGCCTCGGCGGAGGCTCGAATAGGAGATCCGGTCTCCGAGCTATCTTTATTTTCCTCTGTTTCTCTTTGTTAGCCGATCGGAATCAAAGAAAGCATCGAGGTTTCTTTCGATTTCTAGCGTTCTCCTGGGGGAAATACCAAGGTATGGCTCTCTCTCTCTCTCTCTCTGCTGCTGCTCTGTAGCTAAGTTGGTGGATCTCTAATGGTGCTGTCTCTATTTGGATTCTTTTGAGATTTTGTGGTTCTTCGTTGTTGCGTAGGATTTCTCTCTCTCTGTTGATTGTTTCTTGGGGAAGGTTAGATGAGAGAGTTTGCTGCATTTAGATCTCCATTAGAGTTACTTGGAGACGATTTCTTCGTGTTTTTTTTTTTTTTAACTGATGATTTTTCTTACTTTTTTCTGCTTTAGTTTTGATTTGACAACGGCAACAAATTTCCGCTTGGATTAGATTGGATTTTTACAGTCAATTCCGTTCTCTTTTTTTTTTTTTACGGGTTTTTTTCTCTTTCTCCAGCAGTTATCTTGATTTTGCATAGTTTTAAAGTGCGTTAAAATTTAACAAAATCTCTTCACGCGATATATTTAAGGTTAGTAGACTTTTCCGAATTCAATGTTTTTTTTTTTTAAATACCTTTGTATTGACCTTCCATTTACTTTCGCCGAAACATCTTCACTTACAAATGTAAAATTTTTAAAAAAAGTTTCATGGTTTTGAAATTTAAAACTTCAAAATTAATATTTTTACAACTTTTTTTTTTCCTCCAAAGAATTCTCTCTTTCTTCTCATTTGGTGATTCCTGGTGGTTCAAAAATACTATTGTTTCGAGGAATTTAGTGGGCATTCCAGCTGCTGTCAACGCTTTTCGTCATGATGCGTTCTTTTATTAATCATTTCATATTGAACTTTTTCAAAGAAGACGGGCTTGAATCTAGAATTGGGCTTGATTATATATATATATATATATATATATATGTATGTATGTATGTGTAAAGATGAAGTGAGCTGTGTGGATGTGACATCATCCGCAGTTCTTTCAATGGTTCCGGTAGGCTTTAGGCCGTTTGGCAGAGATTTAGGTTTTGGATGGATAAAATTACTTTTAAATATTTTTAAGATATTTAGTAAAAATTCTTGAAAGCACCTTTAAGATAACACAAAAAAAAAAAAAAAGTTGAATCTTTTACTGAAAAATCTATTTTTGTTGAAAGTAACTACATTTAACATTATAACATAATATATATATAAATATCATATATTATATTATATAATTATATAGTGTAAAATAAGATAATATATAGTATTACTGGTATCACATTATTATATCATATTATATTATGTTATAATTTGCATATTACTATAGTAAATATAGAAGATAAATATTATCTAATAATAAATATTATTTAATAATAATATTAAAATAATATAATTATTAAATAATAATAAAAATATTATAATAGTATTATATTATTAACATTATTACATTAGAATAATATTTTTTTCTTATATTACATTGTAATATTATAGTATGATATATTTTAATATTGTTGTAATAATTGATAATTAATAATAATTTTAATAAAGTTTTGATAACATAAATGGTTAGACAATTGAAAGCATTATGCGATATCTTTTATTGTTTTTATTTTAAAAGTGTTTTTTTAGTTTGATTACTAAATATTTGTTAAAGTCTTGTAATGCTTTAAAAATATAATTACCATCAATTTTTTCATCAAAAGCTCTACTACCAACCATTCCATTATACGTGGCCGTCATTTCAATGTCTTGGTAGTGTACGTTGAAAGGAAGAAGTGGACTTATTACCACAAAATGAATGGGTGATTGGTGAAATGAATTAAACCCAAACGAACCTGTTTGCTGAAAAATTAGTTACCATTTCTAGCTTTGAAATAAAATTTGAAATATGATTTTGTGGGTTTTTGCTTAGCATTAATGGTTTGCAAATTTTGGCAGATGTTAAATCTCCTAAAATTTTAGGAGAAGGTGAATGGATATCAAAGTCATATTTTTTGTTTTGTGGGGGTTGGGTTGCACTTTTCATATGTGTCCAACAATTTAGATTGCAAATTGCATGAAATTCAGCCGTCCATTTCCCACAATTTTCTTTAATTTAAATGAAATTAGTTGTTTGGATTAGGTTAAAAGCTAATTTGGCCATTGGAAATGGTATTCATTGGATAATCTTTGTACTGGTGTTTTGTTTTTGTTTTTATCTTATTTTATTTTATTTTATTTTTTGCTTATGTGAGATTTTGCTATTTTTGATGATTTGAAATTCAACACCCCATGTAATTGGGAAAAGGCTTAGATGAGTTGAACTGAGTTGAAACTCAACCACATATGGAGGAAGAAAAAGGAGGAAAAAGAAGAAGAAAATGAAAAGATTAAGAAAGGAAGGAAGATGACGAAGAAAAGGAAAAAAAATAATGCGAGAAAAAAAAGAAAGAAAATAAGTAAAGAAAGAATTAAAAAGAAAATAAAAGGAAAGAAGGAAGGAAGGAAAGGAAAAAAAAAAAAATAAGGAAGAAGAAAAGAAGGAGAAGAAGAATAAGGAAAAGGGAAGAAAGAAGATAGAAAGAAATAAACAAAGAAAAGAAAGAAGTAAAAGGAAGAAAAAAAAAAAGGAAAGAGAAGAGATGGGTCCATATTCAATTGGGATGGCGAGTTTAAAACCTCATTTCCAATGTTGTATTTTGCAAAAAGGAAATATCTTCTGTAGTATAAACATAAAAAAATCAGGAGAGAGAGAGAGAGAAAGCAATGCCAAAAGGTGAAACACCACCTAGTTTCAGTCCCTACTGCTTCCTACTTATGTTTATATTTTCTGGTCCTCACATGGTTGATTTTGATCAAATGAAATGCCCTTTGATTCCTTATTGCTACTCTGCTTCTATCCAAGTGCTATAAAATATGAGTGCTGTTCATTATCTTGTTTAGTTTTATAAACTCACGATTGATTTTCTTTTACTAGCTTTGTAGTTTGTCTTTCTAATCTCTGCTTATTTGTTTGGAAAGATGATGTGACGGAAGGTTGGTCATATTGACTTCATTGGACACCTTTACTTCAAGTGAACTGCATTATTGACAGCAATACAGTGTTATATTGCCATTGAGGTGCTTGCTGGTCTGGTCGCTATTGAGGATCCAACATTTTAGATTAGTTGGCTGGATGCATTGATGGAGAGACTACTCTGCAGAGCAGAACAGAATTCTAGATTATATGCATTCATTTCCCATAGAAGTTTAATCCATGAATACAAGATCTCAAACATCATTGCACAGTCTGTCTCACGAAAGATGAAGAAGTGGTTTGAGGTGTCATATTAGTGTTTCATTTACATTGCTGGTTTTGAGGTATGGGATGATGAAAAAATCCATCGGTGGAAACATCTCTTTATAATCCATTTTCTCGCAATTCTTCTGACCATCTGCGGTTGCTGAATGTCAGAGAACCGCCTGCAGTTCAAAATCTAGAAAATGGGTCCCAAGTAGTCCCAGCCGATGCATTATTCTCCAATCTTTCGATGCCAAGAAATCTTTCTGACAGAGAGCTACAAGCTCTGCAGATTTGGAACCATTTGCAGCACATAATCAGTCAAGCAGAGGGTTTGCCTCATGCAGTTGAGGCTATCAAGGAAGCAGGAACCGCATGGGAAAGCCTTATGGTTTCGGTTGAAGGTCTAAGACCGATTGGTTCTGGAAGTGCCAGTGAACTTCAGAAAGTGAAGCAGAAGCAGTGCCTATATTCTATTAACAGAATGAATGCTTCAGGATTTGGCGATGGCGCTTTTAGGTTGGAGATTCCATGTGGTTTGGTTCAGGGTTCCTCCATTACTTTTATTGGCACTCCTGGTGGTTTTCTGGGTGATTTCCGGATCGATTTAACCGGAGCAACACTTCCAGGGGAACAAGATCCTCCAATTATTTTGCATTACAATGTTCGTTTGCATGGTGATAGAATTACAGAGGATCCAGTAATTGTCCAAAACACATGGACTGTAGCCCATGATTGGGGTGCAGAGGAGCGTTGCCCTTCTCCTAATCATGATGATAATAAGAAAGGTATTAATTGTTTACAGAAATTCTAATCATGATTAAGGTTGCTTACCATCTATTTATTATGGTCTCACTTTAAAATATGAAATTGAGGTTGATATCTTACTCTCTAATGTGCTTGATTTGTTTCTTTCTTCACTGAACCAATTTGTGTTTTGTTCTCGTGCACATTGTACATCAATTAGTTTCCTCTTATTATTTATTGTTACTCAAGTCTTAATTTTTCTTTTGCAGTAGCGATATAATTAGCTTCATGTATGATTTCCTTGAAGTAGTGGGATCACGGTGCTGTGGTTATCATATTATTGGGTTTTTTTCCCTTAACCAGGAAGCTTCAGGTTTTCACCCAAAAAAAAAAAAATCTATTCTTATCTACAACTTTGACTTACAATCTGTAACTTTGAGGTGAATGTAATTCCTACATCAGACCTTCAGTCATTTAATAATATGAAGGAATCACAGATAATTTCTTCTTGATTGCATGAGTTTAGACCTAGGAGGCCAGTAATGATGGATGATAGGATCCTAACCATGCAAAGATATTTAGATATATAAGTTCAATAGTCATAACCAGTGGTGTGGATTCTTGTTCTAAATGCCACCATTTATTTTTGCACTAAGCATAATATTGTGCTGTGGTTTTGGTTCTTAAGAGTGTCCTATGTACAGGTGCCCATGTACTTATTACACAGGCACACACATGATGTGTGGACACAAACCTTGTTGATCAACTAGATGAACCTCCCTAGCAAGGTAATTGTGAAAGCTTAATTTATTTTTCCCTGCTATGACTATTCAATTCAAGGACCAAGGTTAGCATTATTTCTTCATCTTAATTGTCTGCATTCAGGGTTTTTGTTCCTATTTTCTCATCATGTCATTAGAAGTTAACGGATAGTAAGTGAACTTGAGTTATAAGCACATAGCACATTCCTATCCAATGTTGTCCCATGGGTAGCCCTTTCTTCATGCCCTCAACTTCCGCACACTCGGTTTGGCTCTGATATCCATTTATAACGCCCCAAGTTCATCTACAACTCAACTCAACTCATCTAAGCCTTTTTCCAACTACATGGGGTCGGCTACATGAATCTGCTTCCTCCACTCTGCTCTATTTAGGATCAAGCCGATATTTAAATTATAAATAGTTATATATTTTTTAATTATTTTTGCTCATGTTAGTTTAGGTCTACTTCTACCTCTATCCTTACCATGAATTGTTAAAAGATCACTCTTTCTAACCGGAGCATCTAAAGGTCTATGTTGTATATGTCCAAACCACCGTAATCGATTTTCTCTCATTTT
>UESW01003857.1:841562-868338 GCA_900491605.1 Calamus simplicifolius
ATTGTAAGATATTTTGAAGGGACTATATTGCTATGGGAGTGAATTCAAAATAAATTGCGCTAAAAAAGAGTCTGACATCTCAACCTCTAGGGATTTTAGCTGAGTCACAATGTCCCTCATCTTCATAATGTGCTCACGCACACCTCCAATAGTAGTAAGCTTCATTGATGATAATTTTTTCATTAGAGTGCTAGTCGGTGCCTTATCTGAAGTCTCAAATTATGCATCAATAGCCTTCAGATGTTTCTTGATATTTTTGCACTCAGGAATTGAACCACGTATACTAGCAAAAATCTTAGTATGTAGGAATATCATACTGAGGCGATTAGATCGCTCCCATCATTTATATATAGCAATCTCAGCCAAAGTGCTAGTAGGTATAACTGAATGTGGATCATCCTTCCTGATAGCATAGTCAATGTCCATGCACCCTAATTAAAGGAGAATTATTTCCTTTCATACTTTATAATTATCACCACTTAAATCAGAAATATCGCATTTCATATCAGAAATATTAACAAGCAAAATAGCTGCAAAAAATAAAAATCATGTTTATGTAATTGAATTTGAGTCATACAACTCAATGTCATGTCTTACCAATGTAAGCATGCAATAACATGAATTAATAACATATAATAACTACATGTGAGCTAATTTATTATACTTAAATAGATTCATTAACTCAATGATATGACTAACAAATTATATTCCTTTCTTAATTCCTATGGATAATTAAGAAAATAATTTGTTATACCATCTTAATTAATTATACAAATACAATAAAAATTCTTGTGGGATAAGATTTATTGCATTAAATATAATTAATTATAATTAATGTCATCTAACCTAATGTGATCTTTGCAACTCAATATATAATTTTGATTAATTAAAGATGCTATAGCTAGTCCTTAATTAATAAAAAATCATATTGACCACATGACATTCAAACTCCATTATATGCATATAGATTAGCCAATTTATCTTGAGTATTAGGTAGTGATCTTAATCAGCATAACATTTTCAAATCAAGGTCTGAATCAATTGAATTGGACAGGCCAGTGGGAGAGAGGTGGGGTCCCCCGTTGCTTTCCTTAGACACCAATTTAATTGGTTAAGTCAGTCAACGAAACCAATTAAGAAACCATGATCTCTTTACCTTCAAGAACTATTTTTCTAGACACCAATTGATCAATCAAACCCTAAAAGGATTTGCATTATGATTTTTCATACTACCACTAAATATAATCTTGTTCATGCATAGCATATAAAATCTAATATGCATAACCTAAGTAATAGCATACCAAGCATCTATTTAATGCAATTTTAAAATTATCATCTTAAGTAAAATATTTTGTTAATTAAAACACGTCTGACTATAGCTCATTATTTCCTTGGGCCAATCTATGTAAAACACCTTAGGTATAGAGGCTCTCGAAGCGTATTTTAATACAAGAAAATTTTAACATAAGAAAATATATTATAAAATAAATCATATAACATGATATAATAAAATATATCAAAACATTAAAGAGATAATAGCATGCATTTAAAATTCAATCAGATGGATAAGATGTTTTTTATCCCTTTTATCTTGAAAACGGCATGAAAGATCAAAATCGCGTGTCCAAATAGGTTATCCCAATAGATATACTTACCAACCACCTATGGATACAGATATGCTTGCCAACCGCTAATGGATAAGGTATTGGATTTTAACTCATCTAATCACGGCACTTGAACCTGAGACATCAGGTTGAGAAACCTGAGGACTAACCACAATGCCACCATCCCTTTCTTTATGTTATTATTATTATTATTCTTTTATTTAAACCATATCCAAGAGGAAGAGAGAATCTTGGCGACCTATTAACTCTTCCGATACGTAGGTAGTTTGGTCAAATGCACCAAAGTACTACTAGTAGCCTTCCTTATTGATGCATCCCTAATATCCTTATCGCACATCCGTTGGGTTAAATAGTTCAGGGTACTACCAGTAGCCTCCCCTTTTGGACTACCTATAAATGAGAGAATAGAGACCAAGAATGCCTTGATTTTCTTTAGCACATAAGCAATGAGAATGAGATAATAATAGTTGCTCCAAGGATTTAATCAGATCCCAAAATAATGGAAACACTCGCAACAAAACACGACAGAGGTATTAAAAGCTCTAATACCAACTGTTGGAGATTTTAAAAATCTACACATGAATATTAATAGGATCAATGTATTACCTTTGGCCATTAAATCTATTTGTGATCTACCTCTTAAGGATCTGAATCTTGATTAAGTTGAGTACTTTCAATCAATGAGCAATCGTACAACGATGGTGAATGCCCTCAGGATTTGCTCTTGATCAGGGACTCAATCTTTCTCTGGCTTCTGTATGGTTTTCTCACGTATGATGATGTGATATCAAAAACTTTCAGAATGAATATCTATTTATAGAGACTTTCTTAAGTTCCTTCCATCGCCTACTTCCATCAAAATAGGCATTTTAAATTTTTAAAAGAGATATAGTTATCGCTTAATTAATTAGTGGATGGATATTGTTGAGAGTTGTCTCCAAGAGGATGAGATATATCTGCAAGTGGATATCGAATAAAATAAAATAGGACCATCACCTATGGGATACTACTGAGAATACTAACAAGATCACATGCTATTTATTTTCTTGGATGCAGCTTCTAGCTGGTTTATTAGTAGTGGAATCAGGGCAAGATGCAGTTATCAGAGCCTTGCTCTTTGAGCTTGCTGAATAAATTATGCCTCCTTAACACAAATCTCACCATATCCGAGTTTACAAGCCACATATCGAACCTAAGGAACAAACTAGCTGGATGTGGAGTTCAAAGATGAAGGCTTGGTGGTCCCAAAAGAATATGGAACTGAAAACAAGACCACCAGCAATACCTTATCAGCAAATGTGGATTCTATGGCTTACAAATGAACACCGGCTGAGATCCTCATGATCGTCCATGGAATAGGCAGTGAGTCCAAGCCCAGTGGCTTCCTGCCTAAAGGTGGCCATGGGACCATTGCCAGTAGATTTTTGGAGCACTAAATGATCATCATAAAGGTTTATGATTATCATGCTCTTGAGTTTATGACTACAAAAAATAATAAATAATACAGAGATATTTTAAGCTCTCAAGGGCCCAATAATCATTGCGTTGCATTTTGGATGAAAGGATCTGTATCCTCCAAAGCATTTAAGATATCTAATCAAGTAAAAATAATTAGTTCTCAGGTCAATTTTTTTTTTTTCAAATGGATTATAAATTCTAACCTTGATAAAAACAACCCAGAATCAGAAGTGGTTTAAATTAAGTTTTTTTGCTTGGTCAGAAGTTATTTTCAAAATAGATTTACTAGGCATTCCATAAAGAATATATAAAGTAGCTCTAATAGCCTCATCTAATGATTTCAAACAAGTTTTTAAGGATGTGGTTATACCTTTTGGCTATACCATTCTGTTTAAGAGTATCGAGCCTAATCTATTAGGCAACAATCTACATTTCTTAAAGCATCTAACAAATCTCCCATATATTTTCTTATCACATTATATTTGCCATGATATTCATTATCTCACATTTTGATGGCCCTGATTCTTTTCTAACCTGTCTTGAAAATTTTAAAAATTTTAGGAGGATTAGATTTTTTTCTTTCATCAAATAAATCCATGATAAGAGCAGTCACTAGTAAATATAATAGAAGTATTTATTACCAAACGAAGTAGGCGGGCAGATCCATAAATGTCAGTGTGAACAATTTCTAAAGAGGTTTAGATTATCAGTTGCCCTTTCTTTTTAGTCTTGGTCCACTTACCCTGATATGGTCAACACAAGTTTCCAAGTCTCCAAAATCAAAAGAGGGATGGATGCATATCATCTTTGATTAATCTTTCTACTCTTCTTCTAGATACATGATGCCATGTCTTAAATTCGTAGGTAAATAGTAGAATGTGACAATCCATCATATGAACACAAAATTAAATTCCATGGTATGCAAGGTGTCTGGTTGTTTTAGCCGTTCATTGCACCAAAATTATATTAACCAATTCAATTAACTAAGAAATTAATGATGAGTCAGGTCGAATCCACAGGAAAGAAAGTATTTTTGAATTTTAAAATTTTTATTTTTATTTTAAAAAAAAAAGAATTTAAAGTTGAGAAAAGAGGAATTAAAATTTGTAGAAAAAATTAAACTTGGAATTAGGATCCACTAATTGAACCCTAGTAACTACTTATAATAATAAAAAAAAAAAAATTGGTAGAAATTTAAAGTGCAAGAAATTAAATTTTGAATTAAAGAAAAGTTCTGACTATAAGAATTTAAAACAAAGATGCTGCAACAAAAATTTAAACTAAAAGAAAACTGTAACAAAGACTAAAAGTAGATTGGCACAGCCTCGTCGGGAAGATGGCCAATGAACATCCTTCTTTCTTCAAACTCTTCGGAGCAGCGCTGAGTTTCTCTAACTTTTTCTTCTTTGAATCTTGATCTGAAGCTGGAGTAGGCTGAAAGATGGCGTAGCAGCAGAACTGATACCCTTTACTGTACCCCGCTTCGAGATAATTTGATCTGTAGCTTTGAGGGCCTTTAAATAAATTATGTCGCTACCTTTTAGACTTATCTACTCCTGATTTGATTATGATTGTATCTTTGTATGATCTGCATATGATATTTGTTTTGATTCCCCCATATTCCTTATTTGTTCACCTGTTCTTCCTTCTTTATTCTTAGTATCAGCCAAGCCATATTCTTCTCTCTTTAGCATGTTTTCTTTCCTTTTCTAATCCAAACGCGCCTCAATAAATATTCAATCGTAATCCACTCGAATTTCCTTCCTTGTGATGTGGCTGATCAAGCTATATTAGGGCTAACGTATCGAGTAACTGATGGAGCCTCAGCCTCGGATTCCAGGGTCGCCCTCGGCCTCTAACTCTAAGGTCCCCTTGGCCCCCCACTCCAGAGTCCCCCTCGGCTTCGAACTCCAAATTTTCCCTCAGCCTCGGACTCCAGGATACCCCTCGGCCTCGGGCTCTAGAGTCCCCCTCTCGACCTCGGCACCTGCCACCGCCACGTGGCCCACCAACCGCTGCAACTGCCACGTGGCCCACCAACCACTTGTGACTGTGCATGGCCACTGCCAGTTATGGCGCATGCCTGATGTGATCCAGCCCACCTATCACCTGTGGTGCCGCGCTTAACAAGAGGCTGATAGGCAATGCTATCCCTGATAAGCTTAGAGGTGGTGCGATCTATCCCTGTCAGTCTTACCGCTTGTCCACTACCAGACAGAATGTCTCGAAATCAACAACCTTCCAAAAGTAGGTAAGCAGGACTTCCAGACACGTATAAGAACCTCGGCTCATAACGAGAAAGGGGATCTGAACTCCAAGTTTTCAGGCTAAAGTCCTTTAGTCCACTGTTCTTCACTATTTCCCAAGTTGCTCACTTGAGCGTCGAAGGGTCCCTACCGGTGCAACCAGTCCCTGAGGACTTTCTTGCAGGAACCCCATCGAGGAGAAGGCGTTAGGAGATTTCCGAACCGTCCCCATCTTCCTTCGGATCCTCTCCATTACTCGACATTCGAGGAACGTGACTTGGCGGCAACAGATTGGCACGCTAGGTAGGACGAAGGACAAGGAGATAGAAAGCTTTGAACCAGCCAGCTACAGACCTTCATTTCCCTTAGCAAACAAAAATGATGGTGATGCACACCCAGGAGGTTTTCACCAGCCGTGCTAGGGGGCATCGCCAGGCGGTTGAGCAGCAGGAGGCCAACCTCCCTGCTCCGCCTTCGCCACCATCTCAGAACGATCGGATCACCGCCCTTACCATGCAAGTCCAATCGCTTGTGGCGGTGGTCCAAGAGCTACAACAACAGCCAGCAGCCGCGCAGTAGCACCCAAGGCCACCCTCGCTGGGTGTGGAGATGGTTCAACCCAGTCAGCAGTCAACTCACAGGAGATCCCCTCAGAGGGAAGCTCACCGCCATCACGCATCACCTAGGCATCACTGTCGGAAGGCCTCCAAGAGGCCTCCATCTTCCTTCCCCCATGCTAGTGCTTTCCCTAAGTGGCAGCATGGGAAGGAGACCGTGCGAGGGCATCATCACCGGCGCCACCCCTCCCCATCCTCAAGATCTTCGTAGGAGGGTCCTTCGATGGCCGGATTGCTCGTCGGACCGAGCAACGGCTGAATAAGTACAACCAGCGGCTGAAAGAGCTCAACCACAAAATCATCAACCCATCAGAGGCGGACTATGACAGCTGCCCCCCACTGTCCCACCGTATCAAGGAGGAACCGATTTCCAACCAGTTCCACCTCCCTAGCTGGACCCCTATGACGATACCACTGACCCCCTGGACTACCTGAAAAGCTACAAGGTCCTCATGCAGGTCCAGGGTATGACCGACTCTCTCCTCTGCATCACCTTCCCGGCCATCCTTCGAAAGGCCATGCATGCCTGGTACTCTCGTCTACCGCCGTGCAGCATCAACTCCTTCCGTCAACTGGAGAGAGCCTTCCTGGCTCACTTCGACGCATGCCAAAGGATCCCACGGGTGGCGGATAGCCTTTTCGCCATTCAGTAGAAGAGCGGCAAGTCGTTGAGGGACTTCATAGCCTAGTTCAAGGAGGCCGCACTCGAAGTCTACAATCTCGAGGACTCTATGGCCACTCTGGCCTTGAAACAAGGGCTTCGTCCCTCCCGCTTTGCCTATTCCCTTGATAAGAAGCCTTTCGGCTCCTACGCCGAGTTGCTGAGCGAGCGCAAAAGTACATTCGCACTGACGAATTGACTCCTCTCGATGCGAGGCGGACGGAGGCCCCAACAAGAGGCAGGCCCATCCAGAACCGTCAAACCTCATCCCGAGCCCAGTGGGGCTCAACCCAAGAGGCCTAAGCCTCCTCACTGGCCGGACAACCGGCCTTAGACCCTTACCCCCAAGGAGGGGCCCTACATCCCTCTGCTCGCCCCAATATCCCACATCTTGATGAAAATCGAGGATGAGTCCTATCTTCAGCACCCTCCTCCCTTAAGGCTGGGAGCCCTCCATAACAAAAATCTCTACTGCCACTTCCATCGGAACCACGGCCACGACACAGAGGATTGCCGCTAGTTGAAGAAGGTGATCGAGGATCTCATCCAGCGCAGCCACCTGGGGAAGTTCGTCCAGTGAGGAAACCCAGCTGTGCCGGGTCCATCAATGCCCCTGCCTGCACAGGTCGGTATCGACAATGCCTCGATCGGGAAAGATGGTGGCCATGATTTCCTGGGGATCGGACGGCACCTCCAAGAGGCCTCGGAGGGATGAGGGGGTAGATTCTGTAATTCCCTTTTCTAAAAGAGACTTAGAGGGGTGGCTAATGGTAATGATAAAAGCATCGTCGTGTCCATGACGATCGCAAAGCATCCTATAAAGAGAATTTTGATTGACAGTGAAAGTTCGATCGACATTCTCAGTTACGACGCTTTTGTTCAGATGGATTTGTCCCTCGGCTCCCTTCAGCCTGTGGCCACGCCCCTAATGGGCTTTACTGGAGACTTTGTGGGTGTGGAGAGAGAGAGATCACCCTCCCGATTATAGCCGGGATGCCACCATGCCAAAGCATTGTCTTCATGAAATTTCTGGTCATTCGAGTTCCTCTGGCCTATAACGCCATCCTCGAAATACCCGGTCTAAATCTCTTGGACGCCATCATCTCCACCAAGAGGCTACTTGTAAGATTCCCCACTAGTGAGGAAATCGGAAAGATGCATGGGGAGCGAAACCCAATGCCGCTCTGTTATCATATGGCTCCCAATCCACATGAGGCATCGGCCCCGCCAGCGCCCGAGCCACTCGACCCCAGAGACTCAAAGAGGAGAGGAGAACTAGCTGAGCATTTGTTGACCTTTCCACTGGGGAAGGACCCGATGAAAACAGTCCAAGTCAGAGCACTTCTTCTCGAGAAAGCGAGGGACCGAATCCTCGCTTTCCTATGAGCCAACTCGGATGTCTTTGCTTGGTCAGCATCAAACATGCCGGGTGTGCCGCCATAGGTGATCACTCACAAGCTTAGTATCAACCCGCAGTGTCAGCCAGTCCGACAAAGGAAGAGGAGCTTCACCCTCGAGTGACAGAGGGCTATTGATGAGGAGGTCCGTAAGTTGATTGCTATCGGCCACATCCGGGAGGTGCACTATCCAAGCTGGCTGGCCAACGTGGTGATGGTTCGCAAGGCCAGTGGAAGCTGAAGGATATGCGTCGACTTTACCGACCTTAACAAGGCATGCCCCAAGGATAGCTTTCCGCTGCTTAGAATAGGCTAGTTGATGGATGCCATGTCTGGACACGAGAGCCTCAGCTTCATGAATGCCTTCTTAGGGTACAACCAAATCAGGATGGACCCGACGGATAAGAAGGCCATGTCATTTGTGACCGAGAAGGGCATCTACTACTACAAGGTAATGCCCTTCGGACTGAAGAATGCGGGGGCCCCATACCAAAAGCTGATGAACAAGGTCTTCGAAGACCAACTCAGACGCAACATGGAGGTATACGTGGATGACATGCTGACCAAAAGCATCCGCGATGATGATCATGTTGCTGATCTAGCAGAGACCTTTGGCAATCTCCACCAATTTTAGATGAGGCTGAACCCCCGAAAGTATGCCTTTGGAGTCACGACGAGCAAGTTCCTAGGGTTCAGCCTGACCGACAGGGTGGCGGCCCTAAGTCGGTTCCTATCTAGGTCTGTCGAGCAGTGTCTGCCTTTTTTTAAGGCATTGCGGAAGATGAATGGCTTTGAGTGGACGGAGGAGTGCCAGAGAGCTTTTGAAGGGCTGAGTGAGTTCCTGTTGACCCTACCATTACTATCAAAGCCGATGAATGGAGAGGACCTCTTCTTTTACCTCGCTACCTCCCAAGAGGAGGTCATCTCGGTCCTCATCCATCTGGACCCCGATGGGACGCAGAGGTCAATCTACTACACCAGCAAGATACTTCATGATGCAGAGACCAAGTATTTCAAGACCGAAAAAATTATTTTTGCATTAAAAGTCTCTGCTTATCATCTCAGGCCCTACTTCCAAGCCCACCCGATCGCGGTGCTCACGGATTAGCCGTTGAGGGCAATCTTATCTCGTCCTAATACTTCTGGTTGGCTGGCAAAGTGGGTGGTCAAGCTGGGAGAGTTTGACCTATCATTCCGGCCAAGGTCAGCCATGAAGTCCCAGGTTCTAGCTGACTTCCTAGTCGAGTGCACTTGGACCGAGAGGCAGCTGGAGAAGCCCTGCATGGCGCCTTCGGGCATCTCATTTGAGGAGATGGGGAGGGATTGGATCCTCTACGTGAATGGTGCATCAAACTCCCAAAGAAGCGAAGCAGGCCTCATCCTTGCAAGTCCGAAGGGGATGGCAGTGGAGTATGCCCTTCGGTTTCTCTTCCCTACGACCAACAATCAAGCCGAGTATGAGGCCTTGTTGGCTGGGATGAGACTCGCTCAAAAACTCAAGGTGGAGTACCTCAAAACCTTTACCAACTCCCAGCTCGTCTTCGAACAGATCGCTAGAGAGTACGAGGCCCGGGATCCCATCATGTCCCGCTATTTGACTAAGGTCCAATCGCAAGCCTCATTTTTTTCTCATTTTAGTGTCAGCTACATCCCTAGGGGCAAGAACGCTAGAGCGAACGCATTATCCCGTCTGGCCACCTCGATCGACGGGGCCCTAGGGAGGACGTACGTGGAGTGCTTGGAGGTCTCAAGCATCGATGCCGTGAAGGAGGTCCTGCCGGTCAATGCAGAGCCCATCTGGATGGACACCTATGTCCAGTACCTCATCAACGCACTCTTTTCGAGGACCCTGCTGAGGCTAGGCTACTCAAACGGTGAGCTCTCAAGTTTCTGATACTGGATGGGCAGTTGTATCGAAGGTCCTTCTTGCACCCAATTCTTAAGTGTGTCGGCCCTGCAAATGCTGACTATGTCCTCCGCAAGATCCACAAAGGCATCTGCGGGACTCATTTGGGGGGCAGAGCACTGGTGCATAAAGCCCTATACTAGGGGTACTACTGGCTCACTATGAGGGAGGATGCTGCCGAGCTGGTTCGGAAGTGCAACAGCTATCAGTGGCATGCCAACGTCCAGCGATAGCCGACCTCTCAGCTAAGCCCCTTGACAGCTCCATGGCCCTTTGTCCAGGGGGGAATGGATATTCTGGGACCATTTCCCCTAGCCTCTGATCAGCGGAGGTTCCTACTTGTTGCCATCGACCATTTCACCAAGTGGATGGAGGCCGAAGTGATAGCAAAGATCACCGAGAGCAAGGTGAGGTCCTTTTTCTGAAAGTCAATCATCTACCGATTCGGGCTGCCCCACACCCTCATCACTGACAACGGCTGACAATTCGACAATGCCCCCTTCAAAGGATTTTGCGCCAAACTAGGCATCTGCCAGCGGTTCACTTTTGTCGGCCATCTGCAAACAAATGGAGCGGCCGAGGTGACAAACTGCACCATCCTTCAAGGGCTCAGAACATGGCTGGATGACTTCAAAGGAAGATGGGTGGAAGAGCTCCCCAATATGTTATGGGCTTATCACATGATGCCGCAAGCTCCCACTGGAGAGACTCCCTTCAGCCTTGTGTTCGGGTCTAAGGCTGTCATCCCCGTGGAGATCGGCATCCCGAGTCCTCGGATAGAGTCATATGATGAGGAGGACAACCCGAATCGACTGCAGGCCAACCTCGACCTGGTCGAGGAGATACGTGACTGGGCGTGACTTAGGATGGCTGCGTATCGCCAGAGAGCTGCCAAGTACTACAATGCTCGTGTATGCCCTAAGGCATTCCTTCTAGGAGACTTGGTCCTCAGACGAGCTGAGGTCTCAAAGCCCATGGAGGGGGGCAAACTATCGCCAAATTGGGAAGAACCCTACCAGGTCACCGAAGCCCTCCACCACGAAGCGTACCAGATTGAAGGACTTGACGGAAAGCCACTTCCCCACACCTGAAACTCTGATAACCTTTGTTGGTACTACCAGTAATGTACACACGCATATTTGATTATAAAGTTAAGTATTTTGTCTTCCTATGAGTATGCATAACTCCCCCTTTTCAACTAATAAATATGTTCCAGTATCTTATCTCTCAGCTAAAGCCCGACTCCGGTCGGCACCTAAAGCCTGAGGCCAGCTCGGCACCAAAGCCCGACTCCGGTCGGCACCTAAAGCCCGAGGCCAGCTCAGCACCAAAGCCTGACTCTGGTCGGCACTTAAAGCCCGAGGCCAGCTTGGCATAAAATCTCGACTTCGATTGGCACCTAAAGCCCAAGGCTAGCTCGGCACCAAAGCCCAACTCCAGTCGGCACATAAAGCTTGAGGCTAGCTCGGCACGAAAGCCTGACTCCGGTCCGCACCTAAAGCCCGAGGCTAGCTTGGCACTGAAGACCGACTTCAGCATCGACACTTAAAGCCCGAGGCCAGCTCGGCACTGAAGTCCAACCTCGGTCGGCTCTTAAAGCGCGAGGCCAACTCAGCACGAAAGCACAACTCCGATCGGCATCTAAAGCCCGAGGCCAGCTTAGCACCAAAGCCCGACTTCGGCATCGGCACCAAAGCCTAACTCCGATAGGCACCTAAAGCCCGAGGCCAACTCGGCACTAAAGCCCAACTCTAGTCGGCACCTAAAGCCCGAGGTCAGCTCAGCACCAAAGCCCGACTCCGATCGGCACTTAAAGCTTGAGGCCAGCTCGGCACTGAAGAGCGACTTCAGCATCGGCACCAAAGTTCAGCTCCGGTTGGCACCTAAAGCTCGAGGCTAGCTCAACACAAAAGTCCGACTCTGATCAGCACTTAAAGCCCGAGGCCAGCTCGGCACCAAAGCCCGACTCCGATCGGCACTTAAAGCCCGAGGCCAGCTTGGCACCGAAGCCCGACCTCGATCAACACCGAAAGCTTGAGGTTAGCTCATCACTGAAGACCGACTTAAGCATCGGCACTTAAAGCCCGAGGCCAGCTCGGCATGAAAGCCCGACTCCGGTCGGCACCTAAAGCCCGAGACTAGCTTGGCACCAAAGCTCAACTCCAGTCGGCACTTAAAGCCCGAGGCCAGCTCGGCACAAAAGCCCAACTCCAGTTGGCACTTAAAGCCTGAGGCCAGCTCAGCACCAAAGCCTAACTCCGGTCAGCACTTAAAGCTCGAGGCTAGCTCGGCAACGAAGCCCGACCTCGGTCGGCACCTAAAGCCCGAGGCTAGCTCGACACTGAAGACCGACTTCAGCATCGGCACTTAAAGCCCGAGGCCAGCTCATCACCAAAGCCCGACCTCGGTTGGCACCTAAAGCCCGAGGTTAGCTTAGCACCAAAGCCCGACCTCAGTCGGCACCTAAAGCCCAAGGCCAGCTCGGCACCAAAGCCCGACTTCAGTAGGCACTTAAAGCCCGAGGCTAGCTCGACATCGAAGCCCAACCTCGGTCGGCACCTAAAGCCCGAGGCCAACTCGGAACTAAAGCCCGAGTTCAGCATCGGCACCTAAAGCCCGAGGCCAGCTCGGCACGAAAGCCCGACTCCTGTCGGCACTTAAAGCCCAAGGCTAGCTCAATACCAAAGACTGACTTCAGCATCGGCACTTAAAGTCCGAGGCCAGCTCGGCACCAAAGTTTGACTCCGATCGACACTTAAAGCCCGAGGTCAGCTCGGCATCGAAGCCCGACCTCGGTCGGCACCTAAAGCCCAAGGCCAGCTTGGCACCAAAGCTCAACTCCAGTCAGCACTTAAAGCCTAAGGCCAGCTTGGCACAAAAGCCCGACTTTGGTCAGCACCTAAAGCCCGAGGCCAGCTCAACACTAAAGACCAACTTCAGCATCGGCACTTAAAGCCCGAGGTCAGCTCGGCACCAAAGTCCGACTCCGATCGGCACTTAAAGCTTGAGGCCAGCTCGGCATCGAAGTCCAACTTCAATTGGCACTTAAAGCCCGAGGCCAGCTCAGCACCAAAGCCCGACCTCGGTCGGCACCTAAAGACTGAGGCTAGCTTGGCACTGAAGACCGACTTCAGCATCGGCACTTAAAGCCCGAGTCCAGCCTCAACACTCACTCTGGAATCCATCCCAATGCTACCGCTAAGTCCCAAGCCCACTGACAACGGATGCCAAGACCGATGTAGCCCTATCGGGGGATCCTACAAGTGTGGACTAAGGGAAAAACGCATTACACAAAGCTAAGTATCTGAAGAATTTCTTAAAGGCTCAAAAGTTTTAAGAAAAAACATCATCTTCATTAATTGTCAAGTGTTTATAAAACCCCGACTCAAGTCAGACTTTGATACAATAACAGAAATAAAAGAAAAGGCACAGGAGAAGGCCCTTAAGCATCGGCCAGCATGGATCCACCATCAGTCGGCTCCTCCGGGTCCTCGAAGGCATCAGGCTCGAGGTCATGGAGGCTCCCGATGCTGGAGACCCTCGCAGCCTTCTCCTTCTCGTATCAAAATCCTTGGAGATAGGCATCTGTGGAGCCCTCTGCCACCTCTTCGGCAAAAGCAATGGAACCCCGAAAGTGGTCCACGGCCACTGCTGCCACCCCCTCCGTCGCCATGGCCCTGTCCTCGGCGTCTCATGCTCTCTAGAGGGCTTCGCTTGCTCGAGCATCGGCGTTGGCCATCCGGGTGATCTCCTTGGAATTTTTGGTCCACCCCTCGAGATCCTTCACCTTATGGTTCACTATGTCTAGTTGGTGTCAGCAAGCCCTCAGCTCAGCCTCCGTCCTCGCCAACTCCGCCTCAACGGCACGAGCGCGCCCAAGGTCGGCCGCTCCCTGCCGCTTGACCTACTCAACCTCCTCTTGGAACAACCTCAGGTTCCTATGGACCTCTTTGGCCTCCCTTCGGGCTGCCCCCAGTGCGCCCTTGGCTTCCCTTCGGGCCACCTCCAGCGCACCCTCAGCCTCCCTTCAGACTGCCTCTAGTGTGCTCTCGGCCTCCTCGGCCTGAGCCACGGCGGCCAAGATCACCTGATGGGCACGATCGCTCCGAAGGGTGGCGTCCCTCAGGTCCGACAGGGAGTTCACTGATTGCACAGGGGAAAGCCTCCGTCAGTGCATGAAAAACAAAAAAAAATGATGAAGGAATGAATGTTGATCATCAGAGGGAGGAAGGTACTTACCCACAAATGCGCGCAAAGGCATCCTGAAGGATGGTGGAGGCGTCTAGCCGGCTGAACTCTATTTGGAGCTCCAACAGGCAGACCCCTGCCAGCAGCTACTCTGTCGTGCGACCGTGGTATGTGAGAGTCGCTCGAGAGGAGGTCGCCTCGGTCCTCCCCCACCCTGCGGACCTAGCCGGGGCCGAGGAGGTCTCCTTAGGTTCCTTCGTGGCCCTCATCGATCAAGGCATCCTCAGTGGCTGCCTCAGCCGCTATCGACATGCCCCTGCTTGCCGTTGGGCCCTCTTTCAGAGCTGGCGCAACTGCAGGATGGGCCAGCTCCGTGCTCGGGTGGACCACCGCGGCTCTTGGCTCCTCTGAAGGCATGTCGGAGATGAGGTCTATGGGCAGGGCAATCGGCAGAGCAGTCGATGAGACTGCGGGTGGGGAGACTGGTGGGGCAACCTCCTTGCCCGCCTGCTAGTCATCGGAGCGAGAAGCAGGGGACTGAGGCTGAAACATCTTCTTTGACCTCTTCTTCGACCCCCCTGCCTCATCAGCCGTCCTTCGTCTTTTCACGACCACCCTTATCAGCATTTCGGCTGGCGGTATCATGTCTACACAAATCAGAGCCAGTATTAAAAAAAAAAAGAGAAGAAAGAGAAGGAATAAGGAAAGGTCTTTGTGGTTGCTCACCACTGCTCGGGAGGATGCCCACAAGCTAGAGATTCTCCTCCGATAGGACCTGGTTGCAGCAGGGTACTGCTGTGGTCAGCAGCTATCCGAATGCCTCCTTGTCCCTCGGGCCACCGACTGGTTCTTGTTCGGCCCTACGTTCGTATCCCCCCAACTCAGCTTTACCCCCTCGGGTCGGCAAAGAAGAATCGGTTCTTCCATCTTTTGACAGACGTAGGAAGACCCAATCTGAGGGCTCGGCTGGGCCTGGGCTAGAACAACCACTAGCCCGACTGGTGGCGAAGGGTGTAGAAGAAACAAAAGAGGAAAACCTTAGCCTCTATACCCTAGAGGTGGCACAGAACTAGGAAGCTGCAGATGGTCCGAACAAAATTTGAAACCAATTGCGTGGGCACTAAGGAGTACCTATCGAGGAGATTTATGATGAAGGGGTGGAGAGGCAATCGGAGGCCCGCCTTGAGGAATGCTTCATATAGGGTGACTCTACCGGGTCGAAAGAAAGTCACCCTATCATCGAAATAGGGGACGAACAGCCAGACTCTTGTCGGAATCCCATACCGGGCCCTAAGGTTTACTAATTACTGGCTGAACACAATGGAGGTGGCCCTTCCAGGGATTCCGCTCTAACCCTAGGTAATTAACCGATGGTGGCCGGACGACCCCTGATGGGGGCCTGGGCAGCGACCCACCGCTGGGATAGAGGAACAAGGTCCTCGAAAGGGGAGGGAGAAGAAGAAGACAAGGAAGGCATAGGGGATGGAGAGACCCGCAACCACGAGGAGGAAAAGTGGTCCTCGGGCTGAGCGGAGGAAGACCAAAAAGGTGAGGAGGCCATGAAGGAAGAACAAGGGTGGGTCGGGAGAACTGACCTGGATAGAAAGAAGAAGAACGGCAAGGTCCAAGGACTCAAGCGAGGTGCAGGCTTGGGAGGATGAAGAAGATCTCAGAAAGGTAAGGAGTCAGGTCTGGAGCACTCTCCTGATATACCTCTTTTTGAATCATCCTGCCTAGTCCGGCCGGCCACGTGCACACTCTCCATTGGAGGAGATGGCTCGGCGATCGCTCGACGCGTAGAACGTGAGCTTTACAGCCAATGATGGGATATCGATGACATCAGCGCAATGATGGCGATTAACTTTCCATGGGTTCCGAAAGGACTTTCCTATTTCAAGAAGGGCCCCCTCAGATCCAATGGTATGGATTGACGGGGTGGTGATGTTACAGCACCCCATGCTTCCGGCATTAATGAATCGTTGCCCTCGAGGACACGTGCCTCTTTTTGCAATTGATGGCGCATCAGGATCAGCCACTGGGTAAGTTTACCCCCTTTTACCGGGCAAGGAGTGGACCCGCACCATCTCAGGGGCGAGGGAGCATCTGATGTGGCTGATCAAACCATGTTATGACTAACGGATCGAGTAACTGATGGAGCCTCAGCCTCTGACTCTAGGGTCCCTCTCGGCCTTTGACTCTAGGATCCCCCTCGGCCTCAGACTGATGGAGCCTCAGCCTCTGACTCTAGGGTCCCTCTCGGCCTTTGACTCTAGGATCCCCCTCGGCCTCAGACTCCAGAGTTTCCCTCCGCCTGTTCCCCTCGACCTCGGACTCCAGGGTTCCCCTCGGCCTCGAACTCCAAGGTCTCCCTCGGCCTTGGACTCCAGGGTCCCCCTCAACCTCGAACTCTAGGGTCCCCCTCGACCTTGGGCTCTAGAGTCCCCCTCTCGACCTCGACACCTGCCACCGTCACGTGGCCCACCAACCGTCTGCAACCGCCACGTGGCCCACCAACCGCATGAGACTGCACGTGCCCACTACTAGTTACGGCGCATGCCTGATGTGATCCAACCCACCTACCACTTATGGCACTGTGCTTGATAGAAGGCTGACATATAGGGTTATCCCTGACAAGCTCAGAGGTGGTTGCGACTTGTCCCTGTCAGCCTTGCCGCCTGTCCGCTACTAGACAAAATGTCTCAAAATCAATAACCTTCCAAAAGCGGATAAAGGAAACTTCTGGACAGGTATAAGAACTTTCGCACATAACGAGAGATGGGATCTGAACTCCAAGTTTTCGGGCTAAAGTCCTTTAGTCCATTGTTCTTCATTGTTTCCCAAGTTGCTCACTTGAGCGTCGAAGGGTCCCCATCGATACAAACGATCCTCGGGGACTTTCTTGCAGGAACCCCATCGAGGAGGCGTTAGGAGATTCCCCAACCGTCCCCATCTTCCTCCGGATCCTCTCCGTTACTTGACATTCGAGGAACGTGACTTGGCGGCAACACCTTGTATGTCTCAAATCCCAATCGTCGAATTCCTTCTTTGAAACTATGTAGTTTATTTAAAAATATTTAGTTTCAAAATACTTGAATATAAGATTATAAATATTATGAAGATTGTAAGTGTTATAAATAGAAGTATAATAATTATAATAGTTATTATAATAATAGTAATAGTGATAATAATTATGTAATTATTATAAAATATTTAATTTATGAGAATCTTTGATTTGATTATTAAAGTATGTATGTTAAAGAATCTTATCACTATTAACTCTTTAAAATACTTAAATAAAATAAATAATTATATGATTTATCAGTGTCATACTCCTAAGTCCTAATGACTTCAAATACATAATTTAATTCAACTAAAAATAATAAATGACTGAAATGCAATTAATTGTATCCAAACATTATATAAATGATCGCAATCATAAAAATCCTCAAAAAAAAATTGTAATATTACAACTGAAGCACTAAATAATTCTTGAATCAAAACAATGTGAGCTTTTCAAAACTATATGATGTCCAATAGCTAACCCAACCCATGTTAGTCCTGAAGTCCGATGGCTGATTGATCAACTATGGCAACCTATACAAATTCGAATCCAGATATGTACCACCTTCAAACCAAACAAGGCTTGCAGCCATTCTCAACTCATCAACGGCCATTGGTGGCCTATCAGTGCAATTAAAGATGATAAGAGAAGGGAAGAGAAAAAGAAAGAAAAGGAAGCTTACTAACACTGGATTGTTGGATATACCTAGGAACACAAAAGAAAAAAAGAAAAATTGATCAGGTCAATAAGTCAACTTGATTCGACTCAATTGAGTTGACTCTTCTTCTTTTTTAATCCCCAATTTGGTCAAAGGAACCAGGTTCGACACCAAAGGGGGCTTGCCCAGAAGGACTCACACATGACCTAAGCACTTATCTCACAAGATTGAAGACTTTTCTTTGATCAAGGGCTTTATATGCAACATTTTGAATTTTGAAAGGAAGTATTTGGTACGAGGTGATTCAATCATGATCATTAGTTATCTTCGTAAATGCGATGGTATCATCGCATTTGGTTGCACTTTAATGATCTCATGTGGTAATGATTAGCCAACCTCTCTTTCACCTCATCCCAAGTTTTGGGGCCTTGAGAATGCCAAATTTTGAGCTTTTGGGTTGATGGAGGGGGTGCTTGACTCATCAAGGAAATAGCCAGACATGGAGGTTTCAAGGGAAGGGTTTTAAATTTGAGGTGAAATGAAGCTATTGTTCTCATGCTGGGACAGCGGGGATGTGGGAGAATTTTAGGCTATCAAGGGGGATTTAAGGGAAAGAATAACAGTGATTTCATTAAGTTTTTAGGCTTAAGACTCATGGAAGAGGCCCTACCAAGAGTTTTGAGGGCTGGAGAATGGAGGAAAAGGGGTTTCTTTGCTAGTTTTTCTAGCTGGTTCGCAACAGGGCACAGGTTACAGGCAGGAGGGTGTTAGGTCATGGAGTATTAACCTTAGGCATGAGAGACTGATTGTAGACATGAGATTCCTCTCTTGGATGCCCTATCTTGCAGGGTATTATATAAGCCTTAGAAGATGGAGTCCAAGTCATGGGAGAAGTAGGAAGGTGTTGAGATGCTGTGCGAGGATGTTACACTTGCGCCTATGGGAGAAAACATGGGTGTGAGTTCTCTGATTTTTGGCTTTCTTAATTTCATTATTTCCAAAATAAAAAACTTATGTTTCTAATTTTTACTACCACCATCATCACCTTTGCCAATATTGTTGTTGCCATCATCCACTATCATTGTTGTCATTGCTTTTCGTACCCTACTACAATCACTGCTGCGCCACTATCATGACCATCGTCACCTCTATTACATTACGGATGCATAGATAATTAGTTTTCTCATATCTTCAATATCTTCGTCACTATACCACTCCAGCTATCATTGTCACATCTACTATGATACCAGCGCACCATCAATTTCATTTTCATCTTCATTACCATCACTAATACCATCACCATCTCCATCACAATCACTATATTTATAATATAATAATATTAAAAATTAATTTTAATATTCTAAAATAAAAAATGATATAAATATTTATATTTTTATTTATCAAATCAATGCTTATACATTGCACATGCACATACCTAGTAACACAATATTGTCAAACTAATAAGCACACAATAATAACCTTAGGTTGATATGATATGATACTTTATTTAATAACATATTTCACGTAACAATTATTTATGATATAATGTAATGTAATTATTTAATATTATAATATTACATTTTTAGTACTATAATATGTTATATAATCATATTTGAATTATAGTAAAGTTGCATCATAAAAATAAGATAAATTATTATATTAGAATATTAAATGAGATTAATTTCATTTTTCAAATATATAATCTTCAACTTCAATAAAAACAACTAGAATTTCTATTTAAAAGTGCTATAAATTGAAACTTTTCAATAAATTCTTTTAACATCAATTTCAAAATTTTCATACAACTCAACTCAACTCATCTAAGCCTTTTTCCCAACTACACAGGGTCATCTACATGAATCTGCTTTTTTTACTCTGCTTTATTTAGGACCAAATTGATATTCAAATTATAAATAGTTATCTCTTTTTTAATTATTTCTATACATGTTAGTTTAGGTCTACCTCTATCTCTATCCTTATCATGAATTATTAAAAGATTACTCTTTCTAACTAAAGCATCTAAATGTCTACGTTGTAATTTGATGAGAATTTCAAAATTTTTATCAAATACCTTATAAATACTTTTGATCCTCTCAAGAGAAATTCCTGTCCCTCCCAAAACCAATGCACCCCAAACGATGGCAGGTAAATTTCTGCAGATGGATGGAGAACTAAATTCTTGTGGAGAGCTCCTTGCAGAAAAGATAAAATAGCAATGCTTAGCGGACTATTTACGCATAATTAACATGGAATTCAAAGAGAAGTAACATTAATTTCAACAAAAATAAAATTCATAGCAATGTGGAGTGATGATCTGAGCTGCCACTGTAATTTATTATCCAAGAATAGAGCTCAAGTAAATTTGGCTCTGCAAATTTGCATTCAAAATGAATATATGCTAGGTTTGACAGCGCTTCCTGCATATATTATTAAGCATGCAGGCATAAATTAACAATAGAGAAGAACATCTAATTAGGGATGGTAACAAGGATAAGAAAATTCGATCCCTGTGGAGAGCCACCCTAACAATTGGAGAGCTTAAATGAGAATGAAAGTAGGAGTAGAATTAATTTTTTAAAACCTATTGGATTCGAGGAGGACGACACCGGGGAGGGGACGCAAAAAGTGATGAAAATCCAGTAAGAGATATGAAATTAGCTCAAATTTACCTAACTATCAGACTAATCATCAACTGAAATGAAAATAATCACATCATCAATTAGGAGATTGAGAGGTATTGATGGTCACAGGGGTTTAAATAGATCCAACAAGTCAATAATGCTTGTGTCATCGACATAAAAATGAAATTTAGAAGCAATATGTAGAAGAGGAAAGATCGCTAAACAACCATAACTAATACTAACTAAAACCAAACTTAGGTAGTAGAGGAAAGATCACTAAACAACCATAACTAATCCTAACTAAACCCAACAATTAGGTAGCAAAGGAAGGACCGTTAAACAGCCAGGCCTAATGATAGTAATGTCTGATGACGCCAAGTCACCTTCTTCAAACGTCGGGGAAAACGGACGTCTCGCTCCGGGAAGTCCTGCAAGAAAAGTCCCCGAGGACCGGTGGCACCGGTGGGGACCCTCCGACGATCAAGTCAGTGGCTTGGGTTCAGACAAAGAACCACCCCCCGCGAAGAAAAGCTGAGGCAGTTAGGGTTTTGAGCAGGGAGGAAGAAAGCTCTCTGAAAAAAAACCTCCTTGGATCCGGCCTATATCCCCCATATATCTCCTTTTCTTACCTGTCTAAAAAACACCCTAACTGCCTCAGCTTTTCTTCGCGGGGGGTGGTTCTTTGTCTGAACCCAAGCCACTGACTTGATCGTCGGAGGGTCCCCACCGGTGCCACCGGTCCTCGGGGACTTTTCTTGCAGGACTTCCCGGAGCGAGACGTCCGTTTTCCCCGACGTTTGAAGAAGGTGACTTGGCGTCATCAGATTCCCCCATATATCTCCTTTTCTTACCTGTCTAAAAAACACCCTCTTGTGCAGCTTCGGAAGACCTTTCTTTTGTACCGTTCTTGATGGACGTGGCTGGGCTCCTATTGCTAGAGGCGGCGAGTCGTACATCCTAGTAAGGCATAGTGGCGCATAGAGGCGTGCAACGCGCCAAACATCGTTATGAGACATGACCCCCCGTACCGGGGCACCTTTTACAGGACTACGAAATGGTACTACGGCAAGGCACTGCCATGTGCCGGAGATCATGCATGAGCACCGTACTTGCTGACAGTTGCTGATTTCTGTGGCGGTTGAATAGCATGTCGACCATTCACCCTGAGGCCAGTAGGGGCCCTGGGTTTAAGGAAACGACGACCCCACCCCGACCCCGAGGGGGTGCCGGAAGTGGGGAAATGACCGTCCACCCCGAGGCTGGTAGGGGCCCCGGGGTTAGGTACGATTTCCCCGCTCCCGACCCCGAGGTGGTGCCGGGAATGGGGCCCCCGAGGCTGGCCCCGGGGTTAGGTACGATTTCCCCGCTCCCGACCCCGAGGGGGTGCCGGGAATGGGGAAATGACCGTCCACCCCGAGGCTGGTGGGGGCCCCGGGGTTAGGTACGATTTCCCCGCTCCCGACCCCGAGGGGGTGCCGGGAATGGGGAAATGACCGTCCACCCCGAGGCTGGTAGGGGCCCCGGGGTTAGGTACGATTTCCCCGCTCCCGACCCCGAGGGGGTGCCGGGAATGGGGAAATGACCGTGCACCCCGAGGCTGGTAGGGGCCCCGGGGTTAGGTATGATTTCCCCGCTCCCGACCCCGAGGGGGTGCCGGGAATGGGGAAATGACCGTCCACCCCGAGGCTGGTAGGGGCCCCGGGGTTAGGTACGATTTCCCCTCTCCCGACCCCGAGGGGGTGCCGGGAATGGGGAAATGACCGTCCACCCCGAGGCTGGTAGGGGCCCCGGGGTTAGGTATGATTTCCCCGCTCCCGACCCCGAGGGGGTGCCGGGAATGGGGAAATGAGTCCACCCCGAGGCTGGTAGGGGCCCCGGGGTTAGGTATGATTTCCCCGCTCCCGACCCCGAGGGGGTGCCGGGAATGGGGAAATGAGGATGCACCCCGAGGCCGGTAGGGGCCCCGGGGTTAAGGTATGATTTCCCCGCTCCCGACCCCGAGGGGGTGCCGGGAATGGGGAAATGAGGATGCACCCCGAGGCCGGTAGGGGCCCCGGGGTTAAGGTATGATTTCCCCGCTCCCGACCCCGAGGGGGTGCCGGGAATGGGGAAATGAGGATGCACCCCGAGGCCGGTAGGGGCCCCGGGGTTAAGGTATGATTTCCCCGCTCCCGACCCCGAGGGGGTGCCGGGAATGGGGAAATGAGGACCCCGAGGCGGTAGGGGCCCCGGGGTTAAGGTATGATTTCCCCGCTCCCGACCCCGAGGGGGTGCCGGGGTGGGGGACACCGTTGCCTTTGCTGACGGCGTTGGGATCAGTCATATCAGATGCCCCCTCGCCCCTGGGGCGAAGCGGGTCCCGCCGCTAAGGCCCAAGGGGCGTTCTCCACGTGGCTGATCCCTAGCCTTGCTCTTCATGCGGACGGTACGGGGATGTGAAGAGACGGCCTTCCGTACCACGACAGCCACGATCGCCCTCGAAAGTGAGGATCAGCTCTTCGAAGTCCGCGCGAAAAGGCGCGTAATGATTTCTCCTCATTATGGCAACATCAGAGGGGGCCCCACCATCGGGTGGGGGTGCACCGCGCCACGCGCCGGGGCACTCATCGAGGCAAGCCGGCGTATGGTGAAGGGCCGCGTGGCCGACGGGACGTGGCGGGACGTTTTGAAAATCCAATAAAGCCAGGCGGGGGGGGGATGAACCGCCACCACACCACCTTCATCGTCATCCTCCTCATTTGCTCTCTCTGGGCTCCTGCAATCCCGCGAGCCTGCGTTCAGTTCTTGTTTTCCCAGGTCAGCTTCATCCGCCATCCATTTTTTTCTTTCTTCTTCTCTCATGAGTCTACCTTCTTGGACCTCGGAGGACGGTTCTGAGGACCGTCCTTCTGCGAGGCTCCAAACTCCTTCTCCCTCTCCTCCGATTGAGTGGTCCTCTGATCCAGAGGACCACGTCCCTTTGGCCCGGCGACGGGCCGCTGGCGGAGCCATCGGCGGAGCTCCCTTGAGGGGCCGCCAGCCGGGGGTTGGGACCTCCTCGAGGGTGGAGGAATCCCCAGGGGGGTGGCCTCCTCGATAACGCGATCGGATCTGGAAAGGATCCGGGCCCGTTATCGGATCCCTCAGAGATCACCTTTTTCTACCGACCCTGACGACCGGGTCGTCTCCTCCCGGCCCGGTCGCGTTGCTTTCTATGAGGTCTGCCTACAGGTGGGCCTCCGTCCTCCTTTTCACCCTTTTTTCATCACACTTCTTGATTTCTTTTCTCTGACCCCCTCCCAACTAGTCCCGAACTCCTGTCGGGTCATTAGTGCGTTCGTTATCCTTTGTCACCGCCTAGGTATTGTTCCTAGGGTCAGTCTTTTTCAACTTTTATTCTCTTCGGGCCCAGAAGGGATGGTGGGTGTTTCAGCCCCGTCCCAATAGGGTCCTTAAACTTCTCTTGCCCTCGTCATTAAGGGGTGGAAACCCCGTTTCTTTTTTGCTAATGTGGACCAAGTTCGGTCCCGGTGGGGGGACCCCGACCTCCGAGGGAATGTCGCGGCCGTTCTAGCCTGGGGATCGAGAGGCGATGGGAGTACTGCTGACCACCGAGATCCCCGGTACACCCTACTGTTAGGGGAGGAGAACTTCGAACAGGCGGCCTCATCTCCCATCGGGGTAAGTCCTTTTCCCACTTAGCTAGAAATCCCGCCCTTTTCCTTTCTCTTTTTTTTTTTTTTTTTTTTTTTTTTTTTTTTACATAGCTTTGAAAACTTGACTTTATGTTGCGCAGCGATGAAGATCCCAACCGCGAAAGTGTGAAGGCCGCTAAGAAAAGGGCCCGAGAAGGGCAGCCCCGGGACCAGCGAGCTCCAGCCCCGAAACGCCGGTTGGTGCAGACCCCCTCCGGCACCAGCCCCGCCCCCGGCCCCGTCACACCCCCCGTCTGTCCCGGAGGTTGACCTCACGGCCGACACTCCACCAGAGGTGGGGGCGACTGCGGGAGCCACCGCGGAGGAGCCGGAAGTGGGGGCACATGTGCCAGCTGGGGATTTCCGGCCGTCGAGAGAGCGTCCCCATTAGACGCCGCTAGAGACTGGGGCGAGGGGCCATCCGTCCCTGCGAGCCCATCCCCCGAGGGGCCACTCGGGAGCGGACCACACACAGCCGGGGAGCTCAGGAGCGGCGGAGAGGGGCGAAGGTGCGCCTAGGCAGCTCGGGACGTCCTGGACGACGGCCGGTGGGCCGAGCGGACCCTGGGTCCGATTTTTGACCTCGGGGTTATAGAAGATCTTAGCCATATGGGGGCGGCGCGTTTTTCCGAGATTCTTACGCCGCGGTGGTTAAGGCAAGTGATTTTCTCGCCCTCTTCCCCTTACTGTTCCTACATTCATACATGTACTCTGTTGACCTGGGCCTGCGTGCAGATCGCCCACTCCCTGAGGGCCGCCCGGGAGGTGATCCGGGGGGGAAAAAGGTTCTGCGGGAGACGCAGAAGGAGGCCGAGGAGGCCCGGCACCGCGCGGAAAAGGCGGAAAGGGCACTAGAAGCGGTCAAAGACGCCTGTGCCAGCGAGGTGAGGACCGCCGTGGGTCGTGCGGAAATGGAGGCCAATCGCGCGCGCGCGGCGATCTCCCAGATGGCGGAGGCTGAGAGCGCCGTCATGGCCAGGAACATGCACATCTCCGAATTAACTTCTGCGCTCCAAGAGGCCGAGAACCGGGCGGGCGTGGCAGCGGAAGAAGCCAGAATGGCCAGAGAAGAGATAGACAAGGCTCGGGAGGCTGAAAGGACCATGGCGGAGGCCCTTGCCGCTGAGAAGGCCCGTGCTGCTGGACTTGTCGAAGAGTACAAGGCATCCGATCGTTTCACAGATGACCTAGCCGAAGCCTCGGCTGCTGTGTACCTTGACGGGTTCCAACATGCTAAAGAAAGGGTGGCCAGGGACTTGAATTTCCCCCGGGCCTTGGAGATCGAGCTGTCAGACCAGACTTCCTCCGACGATGAGCCCGCCCCGGGAGAGCCATGAGCCCGGGTCTGCGACTTAGCTTCTTTTCTTTTTTTTTTGTAAGCCCGACCTCGTCGGTATTTTGTAATTCCTAATTAATGAAAATACTTTTTTACGATGATCTTCGTGTTATTATTAATTTCACCAGTTGATATATGGCCCTACGACTTTCGTCCCGACAACTCCAGGGAACCCCTCCCCACCTGCGCCAGCCGCCTTAATTACATAGACCCACGAATCAGGGCTAGACAGGGTCGAACCCTGGGGGCGGAGGTGCCGCTGGCCGGCGATCATGCCGGTAGGGTGTCGGGTCTTGGCTGTGAAGAATTGTTGGTGCACCGTTCCGCCAGCGGTTAGCCGAGTTTTATGCCTGATCGGCGCAGGGCCTTAAACGCCGACGGGGTGCCGGGCTTTTGTTGCTGAGAGCCGGTGGTACACCGCTCTGCCAGTGGTACACTGGGCTTATGCCTGGCTGGTGCAGGGCTTTGAGTGCCGACGAAGTGCCGGGCTTTTGTTGCTGAGAGCCGGTGGTACACCGCTCTGCCAGTGGTACACTGGGCTTATGCCTGGCTGGTGCAGGGCTTTGAGTGCCGACGAAGTGCCGGGCTTTTGTTGCTGAGAGCCGGTGGTACACCGCTCTGCCAGTGGTACACTGGGCTTATGCCTGGCTGGTGCAGGGCTTTGAGTGCCGACGAAGTGCCGGGCTTTTGTTGCTGAGAGCCGGTGGTACACCGCTCTGCCAGTGGTACACTGGGCTTATGCCTGGCTGGTGCAGGGCTTTGAGTGCCGACGAAGTGCCGGGCTTTTGTTGCTGAGAGCCGGTGGTACACCGCTCTGCCAGTGGTACACTGGGCTTATGCCTGGCTGGTGCAGGGCTTTGAGTGCCGACGAAGTGCCGGGCTTTTGTTGCTGAGAGCCGGTGGTACACCGCTCTGCCAGTGGTACACTGGGCTTATGCCTGGCTGGTGCAGGGCTTTGAGTGCCGACGAAGTGCCGGGCTTTTGTTGCTGAGAGCCGGTGGTACACCGCTCTGCCAGTGGTACACTGGGCTTATGCCTGGCTGGTGCAGGGCTTTGAGTGCCGACGAAGTGCCGGGCTTTTGTTGCTGAGAGCCGGTGGTACACCGCTCTGCCAGTGGTACACTGGGCTTATGCCTGGCTGGTGCAGGGCTTTGAGTGCCGACGAAGTGCCGGGCTTTTGTTGCTGAGAGCCGGTGGTACACCGCTCTGCCAGTGGTACACTGGGCTTATGCCTGGCTGGGGCTTTGCCGAGGGCTTTGAGTGCCGACGAAGGGCTTTGCCGGGCTTTTGTTGCTGAGAGATGAACACCCAAGCAAACACGGGGACAG
>UESW01003857.1:874496-915282 GCA_900491605.1 Calamus simplicifolius
TGATGACGTCGAAGCCGAATATAGTATCTTCTAAGATGTTCCGCGATTCCGAACTTAGCCAATATTCGAATGCCTCTAGGATGCAGGCTGGCCATATGAACAGTTACTTAAGATGTTTCGTGCTGTAGCCTGTTCGCAAGAAGGCTTGCTTACGCATGAGTCCCCAAAGGCTTGGAAAGATCTCCGGGCGGCTTGACGCCAAGCCTAACTTTGGAGGCGTCTGGATTGACCAGAGATGGTTGAGGTTGATTATGCCATTGTGAGGGGTTTGCGTGTTGCCTAAGGGGTAGCTCGGTCGGGTACGAGCTACTAGGGCCTTAACCGACTCGGGGGCACCGCCGTACCGGGGCCGAGTGGTGTCCCGTTAGCCATGATGCCGGCGAGCTCCTTTTGAACCGTTTCAGGGGTTTGTGTGCCGCCTGAAGGGCGACTCGATCGGTACGGAGCTGCTAGGGTCTTAACCGACTTGGGGGCACCATCGTGCCGGGGCCGAGTGGTGTTCCGTTAGCCGCAATGCCGGCGAGCTCCTTTTGAACTGCTTCAGGGGTTTGTGTGCCGCTGAAGGGCGACTCAACCGGGTACGAAGCTGCTAGGGTCTTAACCGACTCGAGGGCACCACCGTGCCGGGGCCGAGTGGTGTCCCGTTAGCCGCGATGCCGGCGAGCTCCTTTTAAACGCTTCAGGGGTTTGTGTGCCGCCTGAAGGACGACTCGACCGGGTACGAGCTGCTAGGGTCTTAACCGACTCGGGGGCACCGCCGTGTCGGGGTCGAGTGGTGTCCCGTTAGCCGCGATGCCGGCGAGCTCCTTTTGAACCGCTTCAGGGGTTTGTGTGCCGCCTAAAGGGCGACTCGACCGGGTACGGAGCTGCTAGGGTCTTAATCGACTCGGGGGCACCGCCGTGCCAGGGCCGAGTGGTGTCCCGTTAGCCGTGATGCCGGCGAGCTCCTTTTGAACCGCTTCAGGGGTTTGTGTGCCGCCTGAAGGGTGACTCGACCGGGTACGGAGCTGCTAGGGTCTTAATCGACTCGGGGGTACCACTGCCGGGGCCGAGTGGTGTCCTATTAGCCGCGATGCCGACGAGCTCCTTTAAAACCGCTTCAGGGGTTTGTGTGTCACCTGAAGGGCGACTCGACCGGGTACGGAGCTGCTAGGGTCTTAACCGACTCGGGGGCACCGCCGTGCCGGGGCCGAGTGGTGTCCCGTTAGCCGCGATGCCGGTGAGCTCCTTTTGAATCGCTTCAGGGGTTTGTGTACCGCCTGAAGGTCGACTTGACCGGGTACGAGCTGCTAGGGTCTTAACCAACTCGGGGGCACCGCCGTGCCGGGGCCGAGTGGTGTCCCGTTAGTCGCAATGCCGACGAGCTCCTTTTGAAAGACTTGGTCCTTGGGGGCAGGGGAGAGTAGGCTATTACGTCAGAAGGGACCCCCTTTATTGCTCACACCCTAGGGGAATACATTATTGGTAATATTGGCGAAGGTTGTCCATTCCAAGTGCATGGAATGGGTTGTCCGTCGAGCTTGTCTAATTTGTATGCCCCCGGTGGAGTGCCTCGGTGATGCGATAAGGGCCCTCCCAGTTGGGGGATAGTTTGCCCCCCTCAGTAGGCTTTGAAACCTCAGCTTTTCTTAAGACCAAATCTCCGCGGCGGAAGACCTTAAGGCGAACTCGAGCATTGTAGTACCTGGCCGCTCGCTGACGGAAAGTCGCCATGCGTAGCCTCGCCCGATCATGCGCCTCGTCAATGAAGTCCAAATTAGCCCGAATCAGCACGGAGTTGTTTTCTTCACTGAAGGACTCCACGCGTGGACTGGGTAGTCCGATCTCGACAGGAATGACGGCTTTGGATCCGAAGGCAAGACTGAAGGGAGTCTCGCCTGTTGGGGCTCTGGGGGTCGTGTGATAGGCCCATATCACGCTGGGGAGCTCTTCCACCCAATGACCTTTGGACCCGTCCAATCTGGTTCTGAGTCCTCTAAGGATGGTGCGGTTCTTAACCTCAGCCTCCCCGTTGGTTTGGGGGTGGCCGACGGAGGTGAATCGGTAATGCCTAGCTCGTCACAGAAGACTTTGAATGCTTTGTTGTTGAATTGGCGGCTGTTGTCCGTGACAAGGGTGTGAGGCAGGCCAAAACGACATATGATTGACTTCCAAAAGAAAGCTTTCACTTTGCCTTCAGTGATCTTGGCTAACGCTTCGACCTCGACCCATTTGGTGAAGTAATCAATGGCGACTAGCAAGAACTTCCGTTGCCCAGAAGCTGGGGGAATGGCCCGAGAATGTCCATTCCCCACTGAGCGAAGGGCCATGGAGCCGAGAGCGGTTCATCGGGGTAGATGGTTGATGTTGGATGTGTCATGGCGCTGGCAACCATCGCATTTCTGAACTAATTTAGCCGCATCCTCCCTCATAGTGAGCCAAAAATATCCCTGACGGAGGGCCTTTTGGGCTAAGGATCTGCCCCCCAGATGGTTTCACAGATGCCCTCATGGATTTCTCTGAGGATGTAGTCGGCATCGGCGGGTCCCACGCACTTGAGCAGGGGATAGGAGAATGACCTTCTGTATAGACGCCCATCGAGGAGGACGAATTTGGAGGCTTTCCACTTGAGCAACCTGGCTTCGTTGCGGTCATCAGGGAGTGTGCCGTCAGTGAGATAACGGACGTAGGCGTCCATCCATGTGGGCTCTTGGGTGAGCGGGAGGATTTCCTCGCTATCCTCTATACTGGGTCTTTCCAAATATTCAATGTAAGCATCCCTTGCCATACCGCTGGCAGTGGTGGCCAGACGAGAGAGGATGTCGGCCTTGGCATTTTCACTTCGTGGAATATAACTGATATTGAAGTAAGCCAGCGAGGAGGTTAGGAGCCGAACCTTGCCCAAGTATTGAGTCATAGCGGGGTCACGCGCCTCGTATTCCCCATTGATTTGCCCAGAGACAAGTTGCGAGTCCGTGAAAGCTTTGAGACGCTTTATTCCGAACTCTTGGGCTAGCCTTAACCCGGCCAGTAGGGCCTCGTACTCAGCTTGATTGTTGGTGGCTTCGAATAGAAACCGTAGGGCGCATTCTGTTCTCTCTCCGCCTGGTCCGGCAAGAATGAGGCCGGCGCCGCTTCCTTGAGAGTTCGATGCGTCGTCCGCATGAAGGATCCAAGTTTCCCCATCTTCGCCTGACTCGGGCTCGCACTGTTCCTTGGTAACCTCTTTAGTCATCTCCTCTGCCCAGGTGCATTCAACCAGGAAGTCAGCCAAAACTGGGATTTCAGAGCCAGTCGAGCTTGGAAAGAGAGGTCGAACTCCTCCAGCTTGATGGCCCACTTGGCGAGTCGGCCTGAGGTATCCGAACGAGCCAGGATAGCTCATAAGGGTTGATCAGTGAGCACCACAATAGGATGGGCTTGAAAATACGGGCGAAGACGCCGAGCGGAGACTATCAGGGCGAAGATGACCTTTTCCGCTTTGGAGTACCTGACTTCTGCGTCATGGAGGACCTTACTCACATAGTATACATGCCTTTGGGTTCCATCAGTGTCGAGACGCACCAAAACTGAACTAATGGCTTCGAAGAAGCAGCTAAGTAGAGAAAAAGACTTTCTCTGTCTCTTGGCTTGGATAGGAGTGGAGGGGAGGACATGACGCCTTCAACCCGTTGAAGGCCCTCTGGCAATCATCAGTCCACTCAAAGCTATTCATCTTCCGCAAGGCCTTGAAGAAGGGCAAGCATCTCTCGGCCGATTTGGAGAGGAAGCGACTTAGAGCCGCTATCCTCCCGGTTAATCGCTGCACTTCCTTCTTGTTGGACGGTGGCCTCATATCAAGTATGGCGCTGATCTTCTTTGGGTTCGCCTTGATCCCCGCTGGGTCACTATGAAGCCCAGGAACATGCCTTCCGTGACCCCAAAAGCACACTTCTTGGGGTTTAGCTTAACTTGAAAGCGACGAAGGTTGTTGAAGGTCTCCCCTAAATCGGAGACATAATCAGAGGTACAGGTGCTCTTTGTCAGCATGTCGTCTACGTAGACTTCCATGTTCCGGCCTAGTTGGTCCTGGAACACTCTGTTCATCAACCTTTGGTAAGTTATCCCCGCATTCTTGAGGCCAAAAGGCATCACTTTGTAGCAATAAATGCCCTTTTCCGTCACGAAGGAGGTGTGCTCTTCGTCGTTGGGGTCCATCCTTATCTGATTGTATCCTGAGAAGGCGTCCATGAAGCTGAGGAGTTCGTGCCCGGAGGTGGAATCTACCAGTTGATCAATCCTTGGCAGGGGAAAGCTGTCTTTTGGACACGCCTTGTTGAGGTCGGTGAAGTCTATGCAAATCCTTCAGCTCCCATTTGCCTTGCACACCATGACCATATTGGCCAGCCAACTGGGGTAGTGCGCCTCCCGGATGTGGCCGGCACTGAGTAGCTTGTTGACCTCCTCGTCAATGGCCTTTTGCCGATTAGGAGCGAAGCTTCTCTTCTTCTGGCGGATTGGATGGTGCCATGGGTCAATGTTGAGCTTGTGGGTGATCACTTCCGGAGGGATGCCGGGCATATCAGACGCTGACCAGGCAAAGACGTTTGAATTAGCCCGCAAAAGGATAAGAGATGCTCCCGGTCCTCTGAAGGAAGGAGTCCGCCGATGCGGACGGTTTTTGCCGGGTCATCTCCGAGAGGGAAGGTCAAAAGATGTTCAGCTGGTTCTCCTCCCTTGTTAGAGTCTCTAGGGTCGGATGCTTCAAAAGTTGGTTCAGCTTCCAGAGGACTTGATGCCGCGTGATAACAGGGCAGGACTGGGCTGACCTCACCGCGCATCTCTCCGACTCCTCCGCCTGTGGGGAACTACACCAATAGACGCCGGGTCGAAATAACTGCATCCAGAAGGTTCAAACCTTGACGCCCCAGAATGGCGTTATACGCCAAGGGAATCCTCACAACCAGGAATTTCATTATTACTATGCTTTGACATGGCGGCGTTCCGGCTGTTACGGGCAAATGTATTTCACCTTCAACCCTTACAGAGTCTCCAGTAAAACCGACCAAAGGGGTCGCCACAGGATGAAGGGAGTCCAAAGATAATCCCATCCGAACAAAAGCGTCGTAGATAAGGATGTCAGCTGGGCTGCCACTATCAACTAATATCCTCTTTACAGGGTGCTTGGCGATCGTCATAGAGACGACAACGCCTTCATTGTTTACATTATCTATGACAACAGATCCCCCCCAGGAATTACATTACTCGGCGCCTCCTCCCCCCTCGCCGCTTAGATGCGGAGGTTGATCCCCAGGACACCATTCTGACCATCCGCTCCGTGGGGGCGTTGTCAACCAGGGGCTAAACAGGCAGAGGCCTCATGAGGGCCGGCAGCGGCTGCTGCGCCTTCTGAACATATTTGCCAAGGTAGCCCCGCTGAATGAGCTCCTCGATGACCCGCTTCAAGCTGTAACAGCTGTCAGTGTCATGGCAATAGTCCCGGTGGAATCGGCAATAGCAGCTTTTATCGTGGGGAGGACCTTTCTTCATGGGAGGAGGGCGCTGGAGGTAAGGCTCGCCTTCGATCTCCATCAGAATGTGAGATCGAGGGGCAAGGAGAGGTGTGAGTTTGCTCTCGTCGGGGACAGGGCTTCTATGCCTGTTGTCGGGTCGTCGAGGCGGGTCAGCTCGCCGGTGTCGAGGGGGTCCACTTGGTTCAGGGCGACCAGGCTTGTGGCTGGAGCTCCTTGAAGATTCTCGACAGGTGAAGTCGGCTTCATCCGCACAGATATACTTTTGAGCTCGGAGGAGGAGGTCGGAATAAGAGCCCGGGGGCTTCTTATCCAAAGAAAAGGAGAAGCGAGACGGAAGGAGTCCTCGCTTCAACGCCAGCGTCGCTACTACGTCATCGAGATGGTAGACCTCGAGGGCGGCAGCTTTGAACCGGGACATGAAGTCCCACAGCGACTCTCCCTCCTTCTGACGCACGAAGAAAAGGCTGTCCGCCACCCTTGGAATTCGTCGGCAGGCATCAAAATGTGCCAGAAAAGCCTTCTCCAGCTCTCGAAAGGAGTCGATGCTGTGAGGGGACAAGCATGAATGCCACGCGCGAGCGGCCTTCCGCAGAGTAGCGGGAAAGGCCTTGCAGAGAAGGCGTCTGAAGCACCTTGAACCTGCATCATTGCTTTATAACTCTCGAGATGGTTGAGAGGATCTGTCGTACCATCGTACGGGTCCACCTGGGGGAACAGAAACCTGGAGGGGACAGGCTCCTCCAATATCCGGCGAGTGTAAGGAGGACGGGTGTCGAACTCTTCCTCCAGATGATGATTGATTTTTCTGGCGAGTTCGTCCAGCCACCGGTTGTACTCCTCCAGGCGCTCCTCCGCCTATCGGTTGATTGCTGGGGCCCTCCGAGACGGCTCGGAGGAGGAAGAAGAAGATGAAGGAGACAGAGAGGGAGACGGGAGTCGAGGCTTCCGCCTTGGCTCCTCTTGATGACGTAGCCCCGAAGGGATTTTGCTGGGGCCATGATCAGGGGATCGCAGCCCTTGGAGGGTTCGCGGCGGGATTTCCTTGGGAAAGCTGGGCGATGACCGGCCTCCCGCCGACCGGCCTCCCGCTGATCGGGAGAACCTCCCTTCGCCGACTGCTGACTAGCGGGGGGAGCGGTTTGGTGTTGGGTGGCCACGGACTGCTGCTGTTGGAGCCCGTGGACCATAGCAGTGAGAGTTTGGACTTGTTGGGAGGATCGGCAGCAGGGGGTTAGCCTCCTGCTGCCTAACTGGCGGGGAAAGCCCCGCTTGACAGCTGATGGAAGCATCCTGAGCTTGTGTCACCACCATGATTCCAAAGAGAGAAGAGAGGGGGGAGTGGAGTTTGGCCAGATGTGCATAGGGAAGCCCTGGGATACTTGCTGCGTTCTACACCAACTTTTACCCCCCTACCTGGCGTGCCAATCTGATAACGCTCGATCACTGATCCTGCACGTTGGGAACAGATGGATTCTCCAGGCTTCGCTTCACCAGATTGCCTGCAAAGAAGTCCCAGGACCGGAGAGGATTCTCCGGTGGGACCCTTCGACGCCCAAGTTAGCAATTGAGGTCACAGCAGAAGAGGAGCTCGAATGAGCTCTTTTTAGATGAGAGGGTGCTCCAGAGGAGAAGGGATTTCTCTCTGGGTCTCAAGATAGTGATTTTCCGGGGATTATCGCGCATACCTATTTACTGAGTGGATTCACCTTTTATAGGGGTTGACCCTGACATGATCACGTGGGATTCCGTGAGGAGGGAATGTCCGCAGAGTCCTTGGGGGTTGCGTGAATCTGCGCTGGTTAGTGGGTCCTGTCTCATCGAAGAGAGAGAAAATGGCGGTTGGTGGGCTAAGTCTTATCAGCCAGCCGGACTGTTGGGTAGTTGGGTCCAGTCCCATCAGTAGTGTGGCCAGTGGGTAGTTGGATCTGGCGTTATCAGGCAGCGCGGGTCAGAGAGGTAGCATCCCGAGTAGGCATGGGCACTGGGCCGTGCCGTGCCAGGCACGGCCTAGGCCCATTGTGCCAGAAAAATTACCGTGCCGTGCATGGCACGGCCATTAACAAATGGGCCATGCCAGGCATGGCCCACTAAAAAAAAATTCAAATTCGGCACGGCCCGTGACCCATCAAGAAATGGGCCACGGGCCGTGCCTGGAACGGCCCAGCAGGGCCGTGCCAAAACGGCCCTTCTGGGCCATTTTGTGGGCCATGCCATGGCACGGCCCAGCAACGACCCTGCTAGGCCATGCCAGAACGGCCCGCCGTGCCAGAATGGCCCTGTTGGGCCATTTTGTGGCCGTGCCATGGCACGGCTGGTGCTAGGAGCACACTGTGCGCCTAGGCACTAGCTAGCTGATCCAAGCCATGATCCTGATCGGCGATGATGGATCCGACGATTGCGATCGATTTGATCGAGATGATCTGACGATTGCGATCGATCCATGCCATGATCCTGATTGGTGATGATCGATCCGACGGTTGCGATCCATCCGATCGGCGATGATCCGATGGTTGCGATTGATCCAAGTCATGATCCTGATCGGCGATGATCGATCGGACCGTTGCAATCAATTCGATCGGAGATGATCCGACGGTTGCGATCGATCCAAGCCATGATCCCGATCGGGATGATCGATCCGATAGTTGTGGTCCATCTGATCGGCGATAATCCGACGGTTGCGATCGATCCAAGCCATGATCCCAATCTTCGATAATCGATTGGATCATTGCGATCAATCCGATCGGAGACGATCCGACGGTTGCGATCGATCCAAGCCAGGATCCCGATCGGGGATGATCGATCCGACGGTTGTGATCTATCGCATCAGCGATGATCCGATGGTTGCGATCGATCTAAGCTATGATCCCAATCGGCGATGATCGATTGGAGATGATCTGATGGTTGCAATCGATCCAAGCCATGATCCCGATCGATGATAATCGATCAGATCGTTGCGATGGAGAGACAATCCGATGGTTGCGATCGATCCAAGCCATGATCCCAATCGGGGATGATCGATCTGATGGTTGCGATCTATCACATCAGCGATGATCCGACGGTTGCGATCGATCCAAGCTATGATCCCAATCGGCGATGATCGATCGGACCATTGCGAATAATCCGATCAGAGACGATCCGACGGTTGTGATCGATCCAAGCCATGATCCCATTCGGTGATAATCGATCCGATGGTTGTGATCGATCCAATCGGAGATGATCCGACGGTTGCAATCGATCCAAGCCATAATCATGATCGATGATGATCGATCAGATTGTTGTGATCAATCCGATCGGAGACAATCCGACGGTTGCGATCGATCCAAGCCATGATCCCAATCGGGGATGATCGATCCAACGGTTGCGATCCATCCGATCGGAGACGATCCAACGGTTGTGATCGATCCAAGCCATGATCCCGATCGGCGATGATCAATCCAACAGTTGCGATCCGTCCAATCGGAGACGATCCGACGGTTGCGATCGATCCAAACCATGATCCCAATCGGCGATGATCAATCCAACAGTTGCTATCCATCCGATCGGAGACGATCCGATGGTTGCGATCGATCCAAGCCATGATCCCGATCGGCAATGATCGATCGGACTGTTGCGATCAATCCGATCGGAGACGATCCGATGTCTGCGATCGATCCAAGCCATGATGATCATGATCGGCGATGATCAATCCGACGGTTGCGATCCATCCGATCGGAGACGATCTGACATCTGCGATCGATCCAAGCCATGATCCCGATCGGCGATGATCAATCCGACAGTTGCAATCCATCCGATCGGAGACGATTCGACATCTGCGATCGATCCAAGCCATGATCTCGATCGGCGATAATCAATCCGATGGTTGTGATCCATCCGATCGGAGATGATCCGACGGTTGCGATCGATCCAAGCCATGATCTCGATCGATGATGATCAATCAAATCGTTGCGATCAATCCGATCGGAGACGATCTGACAATTGCGATCGATCCAAGCCATAATCCCAATCGGGGATGATCGATCCGACGGTTGTGATCCATCCGATCAGAGACGATCCGATGGTTGCGATCGATCCAAGCCATGATCCTGATCGGCAATGATTGATCAGACTGTTGCGATCAATCCGATCGGAGACGATCCGATGTCTGCGATCGATCCAAGCCATGATCATGATCGGCGATGATCAATCCGACGGTTGCGATCCATCCGATCGGAGATGATCCGACGTTTGCGATTGATCCAAGCCATGATCCCAATCGGCGATGATCAATCCGATGGTTGCGATCCATCCGATCGGAGATGATCTTATGTTTGCGATCGATCTAAGCTATGATCCCGATCGGCGATGATCAATCTGACGGTTGCAATCCATCCAATCAGAGATGATCTGACAGTTGCGATCGATCCAAGCCATGATCCCGATCGACGATGATCGATCAGATTGTTGCGATCAATCCGATTGGAGACGATCTGATAGTTGCGATCGATCCAAGCCATGATCCCAATCGAGGATGATTGATCCGACGGTTGTGATCGATCCGATCGGAGACGATTCGACGGTTGCGATCGATCCATGCCATGATCCTGATCGGCGATGATCGATCCGACGGTTGCGATCCATTCGATCAGCGATGATCCATCGGTTGCGATCGATCCAAGCCATGATCCCGATCGGTGATGATCGATTCGATCGGAGACGATCCGACGGTTGCGATCGATCCATGCCATGATCCTGATCGTCGATTATCGATCTATTTTAATTTTAAATTAATAAACTGGTAGGGGTCTATGCCAAACCCCCCACCATTATGGTGGCTTTATATTAATAAATTTTTTTTATTTTTAATAATTTTTTAATTTATCAAATAATTTTTTTATTTGAGCTGCATGGGCCGACCCAGGCCCGTCATGGGCCGTGCCGTGCTGGGTCAACAGAAAAAATTTTCTGGGCCCGGCATGGCCCATCAGGGCCTGGGCCGTGCCGTACCATGGGCGGCACGGCCTAGTGCCCACCTCTAGTCCCGAGCTACCAGGGCCGTGTTGGGGCAGATTTGGAGGAAACCGGGAAGTCTCGACTCTCCCGGGGAGCCGAGGCTTATCTGGGTCGGTCAGGGGTGGCCAGGGCTAATCCTGCCGACCAGGGCGTGCCGAGGCGGGACCGACTCGGCGATCCTGGATACGCCGAGGGCCGAGAAAGGCCGACTAGGAATGGTCGGGGCCGACTCGGCGGGCTTGGAGACACCAGGGCCGAGAAGGGCCGACCGGGAAGGGTCGGGGCCGACTCGACGGGCTTGGAGATGCCACGACCGGGAAGGGTCGGGGCCGACTCGGCGGGCTTGGAGACGCCGGGACCGAGAAGGGCCGACCAGGAAAGGTCGGGGCTGACTCGGTGCGCTTGGAAACGCCATGGCCGAGAAGGGCCGACCAGGAATGGCGGGGCTGACTCAGCGAGCTTGGAGATGCCGGGGCCGAGAAGGGCCAACCAAGAAGGGTCGGGGCCGACTCGGCGGGCTTGGAGATGCCGGGACCGAAAAGGGCCGACCAGGAAGGGTCGGGGCTGACTCGGCGGGCTTGGAGATAGCAGGGCCGAGAAGGACCGATCAGGAAGGGTCAGGGCCGACTCGGCGGGCTTGGAGATGCCGGGCCGAGAAGGGCCGACCAGGAAGGGTCGGGGCCGACTCGGCGGGCTTGGAGACGCCGGGGCCGGGAAGGGCCGACCAGGAATGGCCGGGGCCGACTCTGCGAGCTTGGAGATGTCGGGACTGAGAAGGGCCAACCAGGAATGGCCGGGGCCGACTCGGCGGGCTTGGAGACGCGGGGCCGAGAAGGGCCGATCAGGAAGGGTCGGGGCTGACTCGGCGGGCTTGGAGATGCCGAGGCCGAGAAGGGCCGACCGGAAGGGTTGGGGCCGACTCGGCGGGCTTGGAGACGCCGGGGCCGAGAAGGGCCGACTAGGAATGGCCAGGGCCGACTCGGCGGGCTTGGAGATGCCGGGACCGAGAAGGGCCGACCAGGAATGGCCGGGGCCGACTCGGCGGGCTTGGAGACGCCGGGGTCGAGAAGGGCCGATCAGGAAGGGTCGGGGCCGACTCGGCGGGCTTGGAGACGTCGGGGCTGAGAAGGGCCGACCGGAAAGGGTCGGAGCCGACTCGGCGGGCTTGGAGATGCCGGGACCGTGAAGGGCCGACTAGAAAGGGTCGGAGCCGACTCGACGGGCTTGGAGATGCCGGGGCCGAGAAGGGCCGACCAGGAAGGGTCGGGACCGACTCGGCGGGCTTGGAGACGCCGGGGCCGAGAAGAGCCGACCAGGAAGTGTCGGGGCCGACTCGGCGGGCTTGGAAATGCCGGAGCGCACAAATATTTTGATTTGCCGAAATTACCCTGGGGCTACATCAGCCACATAAAATGCCACCCTTCTTTTTTCCTTCTTTCTGGTTAATTATCGGACGGTCATCTTTATTGCACATTGATTATTTGGTCTTGGTTTGTAGGCCCTACCTCCTGCAATCCAAAATTCTGCGATATCCAATCTCATGGTTTGATCGTTAAATACTATTTATTTTGCTGAGGAATTAATCAACAAGGGCTTTTGCACATGATTTTCAAATGATTTTGTGTGTAAGATACCAATGACCCTCTAATGCATTGAATACATAAACATTCCAACTTTTAATATTTTTAGAAATGTTTGCCGAACCAAAGCTGTGCACTTGACAACAAACAATACATTGCTATCATTGCTATTATTATCACTGCTATTGTGGTTGATGAATAAGTTATAGTTAACGATCATAGACCACACGTTAATTCGCTTTATTTTCTCGTTTCATAGAACATGAATCTATTTACTTTAAAATGATTCAAAGAATATAATCAAATAATGGATCGAATCAGTTCTTACTCTTAGGTAGTATTTGAAATAGGGGATAAGAGGGGATATCCCTTCTTATTCCCAAAAGCCATAGCTATAAAGGATAGTTAGGAATAAAGTTAACCAAAAGGATAATCCATGGTTAACCATGGTTAATCATGGGATATCTCCTCAATTTATTTCCTAGAAAATACAGAAATAGCTGGTTATCCCTTCAAATAAGAGTAAAAAAAAGTTATCCTATGAATTTACCTTTTTGCATTTGATATGATCAATGGGATAGCCAAGGGATATTCCTAGGAATAGCCAGAGGACAAACTCTATCCCGTACACTTATCCATGGATAATATTTTTTTCTATCAAACACTACCTTAATGAATAATAGAAGCAACGTACAAAAGCTTTGATTTATAATGCTATTATCATCGCTGCTGTTGTGGCTGATAAAGAAATTGTAGATAATGATTATAGACTATGTTGCTGCCAAATCACTTCCAGCGAGCGTCGGGTAAGAAAGGAGTTTCGTGGATCTTCAATGGATGGCATGACCGTCTACTTCAACCGGAAACATGCAATAAAAGTTTCGGACCGATGGTTCCGGTGGGGACCCTCCGACACTCTAGTTAGTGGTTTGGAGAACAGTTCTAGAGACGATAGAGTAGTAGAGAGTGATTCCCCCTTCTTGTTGTGAGTGAGGGGTTTTTTATACCTGTTCGAAGGTCCCTCTTACCCTTGGTGCATGACTGTTGGATCACGTCGTCCGTTAGAAGTGGCGTCGTAAGTAGTAGGTAGGCACATTACTACTAGACGTGTGCCATAAATAATGGTAACTGCTCGTAGTCTAGAGATAGTGGGTTAGTGGGCCACGTGGCAGCTCTGAGCACTTGTTAGGTTTCTGGGAACGAAGTTCGGAGTTGGTTCCGAGGTCGAACCCAGAGGCCAAGAGTAGGTCCAGAGCCGAGGCTATGCTTGAAGCCAAGATTGAAACTGAAGTCGGATCCGAGGCCGAGGCTAAGACTGTGCTTGAGGCTATGCTCGAGGCCAAGGCTGAGACTATGCTCGAGACCGAGGCCAAGGCCGTGCTCGAGGCCGAGGCCGAAGCTGACCCCGAGGCCAGGACCAGCTGCCATATTATTGCTCAGCTTTGAAAATCATGCAGTCTGTTAACCTGTTGCTTGTGGAGCATGATCAGCCACATCAGATGCCCTCCTGCCCCTGAGATAGGTGGGCACACAACCACCAGCGAAAAGGGGCGTAATATCACTGGTGGCTGATCTTTGTATGCTACCGACTGCTACGAGGGCACATGTCCCCGAAGGCCATGCTTCTATAATGCCAAGGCATCAGATGCTGCAACACCACCGCTGTCCTGTTGTTGGGATAGAAAGGGATCCTCCTCGAGTACGGGACTACGAAAAGGTGGGCATCATCATTGCAGTGAGGTCACCGCTGTCTTATCATTGGTCGCGCCCCTCGCATTCTACGCCTTAGGTGGTTGCCGAAATGCCGAAATGTCTTCTCCAGTGGTGGGCTGGCACGTGGCCACTCTGAACCAGGCGGGATGATTTGAAACGATAGGCTCTAAAAAGGGGAGTCATCCCCGACCTTCGTCTTTTCACTTTTACCACTCCTACCATTCTTCCCAGCCTAAATCTCTCTGAGCTTCCCTTCACCTCCATGCTTCCGTTCTTCTTCCCGAGCCTTTCGTTCTGGTTCTTAGCTTTCCGATTCTTCCTCCAGGTCAGTTCATCCTTGTTTTCATATCTTCATCCCTCTCTTGTTCCATTTCTGATTCTGGGGGTTATTTCCCCGATCCCACGCAACCTTCCTCCTCCCCAGCACCTAGCTGATCATCTTTCTCTCAAGATAGGGTTTCATTAGAACAGCGACGAGCTACCAGACGATCTCTGACTGGGAGTCGCTCGGCCGTCGATCGGGCCCCTATCGGCGCCGTTCAGCCATCGCTGGCCTATCTTCGTCCGCCGTGAGGGAGTCCCCTAAATGGACTGCCTCCTCCATGATCGTCCAAAAAATTGTTAACCTATTTAACATAGAAGTAAAATATTTCCATCTCTCAAAGAAGATAGAACCTAAATAGTACTTAACAATTAAACAAGAATCTCCTTCATCACTAAAAGATCGTAATCATGATTTGTCAAATTACTAAAATAATTTTTAACCAACCAAGAAGATGACAACATTAATTAATTATAAGAGGAAATGGATAATTTTATATTATTGATTCTGATACCATTAGTTATGTTATGTTAGTTCCTTGTATACATGTTGTGCATAATGATTTTAGGCAAAAATATTGTAATTAATAACAACATTTTAAGATTATGATGGTTACTTATATTAACTTATTCTTATGTTTATCTTCTTCTTTACAAATCGCTTATGGCAAACTAAAAGATTATTTTAATAAAAAAAATAAAATTCAACATTATCAATCACATGATTTAGGAGCTAGAGGCATCCAACAAAAAACGAAAGTAACAAGTGAATAATTATAAATTAAAATTGTAACTATTAAATGCACTTCTTCTTTCATATAATTTTGCATTCATCATTATCATCTCAAAATGATTACAAAGTTTCATAACTTAAATTTCTTCAACATTATCAATCAAACATCAAATTTCTATAACAACCTTCCACCTGAGCAAAATTAATAAATTACTGCGCATACATTTTTAAAGAGCGAGGAATCACAGTCGAGGGATAAAAAAAAATAACAGACTCCTCTGGTCAAAAGAAATGCAAAATATTCATTTCTGTAGCCTTTATTAAAATTGATCCTGACAAATCAGTTGTTATGGAGATGTAGCTTCGATGGTAGAGCACTCACTTAGCATGCCAAAGGTATGGGTATCGATACCCCGCATCTCCATCTTTTTTGTTTTTTTTCTTTTATTTTCTCTGTCCATTTTAAAGAATTAAAACCTTTTAAAACTTTTTTTTGGGTTAAAGAACGGACTAGATGTGTTATGTTTTCATTTTCCCCACCTATTGTTAACTCCTTTCTTTTATTTTATCGGCCTTTTTTTTGGGTTAAATAACGGACTAGATGTATTATGATACATAATTTTCTTTCTTTTATTTTCTCTGTCCGTTTTAAAGAACTAAAACTTTGAATTTTGGGTTAAAAAACGGACTAGATGTATTAAACACGCAATTTTGACGACAGATCCTGTTGTCTGTTTGGATGATCTTATCTTGTGCTTAGCACATCATAAGAAAGAGTCTGCATCCAGATCTATTCGTTAGCTTTTGAGACATCTCCTTCTAGGGTTTTCCCTCCCACCTTCATTTATCTATGACACATACAAGGGACACATCAAATTCTCTTCGTGAAAGACAACATAGGTTGTATGAGTGAGAGAGATCTATCTAATGATATACTGGCTTTTGGATTAAAAAAAAATTTGACCTCTATATATAGTCTATTTTATCATTGTAAAAAAAATTCATAGCCTATTTTATCACGAAGCTTTGATTAAAAATTTTTAAAAAAATTAAAATAAAAATGTAACTGGAGATATGCTAACCATATATATCCATATTCTCTTGCGTCAACCTTCACAAACATAATTAAGTTTTTTTATTATATATCATAGGATACAATTCGAAGTAAACATGTTACTAAAATATTAATATAATATATGCAAATCTGTCAAGATTTATTGGTCCATGCCAACCAAGATAATAAAATTTTGGTTATATACATGCATTCTTGTTTATATTGACGCAAACTAAGGTCGTTAGCTTCATTTATCCAAGGCCGCTAGTTACTTACTTACGGTGGTGTTTTTTTTTTTTTGTTATACAGACGGACAATCACATTAACCTCATGCAAGTCGGTCCAAAAATATTAGAATATAATATTTGCTTGAGAGCAGGAGGATAGGGTGACAGCAGTCGCAATTCAATCTGCTGCAGAATTAGCTTTCCGATAGATGTGCCGGATATAGAAACTGTGAGCACCCCACAGAGCAGTCCGAATATCGTAGAGAAGAGGGTTGATGGGGACATGATCGCAGAATCCCATACAGAGCCACCGAATAACAAAAGTGAATCTCCCTCAATGAACAAGCATTGAGCATGAAGCCACCGAACAACATGGGAGATACCAGTTCACACTGCATAAAGCTCGACCATAGGGATAGAAGAATCAAGGGAACTAAAATCATCCGCCGACAGCAAGGCTCCATCGGTTTCTTAAATAATGAAAGCAGACCCAGCAAGTCTGCCACGAACACTTTCATCAAAATTGATTTTTACAAATCCTGAAGGGAGGGCTTTTAAGAGATATAAACCGTACGATGGTTCACTGTCGAAACAGCAGGGGAGCTCAAGTGGTCAAGGTTATAAGAATCAGAACTAGTGAAAAGAAGTGCATTTTCAGCAATCATATATTTGACATTTTGCTCTAATCTGTGAAAAAAAATAGTCTCATTAGGAAAGATAAATAAGTTTTGTGATAGCTAAATCTGATGAATAGTAATAATCCAAAAAGCACGGTACTATTGGATGATCCTCCGAAAAGCATTAAGAAAAGGAAAATATGAGAAATCAAAACCATCCCCTCTGCAATCATAAAACTTCCTCAACCATATCCAACTCAACATGGGACAGTAAATAACGGCGGTGTCTTTAATCGCGTGGTACTGGTGCTATCTTGCTTCGGATGGGTAGGCAGCAAAATATGGATGCAGTCTCTCTCTCTCTCTCTCTCTCTCAAGTCACAAGTGGGGATCTTTCCTTTAAGATGGCGATCCTTCCTTTCCAAGGTCAGAAGTACGGGAAAACCCTCCTAACCCCACACCTTAAAAAAGGCCTCCATTGATGGATATGTTGCAATTTAAAAACTCTTACCTTTGAATTGCGGTATGAATGTGGTAAAGTGTGTTACAAATAAAACAAAGCTGGCCTGGCCGCGGATAATTACTCTGTTCTGACAAGAGAGAACCATTCCAAGGCACAGAAAAGGCTCGGCCAGAGGAAGCACACCACTGTATCCTCGTAAAAAGACACAAAGCCAACAACTAGCCCATACATTTTAAAATTTTATCATTAAAACCCTCTAATGCATTGAATACATAAACATTCCAACTTTTAATATATTAGAAATGTTTGCCGAACCAAAGCTGTGCACTACTCTTTTTATGAAAGCTGAAATGGGATTGTCTTCCTATTTGTTCTTTATTGGCTGACCGAGGCCTCTTCATTTTACCTCTCTGCCCAATCTGTGAGCTTAAAGATGAGTCGATCGATCACGTCATCTTCAGTTATTCTCGTGCGAGAAAGATCTAGCAGCGGATGCAGTTTACTCAATGGTTGTCTAATGTGGGCTTCATCCGGCTTTCTTTTCTGCGCACCAATCGATTTGATGTTCAGAACGGTCCGAGATCTCAGGGTGCTGTTTCAGCCTATCTTGCTTATCATATTTGGCTTACCAGAAACCAGATGATTTTCTCGGAGAAGATTGTCCCACCTCTGGCGATTTTCAGAACGGCTGTCCTCCTTGCCAATGAGTATGGCCATTCTATTTCTTCTGTTCACTCGGTCCAACCTGGCCTTTGGGATTTCCCTTCGGCAGCGCACCGTTCTACGGTCTATGTTTCTTAGAAACCCCCACCCCCGGGTTATGTTAAAGTGAACTTTGATGGTTCTGTCTCGAATCGTAGTGCTGGGTCTGGTTTTGTTATCAAAGGATCTGGGGGTGAGTTACTTGCAGCGGATGGCCATGGATCCCTTGATATATCGGTCCCTATGGCAGAGCTTCAGGCTGCTTGGGCTGGTATTAGCTATGCTGTTCGTCATCTGGCCTCTAGTAGATGAATTATTGAGGGAGATTCTCTCACGGTTATTCACTGAATTCGTCGGGACGGGGATCTTCACTCTACCAATCCTCTGCTCCGTGCTATTTGGGACTCTCTCTGGTCTTCTGCGGTGCCTCGGATCCGCCATGTGTATAGGGAAGCCAATGCTGCGGCTGATTGGGTCGCTGGTGTTGCAGCTTGCCACCCTACCCCTTGGGTTTGGCATATAGGTGACCCATGCCCTTTAATTTTGCAGCAAATCATGTATTCCGATCTTTCGGGTTTGACTCACGCCAGACTGGTGTGATCGCCCGCTTGTAACAAAAAAAAAAGCTGTGCACTACATTGCTATCATTGCTATTATTATCACTGCTATTGTGGCTGATGAATAAGTTATAGTTAACGATCATAGACCACACGTTAATTCACTTTATTTTCTTGTTTCATAGAACATGCATCTATTTACTTTAAAATGATCCAAAGAATATAATCAAATAATGGACCGAATCAGTTCTCACTCTTAGGTAGTGTTTGAAACAGGGGATAAGAGGGGATATTCAGGAGATATCCCCTCTTATCCCCAAAAGCCATAACTATAAGGGATAGCTGGGAATAAAGTTAACCAAAGGGATAATCCATGGTTTACCATGGGATATCCCCTTAATTTATTCCCTATAGAATGCAGGAATAGCTGGTTATCCCTCCAAATAAGAGTAAAAAAAAGTTATCCTATGAATTTATCTTTTTGCATTTGATATGATCAATGGGATAGCCAAGGGATATCCCTAGAGATAGCTAGGGGACAAACTCTATCCCGTACACTTATCCATGGATAATATTTTTTCTATCAAACACTATCTTAATGAATAATAGAAGCAACGTACAAAAGCTTTGATTTATAATGCTATTATCATCGCTGCCGTTGTGGCCGATGAAGAAATTGTAGATAACGATTATAGACCATACGTGAATTCATTTTGTTTTCTCGTTCCATAGAACATGCATTTGTTTGCTTTAAAATGATCCAAAGAATACAATCAAACAGCTGATCAGTTCTCACTTTTAACGAACAATCGAAGCAATGTACAAAGGCTAGCTTTGAGTTGCAAAGTTCTCTATAAGTTATAAACTATTTCTACAATGCGCAGGATAACAGTGATTTGGATATCAAGTATTCGAGAGAGGCTCCATATGGTGTCTTCTGTTATGTTTATAATACTTCGATTATAACCAATACTAGTAGCTATTTGAAACTTTGAGTAACTTCCTATTCAGTGTCAAAAACTGCTTAAAATTTACATCAATTTGTAATGTCTATTTTCTCCACCTGATCAATAGTTTTTGTAAGCATATTTTGGTTTTCATATTTGTGACCAGTTTCTTCTTCCAGTCAAGTGAATCACTACTAGATCAACTATATTTTTCCAGTTTAATGCTTTATAATATTTTCTAATATCAGATTGACTAAAAAAGAATACTTCTTGTTTATGTAACCTTCTTCTGATTAAAAATATCAAAACAATCAGTCATACCAATAGAAGCCTATCCATTTTTAAAAAAAATAAAAACCAAAATTATGATATCAACATCATTTTAATCAACTAAAGAGAATTTAACTTTTATATGAGATTTTTTTTTTACGTAACATATATATTATACTCACTAAAAGATTATCAAAAATAGCTCTTTTTACATCCATCTAAAAGACTTGTATGTCCTACAAAGCCGATATTCATTATGTTAATGTTGATTTTTTTTTTAGACTCTTCACATCAATGATGAAATTTATTTGAAAAGAAATTCAAACTCAGTCTTTGCATCAAAGAATCCTTTGCTGATAAAAATCCTCACCTAAAGAATTCAATGAAGATCCTTGCACAAGATATCAAGAATCAGTCGAATCATGATAAGGTTGAAGTTACCTGCAAACATCTTAAATAAATGTAAGGAAAGAGAGAAGAAAGAGACAAGAGAGATAAGAGACTTACTTTCATTAGTTTAAGGCTTGTTTATTTGTAGGCATCAAAGCCAAGTTAATTGTATTAACTTGGAGCTAGATCTTTTTGAAATTAAAAGTGTTTGTTTTTTGAACCTTGAATGAATAACTTTAGTCTTGCTTAAATGAATTTGGTTCAAGACTTTATCTATGTGCAAGTGTATTCATCATGGTGATTATACACACGTCTTCATCATACTAATTTATTAAAAATCTCTATCATCACATTATAACAAAATCAATTTTATCAACATGCATAATATAATCATAGGTATATATAATAATTAGATGATATGTTTATCTTTAGATTTTATTGTATGGAGACCATGATCATAATAAAGATTTTAATTGAAGATGATGATACTTCAAATTTCTTATAGTCTAAAATTTTATCATAATCTTAGAATATAAAAGGATCACATATTCTATTATGGTTGTCGTATAAATGATATGGATGCTTGTAAGGTGATAAAAATTTATTGGACTAATAAGAATACTCTTGGACCAACCATTATTATAAAAGTGTTATTCTAATTATAGTTATAGAAAGCTCTTATCAACCTACAAGTATTGCTAAATCTTATATCATTTTATATCTTTGATTGTCAACTAGTGATGCCTAATCGAAAAGTTATATACGGACATGTTAAACTATATATATATATATGATAATGCAAATTTATAGATATTCGAAACATGATTTATCACTTAGAATTTGGGCTAAAATCTGGTTGATTAATTTTTAAAAAAATTAAAAAAAAAATTCTATAACATCGCTATTAGATCAGTTATGTTATAGAGCAGAGTGTTGAAAAATACTAAAACAACATGTGAATAAATTAAGTATAATAGAAATGCGCATGCTAAGATGGTATGTGGTAAAACTTTAAAAGATAGAATTAGAAATAAATATATAAGAGAAATGATAGGAGTAGCCTCAATTAAAGATAAATAAGAGTAAATCAATTATGGTGGTTTGGACATATACAACGAAGACCTTTAGATACTCCAGTTAGAAAGAGTAATCTTTTAATAATCCATGGTAAGGATAGAGATAGAGGCAGACCTAAATTAAAATGGATAGAAATAATTAAAAAAAATATAACTATTTGTAAGTTGAATGTCAACTTAGTCCTGAATAGAGTAGAGTAGAGGAAGCATATTTATGTAGCTAACCCCATATAGTTGGGAAAAGGTTTAGATGAGTTGAGTTGAGTTGAGTTTAATGAATGAGTCATTATAAATGAGTCATTTATGAATAACTCATAATGACTCATTTAATAACTCATCCATGAGTTATGGAATTTAATAGCTTATAAATGATTTAATTTTGAGTTATAAAATTTTATGGATCAAACTAATCATAATAAATAAGTAATAAGCTACAAATTCTAAAAGATTAAACTTATTATGATATAAGTTGTATAATTCTAAAGAACATATTGATCATAAAGAAATTATACTGAAGGTTTAAATCATACGAGTTATAGAATCCTAAGAGACAACATAAAGCTATCACTTCTATATAATAAGGATCTAAGCTTGAAGCAATATATGAGACTTTATGCAAGAAGAATATGCGCATAGATTTAGAAGGGCTTTGCAATTGTGAAGTGTTATGGATACATTCTACAATGCACTAAAGAAAGCTTGTAAAGATTTTGCATAACTTTTTGGTAGGATCTTGAAGAAAAAAAATTATTTTCTTGATAAAATTTGGTAAGACATGTAATTTATTTCATCTTAATTTATGTTAATCATTTGAAGATCGTTATATATTATTTTCACTTTGAATTCAAAATGAGCGCATAATAACAATTAAATTGAAAAAAATAATCTTAACCTTATGATGCAAATTAATTTTTGATACATAAATAAATCATATAGTGACTATGCCAAATATTAGAATCTAATTTAATTGACCAAAGAAAGATAAGAAGAATCAATAAAGCATAATCAATTAAATCAACCCTTAAATTTTACCATTTCCCATCTTTATTATTTTATCCTTGTATTGTATGGCTTTTATTTCTTATTTTTTTATTTTTAAAACATAAAAACGCATAATCTAAGACTAAAATTATCACGCCCCAGACCCAATGTGGGATTCAGGGGTGGCAACCCGCCGCATGCCTGGCATGCAAGGCGTCCTGAAATATAATCTAATTTATTCAAGAAAGGATAATATCTCTATATCATTCAGAGTCAATAATTTTAATACAAGCCATAATTATGAGTTTTGGGCTACATGCCCATCATACATAAATCAATGGGGTTACAACAAAATGTTGGATCTTAATTTGCTCTGATAGAAGCTCCCACTACCCCAAATCCCCATTCTTCAGTCTTGTGACTCTGAAAAATATTATGAGATTTATATGAGCTCACACTCAATAAGCAAGCCTAATATAATATAATCATTTCATCATTTTAAGATATTATCGAATCAAATCAACTTTTCGACAATAAGCTTTCAATTTCAAATACACTTGCCATATTATCAGAGTAAGCATATCATTTGCTTAAAGGAAAACACTTTGTACACCGCCCCTGGTGCAGCAACGCTTATGTGTGCTGCACCGCGTCTTCCGATTGGTCCACGTGGCTCCGACGTGGATGACCTGACGGGCGGTATGGGCTGTGCTTTGACGTAACGTTCTGAACGTGACGGCCATTTAATGCTGTTCGCTTTTTTTTAAAATTTGCGTGCAGACGAAAATGCCCTTTTCCTCCTTCATGGCGCCATTTTATGTTTTATGTCATCTGTGCAAGAAGAACTCTGTTTCTTCTCCGGTCGAAAGAAAATATTTCAGCATCGAGCGCTGGAAAACCTGGCTACTTGAGTCTCTGTAGAAAAACTCCTGGAGGAAATGTCATCCGCAGCACAAAGTAAAAACTCTTTCTTCCCACTTCTTTATTACACCAACAGTATTTTTCTGGTTAGAGTTAGTTAATGCGTTTAATGCACGGGTAACTACCTTAGAACGAAATATTTATGAGACTCTGAGAGTCATAACTATTTTGTAAGCAGTATTTTTCTGGTCATAGCTTGTTCTATGCGGTGGCTTTAAATGCTATAAAGGGTGTGTCGTGCTTATAAACGACGCTGGAGAGCAGGCCCGCGACACCCCGTATGGAGAACACCCCGCTTTAACAGTCACGTCATCGGTGTCGTCGCCTAAAAGCTAGGGTATCGTAAGATGAGAACTGGGGTGTCGTTAACTGCCTGAGTCAGTGCTGTCGTCGTTCGCGACACCCCAGTTGAAAATTGATGACACACAAGCTCTCATCTGACGACACCCGTGCTTAGAACTGACCACGGCGAGAAGGCCCGCGACAACCAAGTTACTAAAATTTAATTTTATTTATCAAAAAAAAATAAAAAAATACATTAGCCCTCACTGGGGCTTCTCATCTCCTTCGGTCGCTGCGTCGGCGATCAGGCGCTGGAGGGACGCTACTTGCCCCTCCAGGTGGCTGTTGGCCCGACGCAGGACCTCTATCTCTTTTGTGGAAATGGCCAGGTATTGATCGGCCGCCTTGATGAGTCGCTCATTGATTGCGAGCGACTCAGCATAAACCTCCGCATCGATGTTGACGGTTGCGCGTCGGCTGCCATGGTTGCCATAAGATCTCCACTCGCCTCTGGAAGCCATCTCAGTGGTAAGTTCAAGCTGGAAAGGTGATTAACGATGGCATTCCCCCATCCATATTTAAGGTACTCCTGGCGGGTGTTTCGATTGCCACGCGCCACCATCTCAGTCGCTGTTCACAGGAATCGAATCGGTGCGCCACCCCACGTTGAGTTTTGAGGGATGGGGAACAGAGCAGAGTTTCGGGAAGCCAACCGTCGTAAGTTTAACGTCGTCCCAAGAGTAAATTAACGACATCCAAGGATGATTTGGAATTCGGCCGAAACTCCTTCGCGACACCCCTGTTGAAAGCTCATGACACCCTAGCATCAATGCTTCGACACCCGTGCTTAGAACAGAACACGGAGAGAATCCCCGTGACATCCCAGGGATGATTTGGATTTCGGCCGAATCTCTTTCGCGACACCCCTGTTGAAAGCTCACGACACCCTAGCTTTAAGTCGACGACACCCGTGCTTAGAACAGATCACGGAGAGAACCCTCGCGACACCCCTTGTCGAATTCGGCCAAAACTCCTTCGTGACACTCCAGTTGAAAACTCACGACACCCTAGCTTTAAGGGGACGACACCCCTGAAAAGGTGATTAACGTGGGTTCACTGTTAATGCATGGGTGTCGTCGCCTTAAAGCTAGGGTGTCGTGAGTTGAAATCCAATTCTTCCAGGGGTGTCGCGGGGATTATTGTAGTTAGAACAGAACACGGAGAGAATCCCCGCGACATCCCAGGGATGATTTGGATTTCGGCCAAATCTCTTTCGCGACACCCCTGTTGAAAGCTCACGACACCCTAGCTTTAAGTCGACGACACCCGTGCTTAGAACAGATCACGGAGAGAACCCCCGCGACACCCCTTGTCGAATTCGGTCGAAACTCCTTCATGACACTCCAGTTGAAACTCACGACACCCTAGCTTTAAGGGGACGACACCCCTGAAAAGGTGATTAACGTGGGTTCACTGTTAATGCATGGGTGTCGTCGCCTTAAAGCTAGGGTGTCGTGAGCTGAAATCCAATTCTCCCAGGGTTGTCGCGGGAATTATTGTAGTTAGAACAGAACACGGAGAGAATCCCCGCGACATCCCAGAGATGATTTGGATTTCAGCCGAATCTCTTTCGCGACACCCCTGTTGAAAGATCACGACACCCTAGCTTTAAGTCGACGACACCCGTGCTTAGAACTGATCACCGAGAGAACCCCCGCGACACCCCTTGTCGAATTCGATCGAAACTCCTTCGTGACACTCCAGTTGAAAACTCACGACACCCTAGCTTTAAGGGGACGACACCCTGAAAAGGTGATTAACGTGGGTTCACTGTTAATGCATGAGTGTCGTCGCCTTAAAGCTAGGGTGTCGTGAGCTGAAATCCAATTCTCCCAGGGGTGTCGCGGGATTATTGTAGTTAGAACAGAACACGGAGAGAATCCCCGTGACATCCGAAGGATGATTTGGATTTCGACCGAATCTCTTTCGCGACACCCCTGTTGAAAGATCATGACACCCTAGCTTTAAGTCGACGACACCCGTGCTTAGAACTGATCACCGAGAGAGAACCCCCGCGACACCCCTTATCGAATTCGGTCGAAACTCCTTCGTGACACTCCAGTTGAAAACTCACGACACCCTAGCTTTAAGGGGACGACACCCCTGAAAAGGTGATTAACGTGGGTTCACTATTAATGCATGGGTGTCGTCACCTTAAAGCTAGGGTGTCGTGAGCTGAAATCCAATTCTTCCAGGGGTGTCGCGGGGATTATTGTAGTTAGAACAGAACACGGAGAGAATCCCTGCGACATCCCAGGGATGATTTGGATTTCGGCCGAATCTCTTTCGCGACACCCCTGTTGAAAGCTCACGACACCCTAGCTTTAAGTCGACGACACCCGTGCTTAGAATGATCATGGAGAGAACCCCGCGACACCCCTTGTCGAATTCGGCCGAAACTCCTTCGTGACACTCCAGTTGAAAACTCACGACACCCTAGCTTTAAGGGGACGACACCCCTGAAAAGGTAATTAACGTGGGTTCACTGTTAATGCATGGGTGTCGTCGCCTTAAAGCTAGGGTGTCGTGAGCTGAAATCCAATTCTCCCAGGGGTGTCGCGGGGATTATTGTAGTTCCTCAAGCTAAGGTGTCATCGACTTAAAGCTAGGGTGTCGTGAGCTTTCAACAGGGGTGTCGCGAAAGAGATTCGGCCGAAATCCAATTCTCCCAGGGATGTCGCGGGGATTCTCTCCGTGTTCTGTTCTAAGCACGGGTGTCGAAGCATTGATGCTAGGGTGTCGTGAGCTTTCAACAGGGGTGTCGCGAAGGAGTTTTGGCCGAATTCCAAATCATCCTTGGGTGTCGTTAATTTACTCTTGGGACGACGTTAAACTTACGACGGTTGGCTTCCCGAAACCCTGCTCTGTTCCCTATCCCTCGAAACTCAACGTGGGGGCGCACCGATTCGATTCCTGTGAACAACGACTGAGATGGTGGCGCGTGGCAATCGAAACACCCGCCAGGAGTACCTTAAATATGGATGGGGGAATGCCATCGTTAATCATCTTTCCAGCTTGAACTGACCACTGAGATGGCTTCCAGAGGCGAGGTGAGATCTACTAGCAGCCATGGTAGCCGCCGCGCAACGATCACCATCGACGCGGAGGTATATGCGGAGTCGCACGCAATCAGCGAGCGACTCAGCAAGGCGGCCGAGGAATACCTGGCCATTTCAACGAGAAAGATAGAGGTCCTGCGTCGGGCCAAAAGCCAGTTGGAGGGGCAAGTAGCGTCCCTCCAGCGTCAGATCGCCGACGCAGCGACCGAAGGAGATGAGAAGCCCCAGTGAGGGCTAATGTACTTTTTTTTTTTTTTTTTGATTAATAAAATTAAATTTTAGTAACTTGGTTGTCGCGGGCCTTCTCGACGTGGTCAGTTCTGAGCACGGGTGTCGTCGCCTTAAGCTAGGGGTGTCGTGAGCTTTCCACAGCGGTGTCTCTAAGTAGTTTCGGCCGAAAAACAATTCTCCTAGGGTGTCACGATGATTGTCTGCGCGGTCAGTTCTAAGCACCGGTGTCGTCTCGTTAGAGCTAGGGTGTCGTGAGCTTTCAACGTGGGTGTCTCGTAGGAGTATTGACCGAAATCCATTTCTCCTGTGGTGTCGGAGGGAATCTCCGCGCGGTCAGTTCTAAGCCACGAGGTCGTAGCATTGGAGCTAGGGTGTCATTAGATTTCAACTGGGGTGTCGCGAAGGAGTTGCTGCTGAAATGTGATGATAAATGGGGTGTCGTATTCTTTTAACAATCGTGTCCTCAATCCTAATCCTTTGTCAGCATATATTGACAACTAAATCTATGGATATCATTGTTCATGACTGCGTGCCTATATTTTCACAGTTGATGCTGAAATTGTAGATCGGAAAGAAGAAGATAACACTCCCGGCCGTGCACCTTCACCCGTCGCTCCAAATGCAGTGGATGATATTGTAGTTCCTCAAACTGGGATGGAATTCAATTCAGCAGATGATGTATATACGTTCTACAATGGATACGCGAAACGAGTTGGCTTTGGAATCACAACAGTGTGTAGCAGGGCCAACAACAAAAAACAACTTTGCTTCAAGCACCTGGCGTGTTGGAGGCAAGGAAAATCTAGAAAATCAGAGAAGAGTATGAATCATAGGGATACTGGGAAAGTTGGTTGTATGGCATCCATAAAAGCAAGACTGAATGCTACAAGTGGTAAGTGGATTTTGGATGAGGTTTCTCTAGAACATAACCATGGGCTGTCCATAACATCATGTGGTTATCTACGGTCGCATAGGAGGATCAGCACACCAGAGAAGGCAGAGATCAGCAATTTACATGCCGTGAATGTTCCGACGACTCAGATATACTCTGCCATAGCAAGGAGAAAAGGGGGCAGAGGACAATTGGATTTCACCGAGAAGGATGCTCGTAACTTCATTTGTCGCGAACGTCAGTCTAAGCTGAAAGAAGGAGATGCTCAGTCGATGGTAATTCATTTCGCCGAATGCAACTCAGAAATCCCAATTTCTTCTATTCCTTAGACCTCAATGATAATGGTCATCTGAGGTCTGTCTTCTGGATTCATCCAAGGTCAAGATTGGCATGCACATACTTCGGTGATGTTCTAAGCTTTGACTCAACTTACTTGACAAACAGATATCAAATGCCTTTTTGTCCATTCGTTGGGGTCAACCATCATGGACAGTCAACCTTGCTTGGATGCGCATTGTTGTCTGATGAGAGTACTGAGACATATAAATGGGTTTTTCAGACTTGGCTGGATGCAAATGGTGGTCAAGCACCTATTGCCATGATTACTGACCAAGATAAGGCAATCGAGGCTGCTGTCAAAGAAGTTTTTCCTAACACACGACATCGATTTTGTCTTTGGCATATATTGAAGAAGATACCGGAAAAGATTGGCCACATTTGCACGGCAAATCCCAAGTTTATGGTTGATTTCGATGAGGCAATATATGATTCATTGACCATAAATTCATTCGAGGAAAGGTGGGCACATGTTATGGATAAATATAAAGAATGCAAGTGTATAGATTGGTTCAATGTCCTTTACGAATGTCGGGAAAAATGGGTCCCAGTTTACCTCAAGGATACATTCTTCGCAGGTTTGTATGTCATTGTCTTTGGTTCATGTTCCAGTTAAACGCTTTTTTTTTTTTTGGTTGACAAAATTTTTAACAGGGATGTCATCTTCACAAAGGAGCGAGGGCATTAATCACTTCTTCGATGGGTTTATAAATTCGAAGACAACACTAACGGAGTTCATAAGTAAGTACGAAGATGCCTTGGAAAAAATACGAGGCCGAAAATGAGGAAGATAATAGGACTTTGCAAACGATAGCTTTCCTAAAGACATCATCACCTTTTGAGAGACAAGCTGCAGGAATGTATACACGGAGCATTTTCAAAAAATTCCAGAATGAGATCCTTGAAATGGCTGCATCAAATACAAAATTGATCAACGAAGCTGGCAACACGTGTATATATTCCGTCAAGTCGTATGAAAGGATTGAAGTCGATGGAATTGGCAAGGAGATGATCAAAGATTATATCGTGTCATACGATAGAAATATTGAGGATGTCCAATGCCAGTGCCGATCCTTTCAGTTCAAGGGGTACCTGTGTAGGCATGCCCTGTTGGTTCTTCATCAAAATGACGTATTTCGTTTACCAGATAAATACTTCTTGAAGAGATGGTGCAAGGACATGAAATACCAATTCGACGAATTCGACTGCAATACTGAGGGTTATGATAAAAGCACACGAAACTCACGGTACGCAGTGAAAATTTTTAAATTGAATGTCTAATATTTGTTATCGTTAATATTATGTTAATGATTGTAGATATAGTTTGCTGTCTCATCGGATGACGAAGCTCGCAGAGATAGCCTCCATGTCTGAAGATGCATTTAATGTAGTGATGGATGGTCTAACGCCTCTATTCAAAACTGCCGTGGATGCCAACTGCGCAGCTAAACCACGTTCAGAGCTTGTAATTCAAGATCCTGAACAAATTAGGACGAAAGGTCGCCGAGAGAGAACAGATTAAAGAGTGCAGTCGAGAAGAAGGCAAAAAGATCAAGGAAAAATCAGGCCAAGGAAAGAGCTGCTTCAAGTAGCAGGCAGACTTGTTTGCAGTCTATTAATACTGAAGAGGACCTGGAGAGAATTGTTCCGCCGTCAGAAACTTTAATGGATGAATTTGATGCTTATGTATTGAGTCAACTTACACAAGATCATATATAAAACACGAGTGTCGTAACTTTTGAAATATGGTTGCTTGGTCGTAAATGAAATGCTCGCGAAACGACACCGAAGATTTTAGCGCGACGACACCCTAGCTCATGGCAAACGATACCCTAGTCTTGCGCGGCGACACCCGAAAGGCGGAAGCATACGAGACATCCCAGTGCTCGCGAACGACTCCGAAGAAATTAGCGCGACGACACCCTAGCTCATGGCAAACGACACCCTAGTCTTGCGCGGCGACACCCGAAAGTCGGAAGCATACGAGACATCCCAGTGCTCGCGAAACGACTCCGAAGATTTTAGCGCGACGACACCCTAGCTCATGGAAACGACACCCTAGTCTTGCGCGGCGACACCCGAAAGGGAAACATACGAGGGTGCTCGCGATAGACTCCGAAGAAATTAGCGCGATGACACCCTAGCTCATGGCAAACGACACCCTAGTCTTGCACGGCGACACCCGAAAGTCGGAAGCATACGAGACATCCCAGTGCTCGCGAAATGACTCCGAAGATTTTAGCGATTTTAGCGTGACGACACCCTAGCTCATGGAAAACGACACCCTAGTATTGCGCGGCGACACCCGAAAGGCGGAAACATACGAGGGTGCTCGTGATAGACTCCGAAAAATTAGCGCGACGACACCCCAGCTCATGGCAAACGACACCCTAGTCTTGCGCGGCGACACCCGAAAGGCGAGACATCCCAGTGCTCGCGAACGACTCCGAAGAAATTAGCGCGACGACACCCTAGCTCATGGCAAACGACACCCTAGTCTTGCGCGGCGACACCCGAAAGGCGAGACATCCCAGTGCTCGCGAACGACTCCAAAGAAATTAGCGCAACGACACCATAGCTCATGGAAAACGACACCCTAGTCTTGCGCGGCGACACCCGAAAGTCGGAAGCATACGAGACATCCCAGTGCTCGCGAAACGACTCCGAAGATTTTAGGCGACGACACCCTAGCTCATGAAAAACGACACCCTAGTCTTGCGCGGCGACACCCGAAAGGCGGAACATACGAGGGTGCTCACGAAACGACTCCGAAGAAATTAGCGCGATGACACCCTAGCTCATGGAAAACGACACCCTAGTCTTGCGCGGCGACACCCGAAAGTCGGAAGCATACGAGACATCCCAGTGCTTGCGAAACGACTCCGAAGATTTTAGCGCGACGACACCCTAGCTCATGGAAAACGATACCCTAGTCTTGCGCGGCGACACCCGAAAGGCGGAAACATACGACGACACCCCAGCACATGGCAAACGACACCCTAGTTCTTGTCAAACGACACCCTAGCTCTTGCGCGGTTACACCAGAAAGGCAGAAACATACAAAGGCAAACATATGAATACATCGAGGACACTCCTGCTCGCAATGATAAATTTTTAACATTTGCATTAAATATTAATCAGTGTTAATATGAATAAATTACATACAATTTTCATTCAAAGACGAATACAAAAATTAAGAACATTTTTCGACAATGTCGCTAATCTTTTTGTTCAGGCCCTCTCTCAATATCGTCGCAGCTAAGTGTCGCCGGTAATCTCTGACTTCCTCATCCATGAAATCCAGCTTCATATCAGGATTGTCCCGTCGAGCAAGACATTCCATGTATCTCAGACAGTACAGGCCGCAATCCAGCGATCCGCTCGGTTGGCTTGGGCAATCCGAAATATCTTCCATCGGCCACTCCATCACTTCCTTCTTATCGCAGTAGATATGGAATATGTGGCCTAGAATTGTATGCCATTTCCTTGCATTGGCCTTGTACTTCGGGTTGCGTTTCATTGAATTCAGGTGCATGAACACCTTCCTTTCCATGTCGACAGCAACCAAATGCCAGTGCGAGTTATCAGAGTTTACAATGGTGAAAAGAAACCGGAATTGGGCCTTATCTTCGTCCGATACATTGTCAAATATCGCAGCCCCAGATGATCCAGCAAGTTCATGAGCAGGTGATGAGGAAGTCAGACATAGAGCAGATACGAAAACTGATGCAATTATGCACTTATGATATCGGTCAGGATGCTCTGCCCAGTTTCGCATCAGAAACTCCTGGCCGCAATCAATTATCTGCCAATGGAATGTAAAACGATTAATATAATTCTAAAATCAACAACTTGAACATGTTCCTTGATATACTTACATCATCTATTATCATTTCATTGTTAATGAGATCTTGAAGATTTTTTCTTGTTGCAACGCCATTAAACATATTTGTGTAGACGATCTCGTCGGTTTGTTGTCGCTCGCTCAAAAAATTTTGAATAATTATTTGGTCATCTTCGACCGTTGTGTTGGGCTTTGACATGCCCACTGTCTTCGCCGACTTTTTAGGTCGGGTTGTCTCATAACATTCGCCGACGACCGTGGATGCCTTACGCTTCCTCGGCTCTTTTTTAATCCTCCTAACAAGCGACGGCACTCCAATTATTTCTAAGTCCATATTGTCATCCTTTGGCGCAGGGGTGCCAAGTTTATTATCGGATATGGACTCTTCTTTATTTTCATTCCCCTGCTCTGTTTTATCAGCCAATGAATCCCCCTCCAATATGTTCTCCTTTTGCATTCCCTGTCTCAATTGGAAACTCGGATGAATGGTCCTCCTCCATCTTCTTCTCCTCACTATTTACGTTACCAGGCTCGCGGAGGACCAACTCCAAGGAATGCACCTTCTCTGTTTTCTCGTCCCCCTTGTCCTCCTCATTTATTGCATAACTTTCCTTTCTGACCAGTGAATTGAGGAGGCTCTCAGCAATGGACAGCCTGTGCCTGACATCTTCGAGTTGATCCTTAACACACTCCAATTCATTCCTCAACTCGGCGCATCCTGCGCAGCTATCCATTGGTTGAGGGGCGCAGGTATCTGTTTGTTGAGGGGGGGACGGTTTTATCTGCTGAGGGAGAAGCCATCGCTCTTCTGGCAATGGTTCAGTAGCTCCCTCCATCTGCAACACAAGATGATAACAAATTAATATTAACTGAACATATTGACGCATTAAGTTGAAAAAATGGTCAGAGCAATGGAGCAATGAACTAGATTACCAAGTCCTGAGGCTGCAAGTCGGCAACCCGAACCGATTGGATCTTCATTTGGTGGTCATACCACTTCAACAGCCGGGGCCGTTTATCAGGGTATGCTGGCTCTCGCATTGATGTATGCTCGAGGAACCACGCCTGAACATGATATTTTTTTGGATATTAAATAAAGTAATATTACAAAAAATTTTGTCTCAACACTAATAATGTGTCTCAATAATCCTTACCACCAGTGCTGCCGAGCATCCGAACAAGGTAGGCTGCCTCCTAACTTTTTTTGCATTCTTTGAGTGCACCGGCTCCTCGGAACGCAAGCAAGCAGCTATTTCTGGGAGAGCCAGAACAATCAATTCCTTCAGTGCCGATGCCCAGTCGATGCTACCCAGTTGACTTAAGTCATCCAAGTGCTGGATGAGATACCGTGGACATCTCTGATTAGACTTTGGAGCCAAAAACATGGCCAACATGTATGCGATCCAAAGTCGGACGGTGTCCTCGACATCCTCCTGTACTTTAGATGGTCGGAGTTGAAATATCAACTTCTCCAAACCTTCTTGGCGAAGATCTAAACCCTGGCCAAACCGTCTGAACAACCTTCCGTTGAACATTTGGCTGGACGTGTCGATCTTCTTCCCATGAGCTGGAAGTCCCAAGAATGAGTGCGACTTCGTCGGCACTGAATAGAACTGGCTTTCCGCAAAACATGAACTCGTCGCCTCCATTGTGACATCTTATGATGTCTGCTAGCAGTCGCCCGTCGACTGTGAACGTCTGCATGTCGACGAAGGCACCAAATGGGGTCCTTCGAATCAGTTTTGTATGACGTCTAGAGAACCCCATCCTCCAAACCTTCTGAACGTATACTGCCGGCCTGCAGCTATTCTTAAACAGCTGGGAAGCCTTCACTGGGGGGACTGGAACAATTTTATTGTCAACGGAAACAGGGGGTAAGACAGAAGACATACATGTCATGAAATTTTAAGATAGAATGTCGTAATATTTAATATAGTGATAAACATACCTGAAGGAGCCGCATCCTCAGTCGAACGAAGAACCAGGTCCTTGCATTGTTCCGCCATTTTCTCTGTCTGCTTCTTCTTTGTTCGCGGTCTTCGTGCACAAACGAAAGCACTCATCTCCATGAATGAAGTATTCGGAAGAATGAACTATGGAACAAGTTTAGGAGGGAAAAGGAGAGAGCCGAAGGATGGCTTCTTGAGCAAAAGACGATTGAGGGGTTTTTCTAGGGTTTATGCCGACCTAAGAGAAATACGAAAGGACACCCGGATCGCCACGATCACATCAATGAGACCCGCGAACCCATAGGAACTGCCCACGTTTACAAACTTTTCTCGGAAATATGGCATGGCTCAGTTACTAGGGTGTCGTCGAATTAGTACTACGGTGACGTCAAATTCCCGCCTTGTTAAAGCACGGGTGTCGTCTCGTTAGAGCTAGGGTGTCGTGAGATTTCAACTGGGGTGTCGCGATTGATTTTCTGCCGAATTCAATTAGGGTGTCGCCGGGTTCTCTCTATGTGGTCATTTATAAGACGGGTGTCGTCGCCCTAAAGCTAGGGTGTCGTGGGATTTCAACTGGGGTGTCGCGAAGGATTAACGGCCGAATTCGAACTAGGGTGTCGCTGGGATTATCTCCGTGGTCTCTTTAAAGCACGGGTGTCGTCTCGTTAGAGCTAGGGTGTCGTGGATTTCAACTGGGGTGTCGCGATTGATTTTCTGCCGAATTCAATTAGGGTGTCGCCGGGTTCTCTCTATGTGGTCATTTATAAGACGGGTGTCGTCGCCCTAGAGCTAGGGTGTCGTGGGATTTCAACTGGGGTGTCCGGCCGAATTCGAACTAGGGTGTCGCGGGTTTCTCCGTGGTCTCTTTAAAGCGGGTGTCGTCTCGTTAGAGCTAGGGTGTCGTGGATTTCAACTGGGGTGTCGCGATTGATTTTCTGCCGAATTCAATTAGGGTGTCGCCGGGTTCTCTCTATGTGGTCATTTATAAGACGGGTGTCGTCGTAGAGCTAGGGTGTCGTGGGATTTCAACTGGGGTGTCGCGAAGGATTTCGGCCGAATTCGAATAGGGTGTCGCCGGTTTCTCGTGGTCTCTTTAAAGACGGGTGTCGTCTCGTTAGAGCTAGGGTGTCGTGGATTTCAACTGGGGTGTCGCGATTGATTTTCTGCCGAATTCAATTAGGGTGTCGCCGGGTTCTCTCTATGTGGTCATTTATAAGACGGGTGTCGTCTAGAGCTAGGGTGTCGTGGGATTTCAACTGGGGTGTCGCGAAGGATTAACGGCCGAATTCGAAGTAGGGTGTCGCCGGGTTTCTGTGGTCTCTTTAAAGAACGGGTGTCGTCTCGTTAGAGCTAGGGTGTCGTGGATTTCAACTGGGGTGTCGCGATTGATTTTCTGCCGAATTCAATTAGGGTGTCGCCGGGTTCTCTCTATGTGGTCATTTATAAGACGGGTGTCGTCTAGAGCTAGGGTGTCGTGGGATTTCAACTAGGGTGTCGCGAAGGATTTAACGGCCGAATTCGAATAGGGTGTCGCCGGTTCTGTGGTCTCATTTAAAGACGGGTGTCGTCTCGTTAGAGCTAGGGTGTCGTGGATTTCAACTGGGGTGTCGCGATTGATTTTCTGCCGAATTCAATTAGGGTGTCGCCGGGTTCTCTCTATGTGGTCATTTATAAGACGGGTGTCGTCGCCCTAGAGCTAGGGTGTCGTGGGATTTCAACTGGGGTGTCGCGAAGGATTAACGGCCGAATTCGAAGTAGGGTGTCGCCGGGTTTCTCCGTGGTCTCTTTAAAGACGGGTGTCGTCTCGTTAGAGCTAGGGTGTCGTGGATTTCAACTGGGGTGTCGCGATTGATTTTCTGCCGAATTCAATTAGGGTGTCGCCGGGTTCTCTCTATGTGGTCATTTATAAGACGGGTGTCGTCGCTAGGGTGTCGTGGGATTTCAACTGGGGTGTCGCGAAGGATTTAACGGCCGAATTCGAAGTAGGGTGTCGCCGGGTTTCTCCGTGGTCTCATTTAAAGAACGGGTGTCGTCTCGTTAGAGCTAGGGTGTCGTGGATTTCAACTGGGGTGTCGCGATTGATTTTCTGCCGAATTCAATTAGGGTGTCGCCGGGTTCTCTCTATGTGGTCATTTATAAGACGGGTGTCGTCGGTAGAGCTAGGGTGTCGTGGGATTTCAACTGGGGTGTCGCGAAGGATTAACGGCCGAATTCGAACTAGGGTGTCGCGGGTTATCTCCGTGGTCTCTTTAAAGAACGGGTGTCGTCTCGTTAGAGCTAGGGTGTCGTGGATTTCAACTGGGGTGTCGCGATTGATTTTCTGCCGAATTCAATTAGGGTGTCGCCGGTTCTCTCTATGTGCACATTTATAAGACGGGTGTCGTCGCCCTAAAGCTAGGGTGTCGTGGGATTTCAACTGGGGTGTCGCGAAGGATTTACGGCCGAATTCGAACTAGGGTGTCGCGGTTTCTCCGTGGTCTCTTTAAAGACGGGTGTCGTCTCGTTAGAGCTAGGGTGTCGTGGATTTCAACTGGGGTGTCGCGATTGATTTTCTGCCGAATTCAATTAGGGTGTCGCCGGGTTCTCTCTATGTGCACATTTATAGACGGGTGTCGTCGCCCTAAAGCTAGGGTGTCGTGGGATTTCAACTGGGGTGTCGCGAAGGATTACGGCCGAATTCGAACTAGGGTGTCGCGGGATTATCTCCGTGGTCTCTTTAAAGACGGGTGTCGTCTCGTTAGAGCTAGGGTGTCGTGAGATTTCAACTGGGGTGTCGCGATTGATTTTCTGCCGAATTCAATTAGGGTGTCGCCGGGTTCTCTCTATGTGCACATTTATAAGACGGGTGTCGTCGCCCTAAAGCTAGGGTGTCGTGGGATTTCATCTGGGGTGTCGCGAAGGACTTACGGCCGACTTCGAACTAGGGTGTCGCGGGGATTCCTTACCATCCGGACTCTCAGAGCGAGGGGGGGAAAAAAAGAGAGTTATTCTTGCACAGATGAAATTCAGTTGAGCACGAACATACGCTCTCGTCTGAAAGTCCGGTCGACAGGAGTCTTCTGGAGTCTTCAAATATAAAAGTTTATCCAATGAGTTTTTCCCTGCCAACACCTCACGTCGACGTTCGCTTCTCTCTCTGAATTCGACCAAGTCTGCAAGATTTAAGCTGAGGTTTTGGGGCAATTGACGAAGAGATAACTCCGACCTGGCCGAATTCAGAGAGAGAAGCGAACGTCTACGTGAGGTTTTGGCAAGGAAAATCTCATTGGATAAACTTTATATTTGAAGCCTCCAGTAGACTCCAGTAGCCAGCTTTTTTCAAAGCGAGGGCGTAGTTTCGTGCTCAACTGATTCCTTAGCATCCGGACTCTCAGAGCGAGGGAGGGGAAGAAAGACTTCATCTTGCAGAGATGAAATCCAGCTTTAAATTGGAGCTAGGATGGAGCGATAGGGCCGCATTAAAAGAGTTGGATACAAAACAGTTATGACTCGTTCATAAGTTCTAAGGTAGTTACCCGCGCATTAAACGCATTAACTAACTCTAACCAGAAAAAAACTGTTGATGTAATAAAGAAGTGGGAAGAAAGAGTTTTTACTTTGTGCTGCGGCTGACATTTCCTCCAGAAGTTTTTTACACAGACTCCTGTATCCAGGTATCGGCTAGCCTCGAAGCTGAAGTATTTTCTTTCTACCGGGAAGAAACAGAGTTCTTCTTGCACAGATGCCATAAAACGTAAAATGGCGCCATGAAGGAGCGAAAGGGCATTTTCGTCCGCACGAAAATTTAAAAAAAAGCGAACAGCATTAAATGTCCGTCACGTTCAGAACGTTACGTCAAAGCCCCATACCGCCTGTCAGGTCATCCACGTCGGATCCACGTGGACCAATCGGAAGACGCGGTGCAGCACACGTAAGCGTTGCTGCACCGGGGGCGGTGTACAAAGTGTTTTCCTTTGCTTAAAATAATTTTAGAAGCTTATTCATGCAATAAATGCTGTAATATGCAATGTAAATAATCCACTGTATTTATATATATTACTATTTCCTTATATGTCCCACGGCCCTACAACATCCATATGGTGTATCACTCTTTAATATCCCCTAAGAGGAAGGGTCCTGGTACCGGCGTTATACAATATATCATAATCAATCACAACACATCCTACAGATGTGTGTCCTCCACATATCTCTCTCTATGGAGGTAGATCCCGTATCACTTGGCATTTCACATCATTTAACATCATATGAGAACCACGACAACACATATAGTATATCTCAATATCATCATCATATTGCATGTAACATCATGCGTCATCATGAGCATAAGCTCCTTATGTCACATATACAGTGGTTTGTACATTCATAGCATAAAAATATATCAATAGTACCAGTATATTTTGCAAAGTCAAAATAATCACATCATTCATTTTTGCACATTTATAATCCATTACTTTGCAAAATATTAGCAATCACATATATTATAACAGATACTCAATTGTATACTCGTGGTACTATTTATCAATTAAATAGTAAAATTTTATTTGTCTCATTTCATAAATATGCATATAACTAAAATCCAAAGGTTTATATTTAAATAATTTATGAAATCATGATAATAGCTTACTTACCTCACTAGGCTAATCCCAAACTATAAATCAGCTATGTGGATATCTGGTTACCTACAGCATTAATTTTCATAATTAAATCTCTAAAATTGGAAAAATAAAGCATCCCCTAAGGTCTACCCAGTCTAATCCTGGGCCCAACTTTGGGCTCGAATATCTCTCAATATTTAAGCCCGAATGAGGAATAAAAATACCCCAAGAAACTAGAATTAACACCGAATCGGGTCATATTTTTATTTTTCTATTTTCGGCCCAATATAAGGCCCAAAATGTAGCCCCAAAATAGCTCGTGAGCCGGTCCAACATGGGCCAAAATGGGACGGCCCAGTCGGCCTACGTCTTCACCTTCTTCCCCCTCCCCCTGTTTCACTCGAAACAGGGGAGGATGGTGCCTGTTGACCCAATTGAGGATTTTGATGATTAACAAAACTATTTGAGTATAACATTTGAAGTTACTAATAATTTTGGTTTAATCTTTCAGTTTATGATATGATAAATTAAGTTCTAGTTCGAATCTAATGTCAAGGTAAGATTGCAGACATTAGAGTCGACACATGGAATCGCAGAGTCGACTCCAAAAAATGGCACGGACTTAGAGTCGACTCTGGGACTGTTAGAGCCAACTCCAACAGAAAAGACAGAACGATGGTTTTTTAGGCCATGACTTAGAGTCGACTCTCAGACTTTAGAGTCGACTCTAGAAGATTTTTGTGTCGACTCCAGAAAAGTCAGAGACGACTCCAGTTCAAGCAAGTTAAAGATTTTCGTGTTAGAGCCAACTCTAAAAAAGTTAGAGCCGACTCCCAGAATGTCAGACGCGACTCCAGAACTGTTAGAACGACTCTAAACTTTATCTTTATCTTTTTTAATCCCAACGGCTATTGCTATTTTTGATTCTAATCCTTCTTACACTGTTTCTAACGAATAGTTTTTAAACTATTTATGGATTGATCGGGATCTATAAGAAGAGGTTTGCTGCATCCGAAAAAGAGAGACGAGAAAGAGACAAAAAGAAAAGAATAGAGAGAAATCTGTGAAATCCATCAGAAAATCAAAGAAAAAAAGAGGAAAAACTCGTAAGGAAAGATCATACTGATTCCCCAAAAGAAAAGAGAGAGATTCCAAGCTTTTGTTGTTCTATTTCGAAGAAATCTCAAGGAAAGAAAGAAGCCCTAGTTTTATGATCTTCTGAGTCTCAAGAGCATCTTGAAGGAAGATCCATTCAAAGGAAGAGAAGGAAGAAGCCACCAAGATCTGCGAATCAGGCTTTGATTCCTATCCTTTTATTCTTGTTTCATTATTGTATATTTGCTCATAGGAGGAGCTGTTTATCTTGTAAAACAAATATTGTTTGCTGGGTCAATCTGGTGATTGATTCAGTTGAGGCTGTTAGCCTTGTGCAAGCATAGCTTGTGGTGTTAGGTTTTGTGCTGGTGAGCCTTGAAAACTAGCTGGGTTCATTGTATACCCGGGAAAACAACAAGTTCGAGTTGTGAGCTTGCAAACAACTATGCTATAATCAGATTGATTATAGTGTGGACCCAAGAGATACTTGGGAGTGGACGTAGGTGTAGGTACACGAACCACTATAAAATCTCCTGTGTTTGCCGTGATTGTCTCCTTATCTTTAACTCTCTATTTGTGCATATTCCTATTTTAATTTGTGTGAATCTAAGTTTTTTATTTTGCTGGGGTTATTTTTCAAAAGAGTTTAAATTTTTGAGAAACCCAATTCACCCCCCCCCTCTTGGGTTGCTATCTGGACCAACAATTGGTATCAGAGCTAGTGCTCATTTGATTTGATCTAACGATCAAGAGTCAAAGATCCACAGGCAACTCAAGCTGATTCATCTTTTCCGAAGGCCAATCTACTAATAGACCACCCTTGTTTAATGGTTCAAACTATGGTTATCGGAAGGCTAGAATGAAAATTTTCATTCAAGCACTTGACTATGATCTATGGAGCATTATAGTCAATGGACCACACACACCACTGCTAGAGTTAATGGCATGGAGATTCCTAAACTGAAAACGGAATGGGATGAACATGATAAAAATTGGCACAACTTAATGCCAAAGCAATGAATGTTTTATATTGCTCATTAGATGCAAATGAATTCAATCGTATATCTATTTGCATTTCTGCTAAGAAAATCTGTGATAGACTTGAGGTTACCCATGAGGGAACAAATCAAGTCAAGGAATCCAAGATTAACATGCTAGTTCATAAGTATGAATTGTTTAAAATGGATGCATGTGAATCTATTGCTGATATGTTTACAAGATTTACTGATATAGTTAATGGTTTAAAAAGTCTTGGTAAATCTTATGAAATTCTGATCTTGTGAGAAAGGTTTTGCGTTCCTTGCCTAGGACTTGGGAAGCTAAAGTGACTGCAATACAAGAGGCAAAGGATCTAAGTACCCTATCCCTAGAAGAATTATTGGGATCCTTGATGACTCATGAGCTTCAAAT
>UESW01003857.1:915548-929931 GCA_900491605.1 Calamus simplicifolius
CCGCGAGCTAGGGTGTCGTCGCGCTAAAATCTTCGGAGTCGTTCGCGAGCACTGGGATGTCTCGTATGTTTCCGCCTTTCGGGTGTCGCCGCGCAAGAGCCAGGGTGTCGTTGCAAGAGCTAGGGTGTCGTCACGCTAAAATCTTCGGTGTCGTTCGCGAGCACTGGGATGTCTCGTATGTTTCTGTCTTTCTGGTGTCGCCGCGCAAGACTATGGTGTCGTTTGCCATGAGCTAGGGTGTCGTCTCGCTAAATTTTCGGAGTCGTTCGCGAGTACTGGGATGTCTCGTATGTTTCCGCCTTTCGGGTGTCACCGCGCAAGAGCCAAGGATTCGACGTTCTAAAAGCACTTCATTTTACTGAAATAGACACCATATCTTGAAAGCATTTCATTTACGACCAAGCAACCATAATTCAAAAGTTACGACACTCGTGTTTTATATATGATCTTGTGTAAGTTGACTCAATACATAAGCATCAAATTCATCCATTAAAGTTTCTGACGGCGGAACAATTCTCTCCAGGTCCTCTTCAGTATTAATAGACTGCAAACAAGTCTGCCTGCTACTTGAAGCAGCTCTTTCCTTGGCCTGATTTTTCCTTGATCTTTTTGACTTCTTCTCGACTGCACTCTTTAATCTGTTCTCTCTCGGGCGACCTTTCGTCCTAATTTGTTCAGGATCTTGAATTACAAGCTCTGAACGTGGTTTAGCTGCGCAGTTGGCATCCACGGCAGTTTTGAATATAGGTGTTAGACCATCCATCACTACATTAAATGCATCTTCAGACATGGAGGCTATCTCTGCGAGCTTCGTCATCCGATGACAGCAAACTATATCTACAATCATTAACATAATATTAACGATAACAAATATTAAGACATTTCAATTTAAAAATTGTCACTGCGTACCGTGAGTTTCGTGTGCTTTTATCATAACCCTCAGTATTGCAGTCGAATTCGTCGAATTGGTATTTCATGTCCTTGCACCATCTCTTCAAGAAGTATTTATCTGGTAAACGAAATACGTCACTTTGATGAAGAACCAACAGGGCATGCCTACACAGGTACCCCTTGAACTGAAAGGATCGGCACTGGCATTGGACATCCTCAATATTTCTATCGTATGACACGATATAATCTTTGATCATCTCCTTGCCAATTCCATCGACTTCAATCCTTTCATACGACTTACGGAATATATACACGTGTTGCCAGCTTCCTTGATCAATTTTGTATTTGATGCAGCCATTTCAAGGATCTCATTCTGGAATTTTTTGAAAATGCTCCGTGTATACCTTCCTGCAGCTTGTCTCTCAAAAGGTGATGATGTCTTTAGGAAAGCTATCGTTTGCAAAGTCCTATTATCTTCCTCATTTTCGGCCTCGTATCTTTTTCCAAGGCATCTTCGTACTTACTTATGAACTCCGTTAGTGTTGTCTTCGAATTTATAAACCCATCGAAGAAGTGATTAATGCCCTCGCTCCTTTGTGAAGATGACATCCCTGTTAAAAATTTTGTCAACCAAAAATTAAAAAAAAAGCGTTTAACGCGAACATGAACCAAAGACAATGACATACAAACCTGCGAAGAATGTATCCTTTGAGGTAAACTGGGACCCATTTTTCCCGACATTCGTAAAGGACATTGAACCAATCTATAGACTTGCATTCTTTATATTTCTCCATAACATGTGCCCACCTTTCCTCGAATGAATTTATGGTCAATGAATCATATATTGCCTCATCGAAATCAACCATAAACTTGGGATTTGCCGTGCAAATGTGGCCAATCTTTTCCGGTATCTTCTTCAATATATGCCAAAGACAAAATCGATGTCGTGTGTTAGGAAAAACTTCTTTGACAGCAGCCTCGATTGCCTTATCTTGGTCAGTAATCATGGCAATAGGTGCTTGACCACCATTTGCATCCAGCCAAGTCTGAAAAACCCATTTATATGTCTCAGTACTCTCATCAGACAACAATGCGCATCCAAGCAAGGTTGACTGTCCATGATGGTTGACCCCAACAAATGGACAAAAAGGCATTTGATATCTGTTTGTCAAGTAAGTTGAGTCAAAGCTTAGAACATCACCGAAGTATGTGCATGCCAATCTTGACCTTGGATGAATCCAGAAGACAGACCTCAGATGACCATTATCATTGAGGTCTAAGGAGTAGAAGAAATTGGGATTTTTGAGTTGCATTTCGGCGAAATGAATTACCATCGACTGAGCATCTCCTTCTTTCAGCTTAGACTGACGTTCGCGACAAATGAAGTTACGAGCATCCTTCTCGGTGAAATCCAATTGTCCTCTGCCCCCTTTTCTCCTTGCTATGGCAGAGTATATCTGAGTCGTCGGAACATTCACGGCATGTAAATTGCTGATCTCTGCCTTCTCTGGTGTGCTGATCCTCCTATGCGACCGTAGATAACCAGCTGATGTTATGGACAGCCCATGGTTATGTTCTAGAGAAACCTCATCCAAAATCCACTTACCACTTGTAGCATTCAGTCTTGCTTTTATGGATGCCATACAACCAACTTTCCCAGTATCCCTATGATTCATACTCTTCTCTGATTTTCTGGATTTTCCTTGCCTCCAACACGCCAGGTGCTTGAAGCAAAGTTGTTTTTTGTTGTTGGCCCTGCTACACACTGTTGTGATTCCAAAGCCAACTCGTTTCGCGTATCCATTGTAGAACGTATATACATCATCTGCTGAATTGAATTCCATCCCAGTTTGAGGAACTACAATATCATCCACTGCATTTGGAGCGACGGGTGAAGGTGCAGGCCGGGAGTGTTATCTTCTTTCCGATCTACAATTTCAGCATCAACTGTGAAAATATAGGCACGCATTCATGAACAATTAATTGAATTCCATTTCAACAGCAACTCCTTCGCGACACCCACGTTGAAAGCTCACGACACCCTAGCTTTAAGGCGACGACACCCGTGCTTAGAAGACGGGTGTCGTCGCCCTAAAGTTAGGGTGTCGTGGGATTCAACTAGGGTGCCGCAAAGGATTTACGACCGAATTCGAACTAGGGTGTCGCTGGGATTATCTCCGTGGTCTGTTTAAAGCACGGGTGTCGTCTCGTTAGAGCTAGGGTGTCGTTAGATTTCAACAGGGGTGTCGCGATTGATTTTCTGCCGAATTCAATTCGGGTGTCGCCGGGTTCTCTCTATGTGGTCATTTATAAGACGGGTGTCGTCGCCCTAAAACTAGGGCATCGTGGGATTTCAACTGGGGTGTCGTGAAGGATTTACGGCCGAATTCGAACTAGGGTGTCGCTGGGATTATCTCCGTGGTTTGTTTAAAGCACGGGTGTCGTCTCGTTAGAGCTAGGGTTTCGTTAGATTTTAACAGGGGTGTCGCGATTGATTTTCTGCCGAATTCAATTAGGGTGTCGCCGGGTTCTCTCTATGTGTCATTTATAAGACGGGTTTCGTCGCCCTAAAGCTAGGGTATCGTGGGATCTCATCTGGGGTGTCGCGAAGGATTTACGGCCGAATTTGAACTAGGGTGTCGCTGGGATTATCTCCATGGTCTGTTTAAAGCACGAGTGTCGTCTCGTTAGAGCTAGGGTGTCGTTAGATTTTAACAGGGGTGTCGCGATTGATATTCTGCCGAATTCAACAGGGGTGTCGCCGGGTTCTCTCTATGTGCACATTTATAAGCCGGGTGTCGTCGCACTAAAGCTAGGGTGTCGTGGGATCTCATCTGGGGTGTCGCGAAGGATTTACGGCCGACTTCGAACTAGGGTGTCGCTGGGATTATCTCCGTGGTCTGTTTAAAGCACGGGTGTCGTCTCGTTAGAGCTAGGGTGTCGTGAGATTTCAACAAGGGTGTCGCGATTGATTTTCTGCCGAATTCAATTAGGGTGTCGCCGGGTTCTCTCTATGTGCACATTTATAGACGGGTGTCGTCGCCCTAAAGCTAGGGTGTCGTGGATTTCAACTGGGGTGTCGCGAAGGATTTACGGCCGAATTCGAACTAGGGTGTCGCTGGGATTATCTCCGTGGTCTGTTTAAAGCACGGGTGTCGTCTCATTAGAGCTAGGGTGTCGTGAGATTTCAACTGGGGTGTCGCGATTGATTTTCTGCCGAATTCAATTAGGGTGTCGCCGGGTTCTCTCTATGTGCACATTTATAAGCCGGGTGTCATCACCCTAAAGCTAGGGTGTCGTGGGATCTCATCTGGGGTGTCGCGAAGGATTTACGGCCGAATTCGAACTAGGGTGTCGCTGGGATTATCTCCGTGGTCTGTTTAAAGCGCGGGTGTCGTCTCGTTAGAGCTAGGGTATCATGAGATTTCAACTGGGGTATCGCGATTGATTTTCTGCCGAATTCAACAGGGGTGTCACCGGGTTCTCTCTATGTGCACATTTATAAGCCGGGTGTCGTCGCCTTAAAGCTAGGGTGTCGTGGGATCTCATCTAGGGTGTCGCGAAGGATTTACGGCCGAATTCGAACAAGGGTGTCGCTGGGATTATCTCCGTGGTCTGTTTAAGCACGGGTGTCGTCTCGTTAGAGCTAGGCTGTCGTTAGATTTCAACAGGGGTGTCGTGATTGATTTTCTACCGAATTCAACAGGGGTGTCGCCGAATTCTCTCTATGTGCACATTTATAAGCCGGGTGTCGTCGCCCTAAAGCTAGGGTGTCGTGGGATCTCATCTGGGGTGTCGCAAAGGATTTACGGCCGAATTCGAACTAGGGTGTCGCTGGGATTATCTCCGTGGTCTGTTTAAAGCACGGGTGTCGTCTCGTTAGAGCTAGGGTGTCGTTAGATTTCAACAGGGTGTCGCGATTGATTTTCTGCCGAGTTCAACAGGGGTGTCGCCGGGTTCTCTCTATGTGCACATTTATAAGCCGGGTGTCGTCGCCCTAAAGCTAGGGTGTCGTGGGATCTCATCTGGGGTGTCGCGAAGGATTTACGGCCGACTTCGAACTAGGGTGTCGCTGGGATTATCTCCGTGGTCTGTTTAAAGCACGGGTGTCGTCTCGTTAGAGCTAGGGTGTCGTGAGATTTCAACTGGGGTATCGCGATTGATTTTCTGCCGAATTCAACAGGGGTGTCGCCGGGTTCTCTCTATGTGCAAATTTATAAGACGGGTGTCGTCGCCCTAAAGCTAGGGTGTCGTGGGATCTCATCTGGGGTGTCGCAAGGATTTACGGTCGAATTCAAACTAGGGTGTCGCTGGGATTATCTCCGTGGTCTGTTTAAAGCACGGGTGTCGTCTCGTTAGAGCTAGGCTGTCGTTAGATTTCAACAGGGGTGTCGCGATTGATTTTCTGCCGAATTCAACAGGGGTGTCGCCGGGTTCTCTCTATGTGGTCATTTATAAGACGGGTGTCGTCGCCCTAAAGCTAGGGTGTCGTGGGATCTCATCTGGGGTGTCGCGAAGGATTTATGGCCGAATTCGAACTAGGGTGTCGCTGGGATTATCTCCGTGGTCTGTTTAAAGCACGGGTGTCGTCTCGTTAGAGCTAGGGTGTCGTTAGATTTCAACAGGGCTGTCGCGATTGATTTTCTGCCGAATTCAACAGGGGTGTCGCCGGGTTCTCTCTATGTGCACATTTATAAGCCGGGTGTCGTCGCACTAAAGCTAGGGTGTCGTGGGATCTCATCTGGGGTGTCGCGAAGGATTTACGGCCGACTTCGAACTAGGGTGTCGCTGGGATTATCTCCGTGGTCTGTTTAAAGCACGAGTGTCGTCTCATTAGAGCTAGGGTGTCGTGAGATTTCAACTGGGGTGTCGCGATTGATTTTCTGCCGAATTCAATAGGGGTGTCGCTGGGTTCTCTCTTTGTGCACATTTATAAGCCGGGTGTCGTCGCCCTAAAGCTAGGGTGTCGTGGATCTCATCTGGGTTGTCGCGAAGGATTTACGGCCGACTTCGAACTAGGGTGTCGCTGGGATTATCTCCGTGGTCTGTTTAAAGCACGGGTGTCGTCTCGTTAGAGCTAGGGTGTCGTGAGATTTCAACTGGGGTGTCGCGATTGATTTTCTGCCGAATTCAACAGGGGTGTCGCCGGGTTCTCTCTGTGCAAATTTATAAGACGGGTGTCGTCGCCCTAAAGCTATTCTAGCACAGATGAAATTCAGTTGAGCACGAACATACGCCCTCGACGTTCGCTCTCTCTCTGAATTCGGCCAGGACTGTAAGATGGGCCTAAGCTGCCTTATCTCTTCGTCAATTGCTTTTAATAGGCTCAGACACATCTTTCTCGAGACTCCCATTTGATCTTCGAAAGTAATGACAGGAAAACAAATGGAGGAACATGACTAGCATTCCCAAGCAGATGGAGGAAAAAAGGAGCTTTTTAAAAGCAATTGACGAAGAGATAACGAAGCTTTTACAGACCTGGCCGAATTCAGAGAGAGAAGCGAACGTCTACGTGAGGTTTTGGCAAGAAAAATCTCATTGGATAAACTTTTATATTTGAAGCCTCCAGTAGACTCCAGTGGCCATGTTTTCAACCTCTAAGCTGAAATATTTCCTGTCGACCAGACTTTCAAAGCTGAAATATTTACGAAACAGTTATGACTCTCAGAGTGTCATAACTATTTCGTTCTAAGGTAGTTACCCGCGCATTAAACGCATAACTAACTCTAACCAGAAAAAAACTGTTGATGTAATAAAGAAGTGGGAATAAAGAGTTTTTACTTTGTGCTGCGGCTGACATTTCCTCCAGAAATATTTTTACACAGACTCTTGACTCCTGTATCCAGGTATCGGCTAGCCTCGAAGCTGAAGTATTTTCTTTCTACCGGGGAAGAAACAGAGTTCTTCTTGCACAGAAGACATAAAACGTAAAATGGCGCCATGAAGGAGCGAAAGGGCATTTTCGTCCGCACGCAAATTTTTTAAAAAAGCGAACAGCATTAATGGCCGTTACGTTCAGAACGTTACGTCAAAGCACAGCCCATACCGCCCATCAGGTCATCCACGTCGGAGCCATGTGGACCAATCGGAAGATGCGGTGCAGCCCACGTAGGCGTTGCTGCACCACGGGCGGTGTACAAAGTGTTTTCCTTGCTGACAGATGTGATTTTGAGTTTTCTCTGGAGGTCTTGATATAGGTCAACGTACTCAACGAACCCCTATTTGTCAATGAATTACAAGGGGTGTATTTATGAGGAGATTTTGTCGCTTGCTTCCCTGTTTCCTCTATTTCATCCTTATCTTTCTTAAATAGCCGTGGAATTCAGACCAAAAAAGATAAGGAAAAAGAAAGGACTGAACAAAAAGGAAAAAACTTTAGACGGTTAAAAGCTTTCTAATGGAAGGGTCCAGGGACTGGTATATTGACACTGCATTTAACTTGTACTATAACTGCATTTAACTTTTAATAAAATTGTTTGTCAAAATGATACTTAATATTACGTAGTTTAATGATTTTAGATCATTCTATGATTATCATTTTATTTGCCACATGTTTATTATTCTTGAAATATTAGAAGTATTTTTATTTTGCAACTACAATGATATTTTATCATCATTAAACATATTAACATTATTTAATATAATATTTAAATTCAATTATATTATGTTATGATAATGCTGTAACAATAATATTGTTATGTTATTATAATATAAATCTATAGTATTTAATTATATATATTAATATAAAAATTATAGTGGAATAAGTTTTATTGGGCATCCTTTTTTATATCAATAAGAGCATTCTATCTTTAAATCTTAGTCTATGGTTACTGTCTTGATCTTTGATACATATCTTTGAAATTGTTTCTATGCAGCAACCAAATATAGTAATTATTTTTATACAAATATGCATACATATATTTGTAAATAAATTTAGTCATTCCATCATTCCTACCATATTACTTGTGCATTATGATTTTAATAGAGATTTTTTAAAATTAATATTTTATTCTAACATGATTAGCAATTGATCCGCTGGTCCAATCAATCAGACACTGGAAACCAAAGGATAAAATAATAATAATAAGCAGAGCTAGCACACGTTTAGCGTAACCTGACCATTTTTCTTTCAAACAAGAAGCTACCTGCCATAAGGCGGACTGCAACATGGCGCACCTCTGGTCCAATTCTCAGGCTTAGGATGGGCCTGTGGTTTATTGGGCGGATGAGCTGTTGGCATGAATCATGACCCGATCTGTGCAGACCATGCAACCTTAGCACAGTTGGCCAAGAAAGGGCAAAGGCATGGGACAACACATGTGCATTGATCCAACAAGAGCACGTGGATCCAAAGAGTGCACACTAATCTGGCAAGGGCATATGGATCAGGCAGAGGCACACAGATAAGGAAGGCACGTGCAGATCGAGCATGCGTGCCGATCAGATAGGTGTGCAGGCTTTGGTGCAAACAGACATAGCATTAGCAGCAGCAACAAGTGGGTGTAGGTAGCGCCCGTTGCCACCTGGGCCGCGAATCTAGGGCGCACAAATCACGTGCCAAAGTGCATAGGATAACGAGGCCAGATTGCGTGTAATTCATTCCTTGATTCTAAACAAGACTTGGGGAGAGCCAACCAGCTATTAGGTCTATAAAAGGAGCAGCAACGAGGCATGACAAGAAGGGGGAGGTTGGAGCAAGAGAGAAAGGTATCCTTGAGTGGAGTAGAGGAGAGTTCTCTTTGAGGAAGAGCGCATAAACAGGGGTTGGGTAGATAGCAAGAGAAAAGAGTATTCTAGCTATTCTTGTGTGGGTAGGTGAGTGCGACCAAAGAGGGTTGTATCATGCCATTAAGGACTTGTATTCCTATTTATGAGTTAATGCAAAGTGAGGTTGGGGGATTCTCCTGTAAAAGTGTCTTGCCCTTTAATGCTGGGCATGTTGCTTGTGTAGTGCTTGCCACATAGCAATTAAGAGCTAGCGAATAGGTAAAGGTAGTGCATCCATGGACCAGGACTCGTCCATGACCTAATCTTCCCTAAGGAGAGGAAGGTGCCAGGAGGTGAAGTGTCTAACTTGATACGGTCCTCAAGTGTCAGTAAGGGCATGAAGAAAAAAAAAATCATAGAATTTTAACCCCTTGTGATAGTGGTATCAAAGCCTAACTTCGGAGGACATACCTGCAAAGCAAGGACAACAAAATGATGCTTGCAGAATGGGTTTCTCACTTGGAGAAAATCATTGGAAATTCCGACGATGAGGCGGTGGTCAAAGTAGTCTCTCCTAATGCAGTGAGTTGATGGAGATGATGGCAACCTTGCAAGCCTCTCACACATACTTGGTCAAGGATTTAAAGGCCTAACACGCACGGCAATGTGAGGAGTTTGCATTGATAGAGGGTGATGGAGGAGCATGCCCATGCCTTGGAGGAGGAGATGGCCCTTCTTAGGCAACCCCTCCTTAACAGCCCTCCACAAGTGAGTAGGAGGGCATCCGGTCCTAAGGCAAGGATCTCAGAACCAAAAGCTTTTATTGGGAGTCGAAATGCAAAGGAAATAGAGAACTTCCTATGTGATGCAGGGCGATATTCAAACGCCTGCAACTCAAGAACGATCTAATCTGCGAGAAAAGAATTCGTTCTGGTTTGGCTCAAATCTTGACAAGAAAAGAGAAAGAAGAGCTTCGAATTTGATCACTCACAATCCGAAGTTTCAAAGGAAGATCAATCGAATTTTCAATTCAATTGTTTGGAATCAGAAAAGAAAAGAGAAATAGCATAAAATTTTCATCGTTCAATGCCCCTGCGGCCGCCCCCAAAACCAGCTTAAATAAAAGAGACCAAACCCTAAAACCAGAAGTTCAATAAAATTACAACTATGCCATTAAAACGAAAAAAAGGCCTAAAACTCCTATTAAACGAGCCCGGATGGCCAAAATCCACAGCAGCTCATCGCCAAAGGCGATGACTTTGAATCATCAGCCCGTTTCCATGTGACCAGCCAAGTTTGGGCCCAATCCGACACAGAAAATTTTAAGCCCGTTTGTTCTGCAACCTCTTGGACCTTCGTAGATTATCTGGTGTAGTCTTCCCTGACGTGGCCTGCTGACTCTGGGATGCTGGTACAGGAACATCCAAGGACTGGTTCGACTGACCCAAACTCTGGTCCGAAGTGATGTCCTCATCACTCTCCCCTTCCTCTGAAAAGCTTGACCTCAAGCTCGCATTCTCTCCTGCATAAGGGGTCAGATGCCGAATGTTGAACACATCCGAAATAAAGACATCATCTGGTAACTCAACCCGATAGGCATTGTCACCAAATTTCTCCAATACCTGGCATGGACCTATCTTCTTCGGCTTGAGCTTCGTTAAAGCTCCCTTTGGATACCGCTCCCTCGGTAAGTAAACCCATACCAAATCGCCCACTTCAAAGGACTGTTGCCGACGCTGCTGATCAGCTTTCGCCTTGTATTTGGCGTAAGTCTGCTCCAATTTGGCTCTAACAGTCGCATGTATCTCCTGCAAGTCAGACACTCTATCTTCAACCTTCTGACTCATCTTCTCTGGCGACTCAACTGGCAGAACATCCAAAGGACCTCTTGGCAAGAACCCAAACAGTATCTGAAACGGAGCAAACCCTGTAGAACGGTTCACTGAAGAGTTGAACTCAAACTCAATCTTCGGCAAACACAAATCCCAGCTCCTGAATTCATGCACATTTGCCCGCAACAGATTACCCAAGCTACGGTTGACAACTTCAGTCTGTCCATCCGTCTGAGGATGATAAGGACTGCTGAATTTCAACTTTGTGCCCAACTTCTTCCACAGCTCTCGCCAGAAGTGTCCCATAAACTTGCTGTCCCTGTCTGACACTATGGATGCCGGTATACCAAAATGTCGAACCACTGAAGCAAAATATAAGTCAGCAACCTTTGACGCATCAAAAGTGGTTTTGCATGGCAAGAAACACGCCACCTTACTGAACCGATCCACAATCACCATAATCGAATCCAGTCCCCTTGCTGTCCGTGGCAATCCTACAACAAAGTCCATAGAAACATCTCGCCATGGTGCCTCTGGGATAGGTAAAGGCGTGTACATACCTTGGTTCGTGTCTGTCCCCTTCGACTCTTGACACAACCTGCACCTCTTCACAAAAGCCTTGACATCTCGGTCAAGACCAGGCCAATAAAACCGCTGCCGAATCAACCAGGCTGTTTTATCCCTTCCGAAGTGACCCTGGTTATGCAGTTCCTGGATGATCAACACACGAAGAGACGTATCCGGAACACATAAGCAGTTACCTCGAAACAAATATCCATCATGGAGAACGAAATCAGTTCGCTCCCCCGCCTCAATTTTGGCCAAAATCTCCTTGAAGTGCTCATCCACACGAATGTCCTCCCTTACACTCTCAAAGCCGAGAGTGTACACATGCATAGCGCCAATCAACAAGCTCCGCCTACTCAAAGCATCAGCCACTCTATTCAACGTACCAGACTTGTGCTTGATGCTGAAAGTGTATTCCTGCAAGGCACTCACCCACTTCGCATGCCTTGAACTCAGTTTATGCTGACCCTGTAAGAACTTCAGCGCCTGATGGTCTGAATACAGTACAAACTCCCGCTGAATCAAGTAGTGGCGCCAATGCTGCAAGGATCTCACAATGGCGTACAATTCCAGATCATAAACCGAATAAGCCAATTTAGCTCCTCCCAGCTTCTCACTGAAGTATGCGACTGGTCTTCCTTCCTGGTTAAGCACTGCCCCCAATTCCAGTCTTCGAAGCATCACAATCCACCTCAAAAACTCTATCAAAATCAGGAAGACCCAATAAAGGAGCTTCGGTCAATCTGACTTTCAGCCCATCAAATGCCTCCTGTGCGGCATCATTCCACCCGAATCTGGCTCCCTTCAACAATTCCGTTAAAGGTGCAGCCAGCTCACTGTACCCCTTGACAAACCTGCGATAAAACCCTGCAAGACCCAAAAAGAATCTCAATTCTGTCAAGGTTGATGGTACTGGCCATTCCACAATTGCATGCACCTTATTCCTATCTGGGAGAATCCCCTCTCCAGTCACAACGTACCCCAGAAAAATCAGTCTCCCAACCATCCAAATGCACTTCTCTGGGTTAGCAACTAACTGGTTCTCACGTAACACTGACAAAACCTGTGCCACATGGCCCACATGCTCTTCGGCTGTCCTGCTGTATATCAAATATCATCAAAGTAGACAACCACAAATGAGCTAAGAAATGGACGTAAAACCTGGTTCATTACGCGCATGAACGTGCTCGGCGCGTTGGACAACCCGAATGGCATTACCAACCATTCATACAGCCCTTCCTTAGTCTTGAAGGCTGTCTTCCATTCATCTCCAGGCTTCATCCTTATCTGATGGTACCCACTCTTCAAATCAATCTTCGTGAAGACCTTAGCACCACTCAACTGATCAAGCATGTCGTCCAACCTCGGTATCGGGAACCTGTACTTCACAGTAATTTTGTTAACCGCGCGGCTGTCGACACACATGCGCCACGTACCATCCTTCTTCGGTACCAAAAGGGCTGGCACCGCGCACGGGCTAATGCTCTCCCGTACGAACCCCTTGTCCAAAAGTTCTTGGACCTGCCTCCGCAATTCCTCATGCTGCTGCGGTGTCATCCGATAATGAGCCTTATTCGGCAACACTGAGCCCGGAATAAGGTCAATGCCGTGCTGAATATCTCGGAGAGGTGGTAATCCGGCCGGTAGCTCCTTTGATACAACATCTCGGAATTCCTCCAAGATAGACACCAACCCTCAGGAATCATATTTGGCCTTTGCTCCTCTTCCACGCCGAAGTCTCCTGACTTGCTCACCAAAGCAAAACAACATCCTCTCCATCCAAACTCGCAGCGAATTCTGTGCTTGGTAAACAAATTACTGTATTCTGTCCACTCACTTTCTGAAGCGGCTTCAAAATAACTTTCCTCCCATCTGGACGCAGCATATAACTGTGGGTGTACCCGTTGTATACTGCCCTGTTATCAAACTGCCACGGACGCCCCAGTATGATGTGAGTAGCATCCATTGGAACAACATCCGCCTCAATAGTTGTCTCGAAATGAGGACCAAAACACAGTGACAACTTACACCTTCGGCTGACCTGAATGTCTGCATTTCGGTTCACCCAACCGAGCTTATATGGATGTGGGTGAGGGTCTGTCTGCAACCCCAGCTTCTTCACAGCCTCCTCTGCTATCACATTCTCCCAACTGCCGGAGTCTATGATAACACGACATGTTTTGCCAGCCACAAAACATTTCGTTGTGAAGATGTCGTGTCGACGCCAATCCTCATCTGATCTCGGCGCCAGACACATTCTTCGTATCACCAAGCTCTCCCCTTGAATATGGTCCGGATCAATAACACACAGCTCATCATTAAATTCCTCATCCTCAGGGAACTCTCCTCCATTTTCATCCTCCATATAATCCTCCATATACAACTGAGCTCGCGCCTTGGGGCATTCATTGGCATAGTGCCCCAAATTCTGACACCGATGGCACCGAATGTTAGCCCTGTTGCTGCCCACTCTCGCCTGAGAACCTGAGGTTCCACTCGACCCTGTTGGTCTTGGAGGTACTGATGCCTGCGGCCTCGCTACTGGAGGCATAAATTTGCCCCCTGAATTCTGCCCTGAACTCTGGCCCGTAGTAAAACCCCCTCTGCTCTGAAACCCCCTGTTTCTCATCAAGCTCTTTTCCACTGCCTGAGCCCTCATATGCGCATCTCCTACGCTATCAATTCGATGCACAGCCAGTGCATCTTGGATTGGCAGCCGCAAGCCATGAAGATACATGGCTATCAATCTCGGTTCAGCCTCAATCAACCGATTTCGTGCAACCAATCGATAAAATTCAGTTGTGTACTCCTCGACGCTCCGACTACCTTGCGTCAAACCATGCAACTTCGAATACAAAATCTGCTCATGGTTCGGAGGCAAAAACTCCCTGTTCATCTCCTGCTTTAGCGCTGCCCATGACGCTAATGGAGGTCTCCCATCCATATATCTACGATAGTGCTGCGCATGCCACCAAGCAGCAGCCCTATCTCTGAATCGAATTGTGACAAGCGGTACCTGCTTGTCTAAGGGCACCTCCTTCAGACGAAAAACATCATCGACCTGAAGGGTCCAATCTACATACTCGTCTGGGTTAATTCCTCCTTTAAACTCTGGAATTTCGACCCTGAAGCCTGCTTCCCACCGATTCTGATTTTCGAAATAGGGAGGTTGATCGACATACCTTGGAAGTCCAACATCAGGCCTCTGTTGCCCTCTTCGAATTGGTGGTGCCTCCAGATTTTCGAAACCCCTCTCCCTACCTTCATCAATTTCATCACGCTCCTCCACGCGAAGGGGTTGGGCACGATTCTGCACCTCCAGCCGCGCCATCATCGCCTGCATGGTTTGCATCATCTGTTGCATCACCTGGTGCTGGTCTCGCATG
>UESW01003857.1:930852-949317 GCA_900491605.1 Calamus simplicifolius
ACTGATTACTATAGTGTCTCTACAATTCACCGCATGGGCTTCAGAAAAGAGAATGAAAATTGGATAAAAAGAGGACAAGAGACCAGAGCAGAAGAAGTTAGAGTTGAGGAGGTCAGAGGAGAGGAGGATATTCCTGGACCATCTACTGCTGGACCCTCAGTGGCTGGACCAAGCACTCACCCTCCACATCAGTCAGCTTTGGCATCTGGAAGATTTTCTGAGGAGCAAATAGGTCAGCTCAGAGCTTTACTGGCTGAGTATGATAGTCAAAGGACAAATGAGATGTGTCAGTTGAGAGAGGAGTTCAATCAGTTGAAGGAAGAGATCAATTCAAGGCTTGACATGATTTCTTTTTCCATTGGCAACTCGGTAGAATCCTTTAGCGCTGATCTTCATAAGATTTTTGAAAGGATGGAAGGCATTGCAGACGGTTCTGGAACTTATCTTCATGCTACCAGTCAACTAAAGAAAGATATCGACCTCGCCGTTTCTCAAATTGAAGCTTGTCTTGAAAGTTTTAAGAAGACTCAAAAAGATGATATTATGGAAATGATTGGACATTTGAAGAAAATTGTGTATAAGCATGTTTGATTTTGATATCCTGTCTTATCCTATTTTGTATCTTAGGATTTCTGTTTTCTTTTAGCATGTATCATACTTGAATATGTCACTTTACTGTGAATGTACTTGAATTGACACATGTAATGAATCTTGCATTGGAATACAATTACACTTTTATTGCAAATTTGTCTATGATTGATTGATTGAATTTCAATGAATGAGTTTACTATCTCTATGATTAATTGAACCAACGACCCGCTCTGATAACCTTTTTTATTGTATTTAAAATTCATCTTATTGCTGATAACAAAAAAGGGGAGAGATAATTGTATATGCATAAAGAGAAAGAGAAAGAGAATGAAAGAATAAGATTTTTTGCATATCTACAAAGGGGGAGAAAAATTTTGAGATTCTAATAAAAAATGTTCAATTGAATTCAGTTTATCTACATAGGGGGAGTTATTCAATGCAGGGGGAGCTTAATAATTTTTCCATATAAAAGTTAAATCATCTTGATTGATGTTTATGTATCATATTTTTGATTCATTTTGAAAATTGGCATCAAATTCTGTTAGGAAGTTTCAAAGCTTTAACAATGTCTATAACTCTTAGTTCAAATGAATTTTTGATGCATATACTCAAAGTTTTTGTCATCATCAAAAAGGGGAGATTGTTGACCCAATTGAGGATTTTGATGATTAACAAAACTATTTGAGTATAACATTTGAAGTTACTAATGATTTTGATTAAGTTTTTCAGCTTATAATGATAATAATAAATCAAGTTCTGGTTCGAATCTAATGTCAAGGTAAGATTGCAGACATTAGAGTCGACACATGGAATCGCAGAGTCGACTCCGAAAACGGCACGGACTTAGAGTCGACTCCAGGACTGTTAGAGCCGACTCCAACAGAAAAGACAGAACGATGGTTTTTCAGGCCACGACTTAGAGTCGACTCCCGGACTGTTAGAGTCGACTCCAGAAGATTTTTGTGTCGACCCCAGAAAAGTCAGAGACGACTCCAGTTCAAGGTTAAAGATTTTCGAGTTAGAGCCGACTCCAGAAAAGTTAGAGCCGACTCCAGAATGTCAGACGCGACTCCAGAACTGTCAGAACGACTCTAAACTTTATCTTTATCTTTTTTAATCCCAACGGCTATTGCTATTTTTGGTTCTAATCCTTCTTACACTTGTTTCTAACGGATAGTTTTAAACTATTTATGGATTAATCGGGATCTATAAGAAGAGGGTTTGCTGCATCCGAAAAAGAGAGAGAAAGAGAAAAAGAAAAGAATAGAGAGAAATCTGTGAAATCCATCAGAAAATCAAAAGAAAAAAGGAAAACTCGAAAGGAAAGATCATACTGATTCCCCAAAAGAAAAGAGAGAGATTCCAAGCTTTTGTTGTTCTATTTCGAAGAAATCTCAAGGGAAGAAAGAAGCCCTAGTTTTCTGATCTTCTGAGTCTCAAGAGCATCTTGAAGGAAGATCCATTCAAAGGAAGAGAAGGAAGAAGCCACCAAGATCTGCGAATCAGGCTTTGATTCCTATCTTTTATTCTTGTTTCATTATTGTATATTTGCTCATAGGAGGAGCTGTTTATCTTGTAAAACAAATATTGTTTGCTGGGTCAATCTGGTGATTGATTCAGTTGAGGCTGTTAGCCTTGTGCAAGCATTAGCTTGTGGTGTTAGGTTTTGTGCTGGTGAGCCTTGAAAACCAGCTGGGTTCGTTGTGCACCCGGGAAAAAACAAGTTCGAGTTGTGAGCTTGCAAAACAACTCTGCTGTAATCAGATTGATTATAGTGTGGACCCAAAGATACTTGGGAGTGGACGTAGGTGTAGGTACACCGAACCACTATAAAATCTCTGTGTTTGCCGTGATTGTCTCTTTATCTTTAACTCTCTATTTGTGCATATTTGTTTTAATTTGTGTGAATCTAAGTTTTTATTTCCGCAGGGGTTATTTTTCAAAAGAGTTTAAATTTTGAGAAACCCAATTCACCCCCTCTCTTGGGTTGCTATCTGGACCAACAGTGCCGGCGGCCAGGGCCGCCGCCGGCCTCTCCCCGGGGGACCCGGCTGCCGACAACCGGTCCGGAGCCGATTGCCGCCGCGGCCGAGCTCCCTCCCTCTCTTTCTCCCTTAATCTCTCTCTTTCTCTCTCATTTATGTCCGCAGCTTGGAGTTGTGCCGGTGGCACGCCGACCGAACCCTTACCGGACGGTCGTCCGCTACCAGTGAGGGCCACTGGCCGCCGCCCAGGCCCGGTGAGACAACGGGCGCTCCGTTGGCCCGAACCAAGCTGTGAACCGGCTTGATCCATCTCTCTCTCATTCTTACCTCGTGGTGGAGGGGGTGAATGGGATTCAGAAGAGGGGTGCTCTTCCCTCCTTAAATCATGGTGAGGAAAGGATTAGCCCCTCTCCTGCGTTCATGTGAAGGGGAGGCGTATTGGCACCCCCTTCCTTGATCAGCTGCGGTGTTCCTTCGTCATGCCTGGTCAACAATGGTGGAAGGGATGGGCCTTTCTTTCTTCGTAATGATGACGGATCCTCATGAGGATCGTGGATGAAACAGGACTTCACAAAAAATGCATGTTTATTGCTATTCTCTGCCTTGTTTTTTTTTTTTTTTTTTCCTACGACCCTAACGCCGGAGCGGCGTCCCGGTTATTTGCCTTTTTTTTCTTTTTTTAAAAAAGAATCGCGTTTATTATTAACGTGATGGTCAACCGGAGACCAAGCCGGTCGGACCAGAATGTCGACATACTGACACCACAACCGCCTCACCAAGACCTCGGCGCGGAGAAAATCCAACGATCCAAACGAGGATCGATCTTCCGAAACGGAAAATCGCGATCGTGGGCAGCGGGACCGCACGTTGTTGGTCCCAGTATCCGACCTAAGCTTCGCCCGCGGAGTGCCTCGCCAAATCCCAACCTTCCGTCTGGATGGTTCGAAAAAATCACGCGAGCCGCACATGGCGGAGGCGATATTCTCACTCCGCTGGCATTTAACATTTTCCTCTCAACCCGTTCCGTTTTCCCCTAGGCTTGGAGTTTCGCTAGGGAAATGGCGAGAGGATGACGACACTCAAAACAGAGTCGTCCACCGGCCAATCTCTCTCTCTCTCTCTCTCTTTCTTCTCCGCGCCCAGCCATTCCGTCCCGCTTTTATTTCTTGAGCCAAGAAAAGGGGTAAAGGAGATCACGTTCGGAATTCCCACGATTCGATAGGTAGGTGATAGATTGCCACCACCAGGAGATCTCCAGATGTCTTTCTTCGAGGTAGGATACAAAAATTTCCCCATTTATGGTTCGCAGCACGCCTGATTCCAAGACGTTCGAAGTTTTTCCGACTTTTAATTATCACCTCTTGTTTTATCGTCAGGATCTCGAGCCCTGGTTCTACCTTAGTCGCTTCCGCGACCAACTGAGCGTTTTCTCTCGTAAAGATCTCTTGCTTTTTCTCATTTGTTTGGGAAGTGTATGATTTTGGATTGCTGTATATTGATTTGATTGGATCTCATATGGTGATCAAGGAACAATATCGGCATCGATGGCGACGGCAAGCTGCGCCGACAACGAGGCCGACGTGTGTCGGGATGACGCGGCGGCGCTGCGGCTGAAGATGGTGGCGATGGTCGCGATCCTGGTGGCGGGGGTGACAGGCGTGGCGATCCCCCTGGTGGGGCGCAAGCGGCGATTCCTGAGCACCGATGGCAGCCTCTTCGTCTTCGCCAAGGCCTTGCGGCCGGCGTCATCCTCGCGACGGGGTTCGTCCACATGCTCCACGACGCCCAGTCGGCGCTGGCGGACCCCTGCCTCCCGGAGTCGCCGTGGCGGCGGTTCCCCTTCTCTGGCTTCGTGGCCATGATGGCGGCCCTCGGGACTCTCGTGATCGACTTCGTCGGGACCCAGTTCTACGATCGGAAGCACCGGGAAGAGGCCATGGGGGTCAAGGCAGCCACCGCCGCGGCGGTGGCGGTGACGTCGTCGTCGGCGGCGGCCGAAGATGGAATCACCGTCATCTCCATTGTGCCGGAGCCGGAGGGGGAGGCAGACAACGATAAGAGCCCGATGCACATTGTCGGGATGCACGCCCACGCAGCGGCGCATCGGCACAGCCACGCGCACAGCCACGGGGCGTGCGATAGCCCCGCGGCGCGGGAGCACGGCCCTGGCCACGCCCACGAGGACGAGGACGGGCGAGGTCTCTTCTCACGTGCGCCATGTTGTCGTCTCTCAGGTTCGATGGACTCCAGAGCCCAATCATTGTTCGCTTCTTTGATCTATATATTATTATAACTCTGGGGGACTTATTTGATTCTTGGACGTGATCTCAGATACTGGAACTAGGAATCGTGTCCCACTCGGTGATCATTGGGTTGTCACTTGGTGTGTCTCAGAGTCCGTGCACCATAAGGCCACTGATCGCTGCTCTATCCTTCCACCAATTCTTTGAAGGCTTCGCACTGGGAGGATGCATCTCCCAGGTTAGTAATTACCATGTTTTTGGGTTTGTTCAATGCGAAACTAAATTTGAGATATCACGGTTAGTTTTACAATGGAATTGCGATTTGGGGACACTGACGACAACGTTGGTTTGGTGTTGGGGCTTTTATTATTTCAGGCTCAGTTCAGGAACTTGGCGGCGGCGCTGATGGCATGCTTCTTTGCGATCACGACGCCGACCGGAATCGGCCTTGGAGCGGGTGTTGCGTCGTTCTACAATGCCAATAGCCCAAGGGCGCTGGTGGTGGAGGGGATACTCGACTCGATCTCGGCCGGCATTCTCATCTACATGGCGTTGGTCGATCTAATCGCGGCGGATTTTCTAAGCAGGAGGATGAGCTGCAATATTAGGCTTCAGGTGGCGTCGTACGTGGCCCTTTTTCTTGGAGCCGCCTCCATGTCCGTCCTCGCCATCTGGGCTTGACTCCATGTGCTGCTTGCTTTGCTTGCTGAAGGTCAAGTGGCCGACAAACGATGCTATTGCTGGGACGGCCAGGTCTTGGTCTATTTTTTTGTTATAGTTTTTGGTGGTTCTGTGGGAAGAAAGCAGCAGAGTATGCTAGCTCTGTGTCGTCTAAAAATGGTTGCATCTCAAAGTTAAATTGCACTGCTCGAGTGTTTTCTGCATCCTTTTCGCATGGATCATCTCTGTCCATCGGTTGCTGGTGCCTCCCATTGTCGTTTTTGCTACGTTTTAGACCGATATGACACGTCGATCCGGTGGCGTCTGGTCTGACCTTGTAATCCTGAAAGCTTCAGCCCACGTGCGATAAGTGGTTTGGTGTTTACTAGATCTTGCGAATGATGCCTGTTATTCTCTTTTCATGCCCGTCCCCGTTGATCCACAGTGCACGCTCGTTAAAAAGTCGTTTTTCTTGGTGGAAGATTTGGGCCTGTCGATTTTGCTCAAATTTTAATGGAAATTTGGATTGATGTTTTGACGTAAGTTTCTGTCTCTTGTCAGGTAGAAGTCTGTTAGCTTGAAAAATGTCAGCTTGTCGTTTTAGCGATTTCTCTGAGATTTTTCAATGACTTCGTCCTGTTGCGTTGAAAGTATAACGCTTTTATAGTGGCCGAGTGACCGTTGTTCAGTGCCATGAGCATTACTTCCCTGTAAAGCCTCGTTCCGTATATATGGCTGCATGGTTTTCTTCTATTGATCGCAGAAAGGAAAAGACTTTGTACATCATCCTTGATGCAGCAAGGTCTACATGGACTGCATCATTTTTTTGATTGGTCTACGTAGCTCCTATATGGATGACTTATTGGACGGTATGGCTCTGCTTTGATGTTACGTTCTGAACGTGACGGCATTTAAAGTAGTTCATTTTTTTTTAATTAGCGTGCGGACAAAAATACCCTTTCTCTTCATCTAGCACTATTTTACGTTGTTTAATGCGCGGGTAACTTCTTAGAACAAAATAGTTATGACATTCTGGGAGTCATAACTCTTTTAATGCTGCCCTTTCCCTTCATCCTAGCGCCAATTTATGTTGGATTTCATCTCTGCAAGATGAACTCTTTCTTCCCCTCCCTCGCTCTGAGAGTCCGGATGCTAAGGAATCAGTCCGGATGCCAAAACCTCACGTAGACGTTCGCTTCTCTCTCTGAATTCGGCCAGGTCTGTAAGATGGGTTATATTTGAGAGAGAGAGGCGAACGTCTACGTGAGGTTTTGGCAAGGAAAAACTCATTGGATAAACTTTTATATTTGAAGACTCCAGTAGACTCCAGTAGCCAGGTTTTTCAGCCTCGAAGCTGAAATATTTCCTGTCGACCGGACTTTCAAAGCGAGGGCGTAGGTTCGTGCTCAACTGAATTTCATCTGTGCAAGAAGAACTCTCTTTCTTTCCCCCCTCGCTCTGAGAGTCCGGATGCTGCCCTTTCCCTCCATCCTAGCGCCAATTTATGTTGGATTTCATCTCTGCAAGAAGAACTCTTTCTTCCCCTCCCTCGCTCTGAGAGTCCGGATGCTAAGGAATCCCCGCGACACCCTAGTTTAAATTCGGCCGAAAATCCTTCGACACCCCAGTGGAAAGTTCACGACACCCTAGCTTTAAGGCGACGACACCCGTCGTTAGAACTGACCACGGAGAGAATCCCCGCGACACCCTAGTTCTAATTCGGCCGAAAATCAATCGCGACACCCCAGTTGAAAGCTCACGACACCGTAGCTCTAAGGAGACGACACCCGTGCTTAAAACTGACCACGGAGATAATCCCAGCGACACCCTAGTTCTAATTCGGCCGTAAATCCTTCGCGACACCCCAGTTGAAATCCCACGACACCCTAGCTTTAGGGCGACGACACCCGTGCTTACAAATGACCACATAGAGAGTCCCCGGCGACACCCTAGTCGAATTCGGCCGTAAATCCTTCGCGACACCCCAGTCGAAATATCACGACACCCTAGCTTTAAGGCAACGACACCCGTCGTTAGAACTGACCACGGAGAGAATCCCCGCGACACCCTAGTTCTAATTCGGCCGAAAATCAATCGCGACACCCCAGTTGAAATCTCACGACACCCTAGCTCTAAGGAGACGACACCCGTGCTTAAAACTGACCACGGAGATAATCCCAGCGACACCCTAGTTCTATTTCGGCCGTAAATCCTTCGCGACACCCCAATTGAAATCCCACGACACCCTAGCTTTAGGGCGACGACACCCGTGCTTACAAATGACCACATAGAGAGTCCCCGCGACACCCTAGTCGAATTCGGCCGTAAATCCTTCGCGACACCCCAGTCGAAATATCACGACACCCTAGCTTTAAGGCAACGACACCCGTCGTTAGAACTGACCACGGAGAGAATCCCCGCGACACCCTAGTTCTAATTCGGCCGAAAATCAATCGCGACACCCCAGTTGAAATCTCACGACACCCTAGCTCTAAGGAGACGACACCCGTGCTTAAAACTGACCACGGAGATAATCCCAGCGACACCCTAGTTCGAATTCGGCCGTAAATCCTTCGCGACACCCCAGTTGAAATCCCACGACACCCTAGCTTTAGGGCGATGACACCCGTGCTTACAAATGACCACATAGAGAGTCCCCGGCGACACCCTAGTCGAATTCGGCCGAATCATTCGCGACACCCCAGTCGAAATATCACGACACCTAGCTTTAGGGCGACGACACCCGTGCTTACAAATGACCACATAGAGAGTCCCCGGCGACACCCTAGTCAAATTCGGCCGTAAATCCTTCGCGACACCCCAGTCGAAATATCACGACACCCTAGCTTTAAGGCAACGACACCCGTCGTTAGAACTGACCACGGAGAGAATCCCCGACACCCTAGTTCTAATTCGGCCGAAAATCAATCGCGACACCCCAGTTGAAATCTCACGACACCCTAGCTCTAAGGAGACGACACCCGTGCTTAAAACTGACCACGGAGATAATCCCAGCGACACCCTAGTTCGAATTCGGCCGTAAATCCTTCGCGACACCCCAGTTGAAATCCCACGACACCCTAGCTTTAGGGCGACGACACCCGTGCTTACAAATGACCACATAGAGAGTCCCGGCGACACCCTAGTCGAATTCGGCCGCGCGACACCCCAGTCGAAATATCACGACACCCTAGCTTTAAGGCAACGACAATTAGAACTTCGACACCCTAGTTCAACATCGGCCGTAAATCTTCGCGACACCCCAGTTGAAATCTCACGACACCCTAGCTTTAAACGACACCCATGCTTGAACAAGGGAATTTGACGTCACCCTAGTACTAATTCGACGACACCCTAGTAACTCAGCCATGCCATATTTCCGAGAAAAGTTGCAAAACGTGGGCAGTTCCTATGGGTTTGCGGGTCTCTGTGATGTGATCGTGGCGATCCGGGTGTCCTTTCGTATTTCTCTGAGGTCGGCATAAACCCTAGAAAAAGCACTCATCGTCTGTTGCTCGAGAAGCCATCCTTTTGCTCAAGAAGCCATCCTTCGTCTCTTGCTCGAGAAGCCACTGGTCTCCTTTTCCCTCCTAAATTTGTCCATAGTTCATTCTTCCGTATACTTCATTCATGGAGATGAGTGCTTTCGTTTGTGGACGAAGACCGCGAACAAAGAAGAAGCAGACGGAGAAAATGGCGGAACAATGCAAGGACATGGTTCTTCGTTCGAATGAGGATGCGGCTCCTTCAGGTATGTTTATCACTATATTAAATATTATGACATTCTCTCTTAAAATTTCATGACAAGTATGTCTTCTGTCTTACCCCCTGTTTCAGTTGACAATAAAATTGTTCCAGTCCCCCCAGTGAAGGCTTCCCAGCTGTTTAAGAATAGCTGCAGGCCGGCAGTATACGTTCAGAAGGTTTGGAGGATGGGGTTCTCTAGACGGCATACAAAACTGATTCGAAGGACCCCATTTGGTGCCTTCGTCGACATGCAGACGTTCACAGTCGACGGGCGACTGCTAGCAGACATCATAAGATGTCACAATGGAGGCGACGAGTTCATGTTTTGCGGAAAGCCAGTTCTATTCAGTGCCGACGAAGTCGCACTCATTCTGGGACTTCCAGCTCATGGGAAGAAGATCGACACGTCCAGCCAAATGTTCAACGGAAGGTTGTTCAGACGGTTTGGCCAGGGTTTAGATCTTCGCCAAGAAGGTTTGGAGAAGTTGATATTTCAACTCCGATCATCTAAAGTACAGGAGGATGTCGAGGACACCGTCCGACTTTGGATCGCATACATGTTGGCCATGTTTTTGGCTCCAAAGTCTAATCAGAGATGTCCACGGTATCTCATCCAGCACTTGGATGACTTAAGTCAACTGGGTAGCATCGACTGGGCTTCGGCACTGAAGGAGTTGATTGTTCTGGCTCTCCCAGAAATAGCTGCTTGCTTGCGTTCCGAGGAGCCGTGCACTCAAAGAATGCAAAAAAAGTTAGGAGGCAGCCTACCTTGTTCGGATGCTCGGCAGCACTGGTGGTAAGGATTATTGAGACACATAATTAGTGTTGAGAGTAAATTTTTTTTGTAATATTACATTATTTAATATCCAAAAAAATATCATGTTCAGGCGTGGTTCCTCGAGCATACATCAATGCGAGAGCCAGCATACCCTGATAAACGGCCCGGCTGTTGAAGTGGTATGACCACCAAATGAAGATCCAATCGGTTCGGGTTGCCGACTTGCAGCCTCACGACTTGGTAATCTAGTTCATTGCTCCATTGCTCTGACCATTTTTTTCAACTTAATGCGTCAATATGTTCACTTAATATTAATTTGTTATCATCTTGCGTTGCAGATGGAGGGAGCTACTGTACCATTGCCAGAAGAGCGCTGGCTTCTCCCTCAGCAGAATGTGCATCCCCCCCTCAACCAACAGATACCTGCGCCCCTCAACCAACGGATAGCTGCGCAGGATGCGCCGAGTTGAGGATGAATTGGAGTGCGTTAAGGATCAACTCGACGATGTCAGGCACAGGCTGTCCATTGCTGAGAGCCTCCTCAGTTCACTGGTCAGAAAGGAAAGTAATGCAATAAATGAGGAGGACAAGGGAGACGAGAAAACAGAGAAGGTGCATTCCCTGGAGTTGGTCCTCCGCGAGCCTGGTAATGGAAATAGTGAGGAGAAGAAGATGGAGGAGGACCATTCATCCGAGTTTCCAATTGAGACAGGGAATGCAAAAGCAGAGGAGAAGAGATTGGAGGGGGATTCATTGGCTGATAAAACAGAGCAGGGGAATGAAAATAAAGAGAGTCCATATCCGATAATAAACTTGGCACCCCTGCGCCAAAGGATGACAATATGGACTTAGAAATAATTGGAGTGCCTTCGCTTGTTAGGAGGATTAAAAAAGAGCCGAGGAAGCGTAAGGCATCCACGGTCGTCGGAGAATGTTATGAGACAACCCGTCCTAAAAAGTCGGCGAAGACAGTGGGCACGTCAAAGCCCAACACAACGGTCGAAGATGACCAAATAATTATTCAAAATTTTTTGAGCGAGCGACAAACCGACGAGATCGTCTACACAAATATGTTTTCTGGCGTTGCAACAAGAAAAAATCTTCAAGATCTCATTAACAATGAAATGATAATAGATGATGTAAGTATATCAAGGAACATGTTCTAGTTGTTGATTTTAGAATTATATTAATCGTTTTACATTGCATTGGCAGATAATTGATTGCGGCCAGGAGTTTCTGATGCGCAACTGGGCAGAGCATCCTGACCGATACCATAAGTGCATAATTGCATCAGTTTTCGTATCTGCTCTATGTCTGACTTCCTCATCACCTGCTCATGAACTTGCTGGAACATCTGGGGCTGCGATATTTGACAATGTATCGGATGAAGATAAGGCCCAATTCCGGTTTCTTTTCACCATTGTAAACTCTGATAACTCGCACTGGCATTTGGTTGCTGTCGACATGGAAAGAAAGGTGTTCATGCACCTGAATTCAATGAAACGCAACCCGAAGTACAAGGCCAATGCAAGGAAATGGCATAATTCTAGGCCACATATTCCATATCTACTGCGATAAGAAGGAAGCGATGGATTGGCCGATGGAAGATATTTCGGATTGCCCAAGCCAACCGACCGGATCGCTGGATTGCGGCCTATACTGTCTGAGATACATGGAATGTCTTGCTCGACGGGACAATCCTGATATGAAGATGGATTTCATGGATGAGGAAGTCAGAGATTACCGGCGACACTTAGCTGCGACGATATTGAGAGAGGGCCTGAACAAAAAGATTAGCGACATTGTCGAAAAATGTTCTTAATTTTTTTATTCTTCTTTGAATGAAAATTGAATGTAATTTATTCATATTAACACTGATTAATATTTAATGCAAATGCACAAATTTTATATTGCGAGCAGGAGTGTCCTCGATGTATTCATATGTTTGCCTTCGTATGTTTCCGCCTTTCGGGTGTCGCCGCGCAAGAGCTAGGGTGTCGTTGCCAAGAGCTGGGGTGTCGTCGCTAAAATCTTCGGTGTCGGGTCGCGAGTACTGGGATGTCTCGTAGGTTTCCGCCTTTCGGGTGTCGCCGCGCAAGAGCTAGGGAGTCGCCAAGAGCTGGGGTGTCGTCGCGCTAAAATCTTCGGTGTCGGTTCGCGAGTACTGGATGTCTCGTAGGTTTCCGCCTTTCGGGTGTCGCGCAAGAGCTAGGGTGTCGTTTGCCAAGAGCTGGGTGTCGTCGCGCTAAAATCTTCGGTGTCGTTCGCGAGCACTGGGATGTCTCGTAGGTTTCCGCCTTTCGGGTGTCGCCGCGCAAGCTAGGGTGTCGTTGCCAAGAGCTGGGGTGTCGTCGCGCTAAAATCTTCGGTGTCGGTTCGCGAGTACTGGGATGTCTCGTAGGTTTCCGCCTTTCGGGTGTCGCCGCGCAAGAGCTAGGGTGTCGTTGCCAAGAGCTGGGGTGTCGTCGCGCTAAAATCTTCGGTGTCGTTCGCGAGTACTGGGATGTCTCGTAGGTTTCCGCCTTTCGGGTGTCGCCGCGCAAGAGCTAGGGTGTCGCCAAGAGCTGGGGTGTCGTCGCTAAAATCTTCGGTGTCGGTTCGCGAGTACTGGGATGTCTAGGTTTCCGCCTTTCGGGTGTCGCCGCGCAAGAGCTAGGGTGTCGTTTGCCAAGAGCTGGGGTGTCGTCGCGCTAAAATCTTCGGTGTCGGTTCGCGAGCACTGGGATGTCTCGTAGGTTTCCGCCTTTCGGGTGTCGCCGCGCAAGAGCTAGGGTGTCGTTAGCCAAGAGCTGGGGTGTCGTCGCGCTAAAATCTTCGGTGTCGGTTCGCGAGTACTGGGATGTCTCGTAGGTTTCCGCCTTTCGGGTGTCGCCGCGCAAGAGCTAGGGTGTCGTTTGCCAAGAGCTGGGGTGTCGTCGCGCTAAAATCTTCGGTGTCGGTTCGCGAGCACTGGGATGTCTCGTAGGTTTCCGCCTTTCGGGTGTCGCCGCGCAAGAGCTAGGGTGTCGTTGCCAAGAGCTGGGGTGTCGTCGCGCTAAAATCTTCGGTGTCGGTTCGCGAGCACTGGGATGTCTCGTAGGTTTCGCCTTTCGGGTGTCGCCGCGCAAGAGCTAGGGTGTCGTTAGCCAAGAGCTGGGGTGTCGTCGCGCTAAAATCTTCGGTGTCGGTTCGCGAGTACTGGGATGTCTCGTAGGTTTCCGCCTTTCGGGTGTCGCCGCGCAAGAGCTAGGTGTCGCCAAGAGCTGGGGTGTCGTCGTACTAAAAGCACTTCATTTTACTGAAATAGACACCCTATTTTGAAAGCATTTCATTTGCGACCAAGCCACCATAATTCAAAAGTTACGACACCCGTGTTTTATATATGCTCTTGTGTAAGTTGACTCAATACATAAGCATCAAATTCGTCCATCAAAGTTTCGGACGGCGGAACAATTCTCTCCAGGTCCTCTTCAGTATTAATAGACTGCAAACAAGTCTGCCTGATGCTTGAAGCAGCTCTTTCCTTGACCTGATTTTTCCTTGATCTTTTTGACTTCTTCTCGACTCCACTCTTTAATCTGTTCTCTCTCGGGCGACCTTTCGTCCTAATTTGTTCAGGATCTTGAATTACAAGCTCTGTACGTGGTTTAGCTGCGCAGTTGGCATCCACGGCAATTTTGAATATAGGTGTTAGACCATCCATCACTACATTAAATGCATCTTCAGACATGGAGGCTATCTCTGCGAGCTTCGTCATCCGATGACTCAGCAAACTATATCTACAATCATTAACATAATATTAACGATAACAAATATTAAGACATTTCAATTAAAAAATTGTCACTGCGTACCGTGAGTTTCGTGTGCTTTTATCATAACCCTCAGTATTGCAGTCGAATTCGTCGAATTGGTATTTCATGTCCTTGCACCATCTCTTCAAGAAGTATTTATCTGGTAAACGAAATACGTCACTTTGATGAAGAACCAACAGGGCATGCCTACACAGGTACCCCTTGAACTGAAAGGATCGGCACTGGCATTGGACATCCTCAATATTTCTATCGTATGACACGATATAATCTTTGATCATCTCCTTGCCAATTCCATCGACTTCAATCCTTTCATACGACTTTACGGAATATAAACAAGTGTTGCCAGCTTCCTTGATCAATTTTGTATTTGATGCAGCCATTTCAAGGATCTCATTCTGAAATTTTTTGAAAATGCTCCTTGTATACCTTCCTGCAGCTTGTCTCTCAAAAGGTGATGATGTCTTTAGGAAAGCAATCGTTTGCAACGTCCTATTATCTTCCTCATTTTCGGCCTCGTATCTTTTTTCCAAGGCATCTTCGTACTTACTTATGAACTCCGTTAGTGTTGTCTTCGAATTTATAAACCCATCGAAGAAGTGATTAATGCCCTCGCTCCTTTGTGAAGATGACATCCCTGTTCAAAATTTTGTCAACAAAAAAAAAAGCGTTTAACGCGAACATGAACCAAAGACAATGACATACAAACCTGCGAAGAATGTATCCTTTAGGTAAACTGGGACCCATTTTTCCCGACATTCGTAAAGGACATTGAACCAATCTATAGACTTGCATTCTTTATATTTCTCCATAACATGTGCCCACCTTTCCTCGAATGACTGTATGGTCAATGAATCATATATCGCCTCATCGAAATCAACCATAAACTTGGGATTTGCCGTGCAAATGTGGCCAATCTTTTCCGGTATCTTCTTCAATATATGCCAAAGACAAAATCGATGTCGTGTGTTAGGAAAAACTTCTTTGACAGCAGCCTCGATTGCCTTATCTTGGTCAGTAATCATGGCAATAGGTGCTTGACCACCATTTGCATCCAGCCAAGTCTGAAAAACCCATTTATATGTCTCAGTACTCTCATCAGACAACAATGCGCATCCAAGCAAGGTTGACTGTCCATGATGGTTGACCCCAACGAATGGACAAAAAGGCATTTGATATCTGTTTGTCAAGTAGTTGAGTCAAAGCTTAGAACATCACCGAAGTATGTGCATGCCAATCTTGACCTTGGATGAATCCAGAAGACAGACCTCAGATGACCATTATCATTGAGGTCTAAGGAATAGAAGAAATTGGGATTTCTGAGTTGCATTTCGGCGAAATGAATTACCATCGACTGAGCATCTCCTTCTTTCAGCTTAGACTGACGTTCGCGACAAATGAAGTTACGAGCATCCTTCTCGGTGAAATCCAATTGTCCTCTGCCCCCTTTTCTCCTTGCTATGGCAGAGTATATCTGAGTCGTCGGAACATTCACGGCATGTAAATTGCTGATCTCTGCCTTCTCTGGTGTGCTGATCCTCCTATGCGACCGTAGATAACCAGTTGATGTTATGGACATCCCATGGTTATGTTCTAGAGAAACCTCATCCAAATCCACTTACCACTTGTAGCATTCAGTCTTGCTTTTATGGATGCCATACAACCAACTTTCCCAGTATCCCTATGATTCATACTCTTCTCTGATTTTCTAGATTTTCCTTGCCTCCAACACGCCAGGTGCTTGAAGCAAAGTTGTTTTTTGTTGTTGGCCCTGCTACACACTGTTGTGATTCCAAAACCAACTCGTTTCGCGTATCCATTGTAGAACGTATATACATCATCTGCTGAATTGAATTCCATCCCAGTTTGAGGAACTACAATATCATCCACTGCATTTGGAGCGACGGGTGAAGGTGCACGGCCGGGAGTGTTATCGATTTCTTTCCGATCTACAATTTCAGCATCAACTGTGAAAATATAGGCACGCAGTCATGAACAATGATATCCAGGATTTAGGACACGAAGGTTAAAACAATACGACACCCCAGTTATCATCTCACGACACCCTAGTTAAGGCGACGACACCCGTGGGTTCACTGTTAATGCACCGTCGCCGCGTCGTGACCCTCTCGGCCGAAATCCTAAAGTTGTCAATCATGGGGTGTCACGAAGGAGTTTCGGCCGAATTCGACAAGGGGTGTCGCGGGGGTTCTCTCCGTGATCAGTTCTAAGCACGGGTGTCGTCGCCTTAAAGCTAGGGTGTCGTGAGCTTTCGGCCGAAATCCAAGGGTGTCGCGGGGAAGTTCTAAGCACGGGTGTCGAGCATTTGCTAGGGTGTCGTGAGGTTTCGTGAAGGAGTTTCGGCCAAATCCAAATCATCCTTGGGTGTCGTGAATTTTCTCTTGGGACGACGTTAAACTTACGACGGTTGGCTTCCCGAAACTCTGTTCTGTTCCCCATCCCTCGAAACTCAACGGGGGGGGGGGGTGGCGCACCGATTCGATTCCTGTGAACCGCCCACTGAGATGGTGGCGCGTGGCAATCGAAACACCCGCCAGGAGTACCTTAAATATGGATGGGGGAATGCCATCGTTAATCACCTTTTCAGCTTGAACTGACCACTGAGATGGCTTCCAGAGGCGAGGGGAGATCTACTGGCAACCATGGCAGCCGCCGCGCAACCGTCACCATCGATGCGGAGGTTTATGCTGAGTCGCTCGCAATCAGCGAGCGACTCAACAAGGCGGCCGAGCAATACCTGGCCGTTTCAACAAAAGAGATAGAGGTCCTGCGTCGGGCCAACAGCCACCTGGAGGGGCAAGTAGCGTCCCTCCAGCGCCAGATCGCCGACGCAGCGACCGAAGGAGACAAGCCCCAGTGAGGGCTAATGTATTTTTTTTTTTTTTTTTATGAATAAAATTAAATTTTAGTAACTTGGGTGTCGCGGGCCTTCTCGCCGTGGTCAGTTCTAAGCACGGGTGTCGTCGCCTTAAAGCTAGGGTGTCGTGAGCTTTCAACAGGGGTGTCTCTAAGGAGTTTCGGCCAAATCCAACTGGGGTATCGCGGGGATTCTCCGCGCGGTCAGTTCTAAGCACGGGTGTCGTAGCATTGGCTAGGGTATCATTAGATTTCAACTGGGGTGTCGCGAAGGAGTTTAGGCTGAATTCGACAAGGGGTGTCGGGTATTCTCACCGTGATCAGTTCTAAGCACGGGTGTCGTCGCCTTAAAGCTAGGGTGTCGTGAGCTTTCAACAGGGGTGTCTCGTAGGAGTTTCGACCGAAATCCAATTCTCCTGGGGTGTCATGGGGATTGTCCGTGCGATCAGTTCTAAGCACGGGTGTCGTGGCTTAAAGCTAGGGTGTCGTGAGCTTTCAACAGGGGTGTCTCGAAGGAGTTTCGGTCGAAATCCAATTCTCCTGGGGTGTCACGGGGATTCTCTCCATGGTCAGTTCTAAGCACGGGTGTCGTAGCATTGATGCTAGGGTGTCGCAAGGTTTGAAGTGGGGTGTCGCGAAGGAGTTTCGGCCGAAATCCAAATCATCCTTGGGTGTCGTGAGGTTTTCTCTTGGGACGATGTAAAACTTACTACGGTTGGCTTCCCGAAACTCTCTTCTGTTCCCCATCCCTCGAAACTCAACGAGGGGGGGGGCGCACCGATTCGATTCTGTGAACCGCCCACTGAGATGGTGGCGTGGAAATCGAAAACCCGCCAGGAGTACCTTAAATATGGATAGGGGAATGCCATCGTTAATCACCTTTTCAGCTGATCTTCCAAACTTTTTGATACTGAGATGGCTTCTAGAGGCGAGGGGCGATCTACTGGCACCCATGGGAGCCGCCGCAAAATGGTCACCGTCGATGCGGAGGTCTTTGCGGAGTCGCTCGCAATCAGCGAGCGACTCAACAGGGCGGCCGAGCAATACATGATCGTTTCAATGAGAAAGATCGAGGTCCTGCTTCGGGCCAACAGCGGCTGGAGTCGCAAGTAGAGTCCCTCCAGCGCCAGATCGCTGAAGCAGTGACCGAAGCAGATGTCAAGCCCCAGTGAGGGCTCATGTACTTTTTTCTTTTCTTTTGTCATGAATAAAAATAAATTTTAGTAACTTGGGTGTCGCGGGCCTTCTCACCATGGTCAGTTCTAAGCACGGGTGTCGTTCCTTTAAAGCTAGGGTGTCGTGAGCTTTCAACAGGGGTGTCTCGAAGGAGTTTCGGCCGAAATCCAATTCTCCCTGGGGTGTTGCGGGGATTCTCCGCGCGGTCAGTTCTAAGCCACGGGTGTCGTAGCATTGGTGCTAGGGTGTCATTAGATTTCAACTGGGGTGTTGTGAAGGAGTTGCGGCTGAATTCGACAAGGGGTGTTGTGGGTATTCTCACCGTGATCATTTCTAAGCACGGGTGTCGTCGCCTTAAAGCTAGGGTGTCGTGAGCTTTCAACAGGGGTGTCTCGAAGGAGTTTCGGCCGAAATCCAATTCTCCCTGGGGTGTCGGAAGATTCTCTTCGCGGTCAGTTCTAAGCATGTGTGTCATAGCATTGGTGCTAGGGTGTCATTAGATTTCAACTGGGGTGTCGCGAAGGAGTTTCGGCTGAATTCGACAAGGGGTGTCGCGGGTATTCTCACCGTGATCAGTTCTAAGCATGGGTGTCATCACCTTAAAGTTAGGGCGTCATGAG